>CM057225.1:37383204-37983204 GCA_029891385.1 Erythroxylum novogranatense
GTTTTCAAAGTCTTCCCCTACTATACTTTTCTAGTTCATGGTCATAGGTTTTAGATGAGCTGGTTTACCCTGAATTGATGTCCTTGCGGAGCTTGCATTATTCTTTGAAAGAGGTAAGGTTGGAAAGGTCATCTCATCAGGCTTCTCTAGATTTGTGTTTGTTTTTGTATCATGTTTTTCCATGATGGACTAGGAGTACAACTTTGATATGAGAAGATTTGAAAAACCAGTTACTAAAAAAGGAATCAACTAAAGGTGGGATTAAAAAGGAGATGGTTGATGATAGAAATGCCCTTTGGATGAGCATATTTATGGGAATATTTGACTATTTTAAAAAAGATGAGTGTTAATAAGGAGGAGGGGATTAGTTAAAAACAAGAAGCACCATAATTGCACAAATATTTAACCTTTAACAATATTCACACGAACAAATTGAGAGACTCTACAAGTGGTATAGATAGAGGTAAGCAAGACGTTTAGTTCCTTCAGAACCTACCCTTATTTAGAATAGATTTTGGACCTTTTAGTAATTTAATGTAATTATAATCATAATTTAAATTAAAGTTTAATTAAAATTATAGTTAATTCTAATTAAATATCAATTAAATCTATATAAGATTCAATATCTAATATTATTCCTTATTTATCAAATATCATATATTTAACTTTTAGTTTCTCAAAATTTATAATCAAGTATAAACCGATTAAATTATCTTTTCTTTTTCACCTATTCTTTATGTATAACCCATTAAGTTCCTAAATATATTGGCGATGAACAAAATTATAAATTTAAACCATATTTATGATTAGATAAATAAACTTATCTAATTTAAAAATAATTTATTAATTAAATAATTTATATCCATAAATCCAAATATTAGGAATGTTAAAGTGGTTTGTGATTAATATTATCGTATATGATTTTTCATATAATTTAATCCTTTTATATACAATATTTTGATTAGACATAGAGCATAAAATTAATATCTAATCATATTAGTTCTCCACGATTTGTAACTAGTTTTTAAATATTATTTGAAAATTATTTTAAAGAGTCATTCCACCTTAATTAAGGATTTCTTAAATGGAACATCTATCTTAATTATTTTAGGGTGATAAATTTTATATTGACCACCCAACTACCATTATATAATTATTAAATAACTAGCAAATGAGCTACTCTAAAATAGGATAAGTAGTATTAAAATATGAAATACGCTCAAGTAAAAATTTGACTTGAGACTTGATAAACAAATCCGGACCCAGCCCAGCTAAGCTCAGTTTGATTGGGCTTTAGGCATGGTTTAAGCTTTTTTATTTTTGGTCTTTGGATAAGGCTCTGGCTTTGGTTACTCGACATGACTTGGCCTGAAACTAAAAAAAATGAAAAATAACATCATTTTTTAATTTTATTTTTAAAAATTAAATAATCGACTCTGGTCGAGTAGAATCCAATCAATCTCTTGGCTATCCAAGTTCAAACGAGTTTAGGCTCTAGTCGTGAATCCTAAGCCTAATCAAGCTGGGCTCAAGCTAAAATTTTCAAGTAGGGCTCAGGTCTAGACAAGATCTGTTTTGGGCAAGCCTGACTCGACTCGACTTATTACCATCCCTAGTTGACTTACAAAATTATCAAATGAGAATTTTTATAGATATATAAATAATGTTCTAAATAAAATTCTTATATCGAGTCTACTCCATAAACTTATTCTCTAATAAGAATACACACGTTTATTTAAGTATTTTCATACTTTAGTCTATAAGATCAACTACTTCTTTTGTAAAAATAACTATAATATGTATCTGTCTTTTGTTCTATTAACTCCTAGTCTTAATAGAGCAACATCTAGAAATAATTTAAGGATAATACATAAATATAATATCAATCTTATAATTAGGATTTCATCATAATTTTATTTGTAAAGCGCATTTATCCCATAAACTATATCTTATAAGTATGCTAATTAAACAAAAGGGCATAAGATAAAGAATGCCTTTAATTAATTATATCATAAAATTTATAGCCAACTAAATAATCCAATAATCTATCACTTACAATAATCTAATCATTTAAGTATCTTATATCATATTACCGCATGATGATCACACTACTTGTTGGGATAATATTCTAGTGAGAGAATTCTACAAGATTCTCTTTAATAAGTACTTGCTTAAACTTTACAGGTTTCTTCCCAATTATCATCATAATCAAAATAAATTTTCAAATTATACACTTGGATCCTTGATAAAATTTACCTCTGCTTACATGCCAAATGACTCTAATGTTCTATAGTATATTATCTTGTTAAAATAATGTAAAAAATACCAAGTTCTTTAAAATAACTTATTGATCAAAATAATTATTTTGACTAAATGAAATTTGTATTATGGTCTAACTACCAATTGATATTACATTAAACCTTTTCAACTCAAAATAATATTATTCTAAGTAAAATATACTTTAGCTAGGACTTGCTTTTTTATTAAACTAAAATTAAAATATATGTAACCTTTGAAATCAAATATCAATTTATACATAGAATAGTGGATATCTTTAATACGTTATAATTTGTTAGATATTTAAAATTCTAAACACCTTTAACACATTATCTTTGTAATTGAATTAAAATATGTAAACAACTTTTATGTCTATCTTCAAAATTTAAGTACCTTTTCATATCACTTGTAGAGTTGTTATTAGACTACAACATCTTCAACAATTAAAATATGAAATATCATTTCGAATGAACAATATGGAATTTATATACTTCTAATGAAAAGTATAATTATACTCTCACTAACCTTTTTATAAATATGATAAAGCCAAATTCATCTATAGAAAAAGATCTTTGAATTCATCATAAACTTGAATCTTTTGACATATTGTTTTTAATGTAAATCAAATGTATCAACAATGACACAAGTTCCATTTGGATGTATCCTTACGAGATTTAAACTATTTCAAAAGTATCTTACTCTTTCTAATCTTAAAACCATTCTCTTTAAGTATTAATTGAAACAAATATTTTATTAATAGGGTTCGTAAGATTATAACCAACCCTTTTAGATATCTCATAACTTTCGATTATGTAATTTAGTTCTTATCTTATTAGAAAATATATGCTTTAACAAAGCACCATATCCATAGTAACTAAGTTTGAATCCTTAAAAGTATTATCATTTAATGTTTAATATGGATTTTACTAATCTTTAATAAGAACTTTTGAAGTCAAGTTATTTTATCGTGCATAACTATAGAATAAATAAATATTGCATTATAACATTTTTATATTATACATTCCTCCTTATATAAAACCATACTATTATAGATTTTAATTGTGGAATATTTATTAAAGAATCTCATTTTTATAGAAAACTAAGAAAATTTAAAACTCATCATGACAAACGACCTAGAACCAAAAAAACCAATACACCAATAACTAAGGAATGGGAGTGGAGTCAAGGTTACAAAGTTTCCATCATCAATCACTACGAGTAGGGGCTTATCGCTTTGATCTTTCTCTTCCTGTAGCTGATGTTAAACGCTCTCAAGAGCTCTTCTAGAGTCATATGAATGTGGTCTCATTTTCTGTCTTCTATCGACGTAGATCCTTAGATTAGCATTACTCCTAGTATCCACATAAGACTCGTCATCGCCAAAACAAAAACACTTTTGATTGGTCTTAAGGATGATTCGAGTGAGGGGACAAGAGTTGTCACAATGCAGAACCATGATCAAAAATCATCCCAGAAAAAGTGAAGTCAACTTGTTGAGAAAATATCGATCTCATCGAAGTTCTTCAACATTCTGAATGCGTAATTGCTACTTAGATTTAAATATTTTAAACTTTTTAAAATTTTATATCAACATTTTTTTTAATATGTGTGACTCTATCATATAAAGTCATTAGTGAATATAATGAAATACAAGTATTTGTCCTTTTATGAATTATTATTCAATGCCCCCTACACACACATGCCCGCGCACACGCGCCCACACACGCGCACACACATACGCACGCACGCACATGCACACCCACCCACCCACACACACACACACACACACACACACACACACACACACACACACACACACACATATAACAACTCACTATCATAATAATCCTTTTATTAAAGGTCGATTTGGTTGTTATTCATCCTAATATTCCTTATACGATTCATAATCCAAAGGATACATATAACTTTATATGTAACTTTATGATTCTTGTTGTAATGATTTAACTAACATGGCATAAGAAGATAATCTCATTTATTTAATTTTACATTCTTTCCACTAATATTAGGCATAAGTATTCTTGATCCAACACATATAAATTACTTATATAAACTTTAAGAAACAACTTTACTCAATAATATGTTTACTATCATGCCTTAGATATTATAGTAATATTGAATCCATATTTAGTATCATATACCCAAAAGCATGAATTGGAAATGTATATAATCTTTTTCATATTGGCAAGAAAAGTTGTGCAATTATTATTTTCTTATGACTACGATTATTGTATCTAAGCAAATGTCTTCAATTGTAGTCTTTATTTATACCTTTAGTAGGCCAAATTGAGTATAACATTCTATTAAGTTACTATACCTTTTAGTTATACTTTATGCAACCATTGCATTATGCTATTGTGACGTTATCATCTATCTTACATGTTGTCTTTAAGGTTTGTAAGACATTAGTCAATTTTAAAATGTCGCTACATTTTGCTATCTATATGAAGTTGATAAATTTCTCAAACTTTATCACCAAAATCTTCAATAAGGATGAATATTAAGATTGCATAGTAGAAATATAAGTTTTCTTTCAACTTTAAAACTCTTCTTAAACTTAACCTATCTTTGAAGATTTTGGTTTACTAATACTTAGTGTCAACTAAACTAATCAAAAGTAATATCGAATCAAAAAATGTAAAGAAATCAAGTAATATGTTATTTGTTATGAAAATCAAATAAGATTAAGAATTTAATCTTATATTTGGTCACTCTCACTATTTTATTCAAATAATACCCCTTACTATGATTTTGAAAAGATTGCTCTAATCTCTAATGGGCTAGAATCTCATATAAATTTAATTGATTTTAAGTTTCTCAACAAATCAACTAAATTTAAAGTAGGTAGATATCATCTTTATCAATTATATCTCATATAACTCTTAAATCCGTTAAGTACAACTCTTGTCACATTATATCTTATATTTTATTAGCAACTCTACTTTTAAATTAATTAGCTCATGAGTTACTCATCCAAGAGGACCTATTAATTTAAGATAAAATATATTTAGGTTAAAAGGGCCATAATTACTTAATAAGTCTTACAATAAATATAACTTTAGCTTTATAATTAAATAATGAGAGGCAATAACTTTTCTCAACCTATACTTAACATTTATGAAGGATTTAAGTTTAAATGGTCTTATCAAAGGCATATTACATGTAAAATATCACAAATATAAATATGAAATTTAATATGCATAAAAATATCAAATATATAAATAAAACATGTAATTTATCCTGCAAATATAATCAAATTAAGTGCTTGAATATCAATCTTTATGTCATCCTAGTCATTGATATAATATTCGCCTAAAATAATATTATCAATTCTTTGGACAATTAAATTGATTAAGTCGTTGATTTTTAAATAAATCAACTTCATATTCCAAATAAAAATTTAAAACAATTTTAAAGTCAATTAGATATTATTTTTAACTATTTAAATTTAATTAAAATAAATTTTAATAAATTATTCTTCTTACTTATTATAATTTAGACTTTTTTCAAAATTTAACAAATAAGACATTCTAATCGAACTAGAAAATCATTTTTTATCTAATTAGAAATAATTTTTCTTAATTAAAAATTATTTTCTAATATAAAAAGAAACTACTTCAAAATAAATAAAATATTTTAAATTTAAATAAAAGGTCTTTTACATTATTTATTAAAAGGTATTTGCTTAATTAATTAAAATTACTCTTTAATAAATTAAAATTTTTAAATATAATTAAAATTCATTTTCTTAGTTAATAAATAAAAGTATTTTCTAAATTTATTCAAGAAAACTATATTTTCTACTAAATCAAAAATTCCTTTTATTAAATAAAAATTATTATTCAAATTAATAAAAATTATAAATAAAATAGAATAAAATTGTTCCTCTCGTCACTGGTCATTTGTGTTTTTGACGAACTGTGATCTTCATTCTAGTCTCCTTCTTTATTAGCATCCACTACAACAACCTCGATCCTCTCCAACAATCATGATTTTGACCCAATTATTGGTTTATGTCCTACAGTCAATCGATTTAGTTGTAGTTTAGTGATAATTATTTAAAACATTCTTTATCATGTACATGTTTAGATGTATATGATAAAGTCCAATGAATAATTATACATTGTAAATGAAATTATAATTATAAAATTCATATTACATTTATGTGTTATTCATAAATTGTTCCTAGTTATTGTTCTATTAAGACTGAACATTAATATAACATAAACAAACTAGGAATGAAAAATGAGGTCTCCAAAGTTATCGTATATTGGGATTGCTATATTTTGATACTACTTATAACTTATTCTAATCATAGGTCGTTTAGTCAGTAATCATTGGATGTAGCATGAACTATACAGAAGTAGTTGAATGATCCAGATATAAATTATCACCCCAAAGTTATTGGGGAGAATATTCTGTTATTCTCAATTAGTATTGATTTGAAAAATTCTTGATCAAGGGGAAATGACGTTTTGTAAATAGTTTACAAATGTCATTAATTGAATTAATAGCTAGAGATAGAGAATTAACATAATTGGATTTAAAATAAAGTAGACATTAATTTCATGCTCTATGTCAAATCGTAACATTGTATGATGGAAAGATTGAATTATATAAAAAACTCATGCGCGGAAAGATTAGTAAAACCATTTTGATACTTGTAAATATTTAGATGATCATGATGTATTAATAGACGTCAATCTTAATCTATGATTATAAATTGTTTAATTGAGAATTAAAGATAAATTAAAAAAATTAATTTATCTAATTGTAATTATAAATTAGAATTATAATTTATAATCATTGCCAAAATATTTGAGAACCTAATAGTTGTCACATAAAGAAAGTTGAAGAGAGCAATGATATTTTAATCAAGTTGAACTTAATTGTAAAGTTTGAGAAACTTTATAATTAAATATGATATTGTAAAATTTGAAAACTTTAGGCATGATTAGTATTTAATTAGAATTATTTATAATTTTAATTCAAGTTTAATTATTATAATTAAATATGAAATATTTAATAAATAAAAGTCGATATGAGATATTGGATCTTATTTGGGCATAACGATATTTAATTAGAATTATTTGTAATTTGTTAAGTCAAAATGACTTTACATAAATATGATTTTGATGTATAACAAAAGAGATCAAATAAAAGAAAAACAAAATGCATTTAAGTCGGACACGACGCATTACGCATTTAACTCGCATACGCATTTAAGTTGAAATAATCAAGTCGGACACGAATTTAACTAATACACGCATTTAAGTTGAAGCGAGTTAAAGTCAACACGCATTTAACTAAGACACAAACGAACTTGAAACAGTTAAAGTCAACACAGACGAAGACGACACAGACGATGAAAGACACGGGAAAGATGCAGACGCAGACGCAGATACAAAGCAGACGCAAACGCAAATACAAAAGCAGACGCAGACGCAGACGCAGACGCAGACGCAAATGCAAAGCAAACGCAGACGCAAATGCAAAAGCAGACGCAGACGCAGACGCAGACGCAGAAGAGAAGCAGACGCAAGAGTCAGTTCGAGTTAGTTACAGAACTCAACTGATTAACCGTTTCTTTAAAGATTCAAGATTCAAGATTCAAGAATCAAGAAGCAGTTAGAGACGAAGGCTATAAATACAAGTCGAAGTCGAAGATTGCAAAGTTACAGAAAGTTACACAAAAGGTGAGATACACACATACAAAAAGCTACATACTTACAGATACTTATACGAAATAGCGAGAAAAATTACTACGTGAAAAAGTGATTTAGCTTAGTGCTATTTTTCTGTAAGAAGTGTTCAAATATTTTTCTGAGAAGAAAAGTTGTACAGATAGCCTGCAGAGGCTAAGTGTGAAAGAATACTGGTTGTAGAGACCTGAAGAGGCTCGTGGAAAGAATACTTATAACGATTGAAGAGATAGTGAAATCTCATAAGAAACTCTGAGGACTGGACGTAGCCCACGGTTTGGGGTAAACCAGGATAAATCTCCGTGTCTACCACTCTTACTCTCTATCTCTATTTTAGTTTCAAAATTTATCATTACTTAGTTTTTATATATATAGTATTGAAAATTTTGATTAATCAGAATCAATAAAAATTCTATAAAGAATTTTATTTCTAACAAATAGTTTTTCAAAAGATTTATAAAAAAGGGGAATACACAATTCAACCCCCCCTTCTCGTGCATTCTAATATCGTTTTCTAAGTGCTGTATTAACGTGTGATTCACTTCAATTGGCATCAGAGCGAGGTATCCAAGAATCACTTTGGCGAAGTGTGGATTAAAGATAATGGCGGAATCACATGTATACATCGCTGAAGGAGCCTCAGTCACTAGACCTCCTGCATTCAACGGAGAAGACTATCACTATTGGAAAGATAGGATGCGGCTATTCATCGAATCTACTCATGTCGACCTTTGGGACGTAATAGAGAACGGACCTTATACACCTGTAGATGAAGAAGGAAATTCTATTCCACGGAACAGATGGACGGCTGATCAGAAAGCAAGAATACAGCTAAATTCAAAGGCGAAATTTTTCTTGACGTGTGCCCTAAGCAGGAGCGAGTACGACAAAGTCCACGGATGCGACACTGCAAAAGAGATGTGGGACACATTGTCCATTGCTCACGAAGGCACAAGCCAAGTTAAAGAATCCAAGATAAGTATTCTTGTGCACCAATATGAACTTTTCAGGATGGAAGATGAAGAATCTATTGATCAAATGTTTGGAAGATTTCAAACAATTGTCAATGGATTGAAAGCTCTTGGAAGGACGTACAACAATCAAGATCATGTTCGAAAGATTCTAAGAAGTCTTCCTAAGAGATGGAGACCTAAAGTTACTGCGGTGCAAGAAGCCAAAGACTTGAGCGTGTTAAAGCTGGATGAGTTGCTGGGATCTTTGAAGATTCATGAAGTTGAACTCAACGCTGAAGACAAGCCCAAGCGGGACAAGTCGATAGCACTGAAGGCCGGACAGAAGAATCATAAGACTCAGAGAAGGAGGAAGTCATCAAAAGCGTTGAAAATTGAAGAATCAAAGGATGACAACTCCAGCCAATCAGAATCAGAGTCAAGTAATGAAGATGATGAATTATCTTTCATCTCCAGAAAGATAAGACGCATGTGGAAAAAGAAGTCCAGAGGGAGCCAGACATTCAAAAAGAATGGGAAAGATGAAGCTAAACCAGAGAAGTCTTCTATTATTTGCTACGAGTGCAATCAGCCTGGACACTATAAGTCCGAATGTCCTACTCTCAAGAAGAAACCAAAGAAGAGTAGAGAAGGCAAGAAAAGCATGATGGCAACTTGGGAGGACCTAGATTCATCCGAATCAGATACAGGTTTCGAGTCATCAGAACATGCGAACATCTACCTGATGGCCAAGGAAGATAGTGATGAGGAGGTAAAATCTGACTACGATAATTTGCATGATGCCTACTCAGAATTGTTAGAAGATTCTCATGCTATTCTGAAACAGTACAAGCTATTAAAGAAAAAGTATGTAGAAAATATTAGACATACTGAGGTAATAGAGAGAGAAAATATTTGTTTAAAGAAACAATTAGAAGATAAAAGGAAGTTTGTAGACAGATCAGAAGAGATCAACCAACTTAAACTAAGGATTAAGAATTTATCAGCTGATTTAGCTACTTTCACAGAAAGTACAAAGAAAATGAATGAAATGCTTGGAAAATGTAGACATCCAAGTGATAAGACTAGATTAGGGTTTACAGGAAACAAGCCTCAGTCTCGTAAAAAACCTGTCTTTCAAAAAGGAAATTATAGGATATTTCATGGTAATCAACTTCCTAGTTGTATGCATCAAAAATCACATCATATGCATACTACTAACCGTAAAGGACCCAAGAAAATTTGGGTACTAAAAAATGAAATAGTTTCTCCTGCAGATATCCTTCCTTGGAAGATACGGCAAGCACCATTGGTATTTAGACAGTGGATGCTCGCGACACATGACGAGAAGAAGGTCTATGTTCCTAGACCTTCAGTATAAGAAGGGAGGATCGGTAACTTTCGGAGACAACCAGCAGGGCAAAATTATTGGAATCAGGAAAATAGGTAAAGATTCCTTTGCATGCATAAATAATGTACTGCTTGTTGATGGTCTGAAGCATAACTTGATTATCATCAGTCAATTGTGTGATTCTGGTTTCACAGTTACATTCAATCAAAATCTTTGCGAAGTCAGAAACAAAGATGGGTCTATACTTTTCTCTACCAAGAGAAGAAACAATCTTTACAAAATCAATTTAGAAGATTTTCAAAGTCAAAATATTTCATGTTTTCTATCTTCTGAAGAAGAAAGACTAATCTGGCATAAAAAGCTAGGTCATGTCTCTTTGAAACATATTTCAAAATTGATAAAACATGATTTGGTAAGAGGTTTGCCAAAAATATGTTTTGACAAAGAATTTTTCTGTGAAAATTGTTTGAAAGGAAAACAAGTTAAAACCTCTTTTTCTTCAAAAAGTTTTGTAACCTCATCTAGACCTTTAGAATTGTTACATATGGATTTATTTGGTCCAACAAGGACAATAAGTCTTGGCAGAAAGAAATATGGACTTGTTATTGTTGATGACTTTACTCGATTTTGTTGGATATTGTTCTTATCACACAAAGATGAGTCTTTTAAGTGCTTTAGAACCTTATCCAGAAAGTTACAGAATGAAAAAGAAATGTCCATAGCCAGTATCAGGAGTGACCATGGTGGAGAGTTTGAAAATGAGAAGTTTAGAGTATTCCGTGAGGAGAATGGAATTTTCCATAACTTCTCAGCCCCTAGAACTCCACAACAGAATGGAGTTGTTGAAAGGAAGAATAGGACGATTCAAGAGATGGCAAGGACCATGCTATGTGAGATGAATCTTCCTAAGTATTTCTGGGCAGAAGCTGTGAATACAGCATGCTATATTCAGAATAGAATTCTGTTGCGACCCATGTTGAAGAAGACTCCTTATGAGTTATGGAATGGAAGGAGACCAATCATATCTTACTTTCATCCATTCGGGTGCAAATGTTCCATTTTGAATACAAAAGAGCTATTGGGTAAATTCGATTCGAAGACCTACCCAGGAATCTTTCTAGGTTATTCATCATCGTCTAAGGCATTTCGAGTTTACAACCTTACTTCAAAGACTGTTGAAGAGACCATCCATGTCAAGTTTGATGATAGTTCTCAACCCCATAAGGAAGATGACATGGAGAATGAAGGTCCTTCAAAGAACTTAGATGATACCACAGAAACTCCTTCATCAGACACTCATGAGAACAAAATTGAGGATATTCCGGAAACTATTGAAATAAGACGAAATTGGAAGTATAAAAGTTCTCATCCAGAAGAGTTAATTATCGGTGAGATCTCAGAAGGAGTTAGGACAAGGTCCAGATTCAGAAGAGAAGCTAATGTAGCTTTTATCTCTGAAGTAGAGCCTAAGAAGGTTGAGGAAGCTCTTCAAGACGAAGCTTGGGTGTTAGCCATGCAAGAGGAGCTGAATCAATTTACTAGGAATAACGTCTGGTCCTTAGTTCCGAAACCATCTAAGAAATCCATTATAGGAACCACATGGGTTTTTAAGAATAAGTTAGACGAATCAGGAAGAGTGAGTCGAAATAAGGCTAGATTAGTAGCACAAGGCTATAATCAGCAAGAAGGAATAGACTACAATGAAACATATGCTCCAGTAGCGAGACTTGAAACTATAAGGATTTTGTTGGCATATGCGATCTGTCATGATATAAAGTTGTTTAAGATGGATGTGAAGAGTTCATTTCTGAATGGCTTTATAAATGAAGAGGTGTATGTGAAACAACCACCTGGCTTCGAAGATGTTAAAAACCCAGACTATGTCTATAGACTTCATAAAGCCTTATACGGCCTGAAGCAAGCTCCTAGAGCTTGGTATGATCGTCTAAGTACCTTTTTAATAGAAAATGGTTTCAGTAGAGGTCAAGTTGATAAGACGCTCTTTAGGAAGAATTTTCATAATGATTTTATCTTAGTACAGATCTACGTTGATGATATCATTTTTGGTGCTACTTCAAAAGAGTTGTGCTTGAAGTTTGAGAGTCTAATGAAGAAAGAATTTGAAATGAGTATGATGGGTGAGTTAAAGTTCTTTCTTGGGTTGCAAGTTAAGCAAACGGATGAGAAGATCTTCATTCATCAACAAAAGTATGTGAAAGAGTTGTTGAATAAATTTTATATGAATAATGTGAAGCCTATGGCAACTCCGATGCATCCTTCAAACCTTTTGTCGAAAGATGAACTTGGTAAGAAGGTGGATCAAACCCTATATAGAGGGATGATCGGTTCTTTCTTGTATCTTCAAAGAAGTAGACCTGATATTTTGTTCAAGATATGCTTGTGTGCAAGATTTCAAGCCGATCCTAGAGAATCTCATTTTAATGTCATTAAAAGAATTTTGAGATATCTCGCAGTACTACTTGATCTTTGCTTAATGTTTGAGAAAGGTAAAGATTTCAGTTAATCGGATATTGCGATGCGGACTATGCCGAGATAGAATCGAAAGGAAGAGCACAAGTGGAGGATGTCACTTTCTTGGAAATCTAGTCTCCGGTCAAGCAAGAGACAAAGCTTAATTTCTCTATCAACCGCCAAGGTAATATATATACGCTAAAGTCTTTGCTCACAGACGTTGTGGATTAAGTATCAACTCAAGACTATTCAGTTCAAGAAGAGGAGATTCCAATCTATTGCGACAACACCAAAGGCAATCAATCTATCAAAGAATCCAATTCAGCATTCGAGTGAAGCATATAGAAGTCGACATCACTTCGAGAGACTATGTTCGAGGAAAGTGGTGCTTCTACGATTCATTGAACAGAGCTTGATGGGCGGATATCTTCACTAAACCACTAAGTGAAGAACGGTTCCGAAGATAAGGCGAACCTTAACATGGTTATGTTAAGTGAGCGGTCAGACTAAAGTAACGTCAAAACTAACGACGTTAGTTACTGATGAGTTACACTGTGGTAACTTCTCTCACAAGGAAGATTTTTGGAGGAAAAATCGATAATATCGAGGTTCTTAATGATTCTAAAACTCACCGGACTATAATCCTACAAGTAGACTGAAGGTGAAATTATTGCGGTCTTTTCATCATCTCCTGACGGTTCATTTCTGCTTTACCAATTCTCTCAAAACATCTCACTAAAAAAAAGCTCTCCAGAAGATAGTTTTTGCTCTACACAATGGAAGCAGCTATGATTTATGGAAGACATGTGAACTTTGAGTCACTAAGAAGAGACGGCATGGATGTAGAACCAGAAATCATAAGAGCTGGTTGGAGGAACTTCTTCCAGACGCAAGAACCAATATACACGAATGAGGTATATGAGTTTTGGAAGAACGCTCATCTAATAGACAACACTATCGTATCTTCTGTAGATAGGATATCAGTTGTTGTGACAAAGGAGCTTATAAAGAAGGTGACCGATTGTCCATCAGTTGGTGAGAAACTGTCTACCAAGGCCGGATGGATGTCCCAAGTCGGTATGAAAGAAGAAGATATCATAAGGCAACTATATGGCACAAATGATCCATGGGAGAGGAAGACATCCAATTTGATTCCAAAGGCTAGGGTGCTTCACGCAATTTTGTTTAATTGCATTCTACCCAGAGTTGGTTCAAGACATTTGGTGACCACTCTGGATGAACAATGTCTGTTCTACCTACTGAATCGAAATCCCATAGATTTACCCTTCTTAATTCTTCATTATATGATTAAGGGGATAAAGGAATCATCTAGTTATCCTTATGGTATGCTTTTGACGAGGATTTTTAAGGAATCCGGTATTCTTCTGCACCAAGGAAATAGAAGAATTGTTCCTGTGAAGAGCAAGATCGATGCACACACGATACGGCGAATGGGTCTGAGCACAGTAGACAAAGACCAAGCCGACTCTTCAAGGAAGTCAAGAACTGAGGGGGAGCGTGTATTGAAGAAGACTCCCGTTTCAAGTTATCAATCTCCAGTGAGTACCAGATCGCCTGGGAAGGAACTAAGGAGAGTGTTAGGAAGACCTCTCATGAAACACGCGAGTCCTCATCTCGAAGAAAGCCAATCCCAGAGGACAGAACAAAGTGCGCCAAAAAGACGAGGAGAAAGTCTTTTGAGCGAAGTTGTAAAGAAAGCAAAGAGATCACCGAGGATTAGGACTCTGAGGCAATAAGAAGAAAAGATTGCCAGAGAACAGAGTCGAGAAGAAACCTCTCAATCTTGTGCACCCAGAGCCACAAGATCCTTAGTCTCTATTTTGGAAGAGGATACAGCCAGAAAATCCAAAAAGACTGAGAGGAAGAGAAAATCAAAATCTGAGAGAGGAAAATCTCCAGCAAAGAAATCGGTAAGACTGACTGAAGCAGAGGCAAAGACTAAGAAGGTTAGTCGAAAGAAGACCATTTCAACTGCTGAGGAAGTTAGTCAACAGAAAGAAACTATTGATGATGTTCAAGAAGAAACAGAAACTGAGTAATGTACAGTTCAGGAAACCCCTATTGTTCAACAGGAGGAACCAGTGGAGGAAAGCACGGTTCAGGAAACACCTATTGCTCAACAGGAGGAACCAGAGAGAAAGCGGTTCAGAGACTCCTATCAAGCACAACAAGAAGCAACAGCGATGATCGATTCGGATGATGATAAATCGTGTCGATGGTATACAACTACCATAAGTTTTGAGAAAACAAGTTGAAGATCAAAATGGTGGAAGTAGTTACAGACGTAGAATCTATATTGCAATCGGTGTTCAACCAGTGAAGAAGATAGTGGCTATGGTACAACCTATGGTGATTAATAGTAACACATGGCAGTTACTCAAAGAAGATGAAAAGATCTTCTACGAGACTTTGAGGTTTGCTGCTACTATGCCATATCCTTCAAAACGTCCCTGCCCACCGTGTACTATTTTCCCAATCACAGAAAACACAAAGATAATGGTTGCACCAAATATACAACCAAGATATCCACTAAATTTGACTAGGGGGAAGTCAAAATTATTTCCTGAAGATGATGTCAGTGATGATCTGTCCGCAGATCAAATTGCAGAAGAAGTACGAAGAATTGATGAGGCATGCACTTCTGCATAGAATACAGATAAAGCGAGCTGCAGCTATACTAATAAGGAGGAAGACTGTCCAGTAGGGGGAAGAATAAGAACAGGAACATTTATTGAGTTCCTTGTTCAGATAGCTTCTACGATTAGCCCTTTGTCTAATACATCGCCTATTCAATCACAAGCATTACCCTGCAAGGAAGGCGATTCTTGATCTTTGCTGTTCCTTTTGACTTAAATCTTCCTGAAGCTGAAACGTTCATTCGTCCACCTACCTTTGAGATCAATGAAGACTACATTCCATCCTCTGATGCTTACACTACTTCAATTCCCTTCACTCCTCCATCAACAGATGTTGATCAAGCCTCCTCATCGAGTGATCCACCAGACAAGGTTAGCATATTACGTGGTGAACTCAACGACATGAAGGAGACGATGAATGATCCGAAAAAGATGATAGAAGAACCTGCGAAGAGCCAAGATCATTAATCATTTTTATTATAACAAATAAGGGAGAGCGAGAAAAGAAGAAAATGAATGAAGAGGAGAGGATGTTCGATAAAGAAGGTATGACCACAATGAGACGAAGAAAGGAAGAAGATAAGTTTTGTTTTACTTTTGCAACATCAGAAATTTTTGTTTTCTTTTCAGATATAATTTGTTATACTCAAAAGGGGAGATTGTTAAGTCAAAATGACTTTACATAAATATGATTTTGATGTGTAACAAAAAGAGATCAAATAAAAGAAAACAAAATGCAGGCGAAGTCGGACACGACGCATTACGCATTTAACTCGCATACGCGAAGTTGAAATAATTGAAGTCGGATACAGACGCACACAAACGAAGTTGAAACAGTTAAAGTCAACACAGACGAACTAAGACACAGACGAACTTGAAACAGTTAAAGTCAACACAGACGAAGACGACACAGACGATGAAAGATACGGGAAAGATGCAGACGCAGACGCAGATGCAAAGCAAACGCAGACGCAGATGCGTAATGTATAGACGCAAGAGTCGAGCCGAAAGTCGATTCGAGTTAATTCTGTAACTCAACCGATTAACTGCTTTCTTTAAAGATTCAAGATTCAAGCGGTTGGAGACGAAGGCTATAAATACAAGTCGAAGTCGAAGATTGCAAAGTTACAGAAAGTTACACAAAAAGTGAGATACACACACACAAAAAGCTACATACTTACAGATACTTACACGAAATAACGAGAAAAATTATTACGTGAAAAAGTGATTTAGCTTAGTGCTATTTTTCTGTAACAAGTGTTCAAATATTTTACGAGAAGAAAAGTTATGCAGATAACTGCGAGAGGCTAAGTGTGAAAGAATCTTGGTTGTAGAGACACAAGAGGCTCGTGGAAAGAATACTTGTAACGATTGAAGAGATAGTGAAATCTCGGAAGAAACTCGAGGATTGGGCGTAGCCCACGGTTTGGGGTGAACCAGGATAAATCTCCGTGTCTACCACTCTTACTCTCTATCTCTATTTTAGTTTCAAAATTTATCATTACATAGTTTATATATATATAGTATTGAAAATTTTGATTAATCGAAATCTATAAAATTATGTAAAGAATTTTATTTCTAACAAATAGTTTTTCAAAAGATTTATAAAAGGGAATACACAATTCAACCCTCCTTCTCGTGCATTCTAATATCGGTTTCTAAGTGTTGTATTAACGTGTGATTCACTTCATAATTTTAGTTCAAGTTTAATTAAAATTAAAATTTAATTTCAATTAAATTACTAACATGTAAAATACTTATTATAAATAGGTTTAAGTTCTAATGGATCTTATAATTCTTGTTTAGACCTTTCTTTTAGAGTTGTAGAATTCTCTTAACTTGATATGTAGATAATGTTAGAGCTGTGCGGTTACAATGATTGAGATTGATCGATTTCGGAAATAGTTTGAGGGATATGACAAGAATATGATCAAGCTTCAGAATAAGATAAAAATTAAGATTCACGCTTTATTATAATTTAACTGTTAATCATTTTATAAAATTAAAATGATCTTGATTTTTGAGAAATTAAAATACAAAAAATTTCGTAATTATTCATTACGATCGATATTGGATCCCATCTTGATTTCTCAATTGTAGTGTCGAGTGAATTTTAATTCTATAATTTAATTAAATTGTTTGATTATTATTGATTTTAAATTTTGGAATTGAAATTAAAGCCTTAAAATCATATTTAGATCTGATTAATTTTAATCTAAAAAGTTTAGATTGAAATTTTGTAGAACCTTATATCTAATTGAATTTAGAATTGAATTGTCAATGTGATTAATAATTTTTCAAGAGTTAAACAATGTGTTGTGCATGAAAAGTTCAACCGAAACTAGGCTTTGGCTCTCTGGTAAGGATCTGAGAGCAGTGAAGTAATTGGCTCATCGGGTAAAATTCCTTGGACCTCCAAACTTTAAAACAACTTTTTTACGTGTATAAAGAGAGTTTTTGACAGCAACCTGACACATAAGTGGTATTTGATAGCTTTAAAAATGAAGAACTAATATGATTGTTTGTCAAATCCTAAGGGGGCTGTATGAATTATTTTTTAATCTGTGTCCGATTTCTAAATATATAAATAATAGATATAAATTATAATCTTAATTTCTTTAATTTATCTTTAATTCTCTTGTTAAATACTTTATATCTATAAATTAAGGTTAATGTCTAGCAATATATTATAATTACAGTATAACGACTCGAGCTTTCTGTAAACTGCCAATGCCAAATGTTCATAACATTTCGGCTGCATACGATAATATGTACAATAACAAACTGATACTTGCAACTAGCCACAGGTTTGGGCTTGGCCTTTTTCGACCTCAAGTATATTCCGGATCCGGCATCTTGTTTTCGCACGACTTATTTCTTAAACTCTCCAAATTTACGCTTCTTTAGAAAAGTCCGAAACCCGCCCACTCCGCATCGTTCACTTGTCGGGGCGATGACTGGTTCGACCAGTAAGACGACGTCGTAGATGAGTCGTGGAATGGCGATAGTACTGCTGACTTCCGGCTCGACACTGACCATCTTGCAAGCGTCTCACGGTCAGATGTGTAATCGAGTTCCCACCCGGGTCTTCCGACTCTATGACTGTTCTTCTTGCTCCCTTTCCTTCTTAACGAAGGCGACGGAAAGCACCCCGGAAAAACACACTCGGGTTGGACTCGGGTGGGTGGCTCGAAGCGCCAACTCTCTGAGCGGGCACGTGGAGTCGATCGGAAGGAGCGGCTACGGGGCTCTTCCGGAGAAAAAAGAACGGAGCTTGCTGGTGGTGGTTTCAATTTTGGTTGCGAAGTTGGTGACGCATGTCGCGGTTGAAACGGCGTTGAAGGTGACGGTAAAGTTGGGGGTGTCAAGTGTTTAACAAGCTTCTTATGTTGGTGATGGATCTTGGGGACACCGGGTCGGATCTCCCACTTAAAAGGGACAGCTCCAGGTTTCTTGAAAGAGTCGTCTATGACCATTTTGATGGCAAAACAAATACAAAGCAAGGACTTTGCGTTGCGACTGACTCTGAGTGGGAGTATAGCTGTATAGGTACATATATAGTCGTAGCAGTGGCCCTGAAGAGTGCTGGCTTCGGCGGGATTGAAGGCATTAAGTGAGGTTGGTGGGGTAAGCTGTGAGCAATGAGCCGAAGAAGTTAAAATGGAAAATGTTGGGGTGGAAAAATTCAAAATTTTCTTGTTTATGGGGTATAGAGACCATGTGCATGTGTTATATACGTGGCCTGGCTAGCTTGTCAAAGTTGGACATTTTGTCGCAATTGTAGGTTAGGTTGGGTACGACTATTGCAACTGTAACCGTGAAGAGAGCCATGATGAGAGAAATTTGATTTCAAATGATGTTTGGCGACCCATGCTGTTTGAGAGGCTCAATCTCAATTGCAACGTTAGGAACAGGATAGAATTCATTATCTGCATGTTGAAAGTCGAATCATAACACATCTCTTGAATTCTAATATTCGTTCATTAACCCCTGTCGGCATGCAAAGTGTCTCCATTCCTTTTTTCTCTCGTTAAATTCAATTCATTTGCAACTAAAATTTTAGAAAGCAATATGTGCGGTGGATTGACCGAACCCGGATGCTGGAGAAGGTTGTGTTTTCAGCGTAGGCCTTACCAGTGGATACCTACGTCGGGTGGCAGAAGCCTGAGGCAGGCTGGGTGAAAGTTAATACCAATGGTGCCACATCTCCCAATCATCCCGGGGTTTACTCTGGGGGCCTGATCTGAGACTGCTTTGGAGAGTGGCGAGGCGGATTCCAGCAGCACCTTGCCCAGGGCTCACCGCTTACCGCAGAGTTATGGGGCATCCTCTCGGGGCTCCACTTGGCCTGGGACTTGGGATTTCGCCGTGTTATTCTCGAAGTCAATTCCCTTGAGGTTATTACTCTGCTCTCTGCTCCCATTAAGTCTTGGACCGAGATTGCTTTGGTGACAGTATACACCACCGCATTCTGAGAGTGGACTGTTCGGATCAAAGACGTATTCCAGAAGGAAACCAAAGTCTGTGAGACAGCCTTCGCTTATTTGGGTACACAATCCGGGTCTTTTGTCTTTGCACGAGCCCCCTCTTGGCCTTCAGGAGATCCTCCAACGCGACGCGCAGGGCGCTATGTACCCAAGAGCGTTAATTTAGTGTTGTAACTCCCTTGTGTAATAAAAAAAAAAGCAAAAGTTACAAAAAAACCATTTATTTTTTTATTTTTAACATCTTTCACAAACGAACCTTTTACACATTAATATTTGGTGATGTCCCTATACATATTAGATTTATTAATGCATTCCAGAGAAATTTTCTAAAATACAAAACAGTCCCTTAAAGAAATATCATTTATTATACCATCTAAACAAGTTCTGTCCAAATAAATGTTATTTTATAAACACGGATCCATAAAATTTCTGAAGTTAAAAAGGGAAATTCGTACATTTGATCAATTTTGAAACTTGAAAAAAGGACATAAGTATATGCAATGCTACTCTGAATTAAGTGTTGATTTATAATTAAGGACTAACCTTAATGTGGAAGTACTAGATCGATTTGCTGATTGCTAATCTTCGTTTTACGATTGACTACTAGAGTCACCGATTAATCCACGTCCCAAACTCTAAGCCTTTGATGATTGCTTTACGTGAGAGAAAATGGAAGATGAAGAAAAACGTATTTTTTTTTCTGTTTCGTAATTATTAAAAAAATGATATGTTTTTTCATCCTTTTAATCCCTGGTTAGGACAAATAACTGATACGGGAGTTATATAAAGTGATCGTTATCTTTTGTAAACTGCCAACAACTCCCACTCGGCCACATAAGCCACGAGTTACATCTTCTCTCTAAAATTTCACGTGTCATATTGAGAATAGGGCATGCGACCATTAAAGAACCAATAGTGTTATATTAAGTCACCATCTAACTAACATAACACTTTCACATGTTCATGATACCCCAAATCATCCAAAACATCACTGATGCATACACTGTCCCTTTATGCTCATAGATATATCATGTGATTATACATCAAGTATAATTGCCCGAATTGATATAGTGATGAAGGAAAAGATTTTTCCTTAGACACTCATAATAATCCATCTTATCTTAATTGCTTTCCTAACGTGCTCCGTTAGACTGTATACATCTTAGTCCTTAGAAAAACACACTAAAGTAGCAACACCAAGCCTTGACTTCATATCATAGTTCTAAGTCGAAGGATTTCATTTGATTAGACATTAAAGTCTATGGGATTATACAGTAACAGAGAAAGGGATTTAACTGTCACTCCACAAGAGGGTTGTTATATAGCACACACAGTATGAAATGTGTAACATAGCATAACTCCCACTAAGTTAGGCATGTCACGCTTTTATGCTATGCAAATCACGAATCTAGCTTTACTAAAAAAAACTAATCCGAGCCGCTAGATTAACATACCTAATGCTAATATTGACACTCAAGATTTGGCTTTAAGGCTTAAATGTGAAATCTTAATCTTTCACATCCGACTCATCAGAGTCTCATCTTAGACTTACTAAGGTGACTATTCAAATATAAAACTTATCATACATACTACACAAATATGAAGATAACACAATATTGTATGCACTCAATATTAATATTGTGAAGTCTCATCTACTTGCGACTCAAGCGTTAGGGCGATTGCCTGTATGATAAGGTCAATCAGAAGCCTAATATGTGGTGACATTACAATGTGCCTTATCATGTAATTTATGTACCAATGGACATTTGAGAAATAAACTTTTATTAGCAAAAACGTTACAATTGAAAACATGTCCATTATACAACAAAATATAACCCAATGAAAAAACTAAACCCTACGCAAACCTAAACTCATCACATGAGCCTTAAATGAATCTCAGGGAATAGGTTTCGTTAAGGGATCAGCTATATACTTTATGGCAACCTCCTTATTTGTTATGACGTCTTTTATAAAATGATAACGCCTTTTGATATGCTTAGATTTTCTATGAAACTTCAGATCTTTAGCAAACTGTATGGCTGCAGTGTTGTCACATAACATTTAAACAGAATCATTAACTCTAGGAGTAAGATTAAGATCCTGGAGAAAACTTCTCAACCATATTGCCTCCTGAGCGGCAAGACAACAAGCAACGTATTCTGCTTCCATTGTCAATAATGGTATACACTCTTGCTTCTTGCTGCACCAAGATATGGCTCCCCCTCCCAAGATGAAGACATATCCTGAGGTTGACCTAGACTCATCCGGGTCACCACCCCAATCGGCATCCGAATATCCCCTTAACCTTAAATCCCTGCCTTGATAGCAAAAGACCAGGTCTGAAGTACCACGAAGGTATTGCAAAATTCTTTTGACTGCTTACCAATGAGCAGGTCCTGGGTTGCTTTGGTAACGAATTACCAAACTAACCGCAAAGCAAATGTCAAGCCGTGTACACAACATAGCACACATTAAGCTTCCTATGGCACTAGCATAGGGAACATTACTCATTTTTCCTTTTTCCTTCTCTGTTTTAGGGTATTGATCAAGACTCAAGGTAAGACCCTTTTCAACTGGAGTGTCAACGGGTTCAGAATAATGCATTCGAAAACATTCCAAGATTTTATTTATATACGCTTCCTGACTTAAACCAAGAAGCTTCTTGGGACGATTTCTAGTTATTTCCACACCTAGGACATACCTAGCTTCACCCATGTCCTTCATATCAAAGACAGAGGACAACCACTCTTTAGTAGTCTTAAGCATCTCCATATTATTTCTGGCTAGTAATATGTCATCAACATACAAAGTGAGAAACAAAATTCCACTTGTTGTTCTCTTGACATACACACAATGGTCTTCTGACACCATGACTAAGCCAAAAGAAGTAATGGCTTCATGGAATCTGAAATATCACGATCTGGAAGACTGTTTGAGACTATATATGGATCTTTTAAGACAACACACTTTGTCTTCTTAACCTTTTGATACAAAACCAATAGTTTGATTCATATAAATCTCTTCCTCAAGGTTACTATTGAGGAAAGCAGTCTTTACATCCATTTGAAACAACTCCAGGTCCAAATGGGCAACCAGATCCAGCAGTAAGTGAATAGAGGCAAATCTCACCACAGGACAAAATGTCTCTTTGTTGGACCCCGTTTTCGAAGCTCAACATCGGACATGGAAGCGTGGTGCTTAGTGCGTGAGGGGAGGCCTTGGAGTTTAAACATATAAATTAAAAAAAGAAAGAAATCCCTCAGAAGCACCAGGGGGCGTCGCCGTAGCGTGTGATGTCTCGCCGCGGCGAACCCTCTCGGTTAACTACACCGTGGCGAGCAAGTAAGCCCTCGCTGCGGCGAGTAAAATGGTTCTCATTGCGGAAGCGAAGCAAAGACTCATTGCGGTGAACTAACAACTTGACTTTGCGTGGCGAGCATCTTGACCTCGTCGCGACAAAGACCTCCTTCGGCCCACAGTGAACAAACCTGAAACTTTCTCTCATTTAATTAAATCAACCCATCCCAAAACTTAACAATATACACTCAACAAACTTCTAAATGATTAGATGCAAAGATTTGGAACAAAAACATTCGTATCTCATTAATATCCAAAAAATGAGTTTTACAAAGCTTTAATAACATTTCAAACCAAATACAACCTTTGAGTTCAAGAGCCAAAAATACAAAATACACTTGAACCAATAAAACTTGAAATGAAACTGAAACCTTGACTTCTAAAAGTACAACTTGAAAATACATAAACATGACAAATCGGAGTGATGCCATAACTCTTGGCTTACTCGGTCTCTTGCTCATCACCTGAATGGGGAAGGATAAAGGGGGTGAGCTATAAATCTCATGGGAACACATTTATAATATAGAAATAAGCAAAATTATTCAAAAGATAACTCATTGTCGTGGTACACTTTGAAATCATAGTAATTGAGCATGTAAAAGTCATTATCTCGAAAAGCTTGATCTTTAAATAATTCATGAGTAAAATTCAAAACATGTATGCATAAAACATGATAACAGATCATGAACACATAAGCACATAAGCACATAAGCATAGCAGAATGGTTTGGGTTAGTCCGAGTTCATGACACACTACACATTCCCATCGAAATGCCTGTGTAGTCGTAGTTTCTTGAGGGAGTCCTTGTGGGGAGCTCCGTGCCACTAGCGGGCAGGCGGGAGAAGCCTTTTCATGGGTCAACGTGCACGTGACGGTTCTTGAGGGACTACCACAAACCCACATAACATGCATGATTTAAAGTCTTGTAAACTTGATTGCCAAACTGGCACTTGCTTATAAACTTGCATTTCATACATTTCGGAAAACATGATTTCATGAGCATGTATTCTTGAAAAGAGAAACCCCTTTTGAAACCTTTTCATTAATCATGAATGCAAATCATATAGCAATATATAATCATTCGACAATAGCAATTAAGGCGACATTGATGATGCAATTTAAATCATTAAATCTTTCTTGATTTGAACAAAACAATGAGTGACTTATTTACTCTATTATAAAGATGTACCCACCTTGAGTTCCTTGCTTATAACTTGCTTAGGAATGTCTTTCCTCTTGATCCTCTTGCCTCACTTGATTTCCTTAACCAAATAACCAAAATTTCAATCAATTTGGTGTAGAAATCGGAAGGTCATACTTTAACAATTCAAACTATAACTAAAGCTAAAACAAAAATTCTATGCTTAACTTCCATCCAAAATTTTATATTCTTAGAGACTGATACAGAACTTAATTTCTCCACAAAACTTGTAGCTCTATGTCTATAGTTTACAACGAATTAAAAATCACCTTATTTGGACATCTACATCAAACGCTATGCTCAAAATACCAAAGCATGTCGGCGCAGGAAATTGGCCGCTAGCCGCGGCGAGAAGGCTGGAGCGCGCGGCGGCGTGCTCATCCGCAGGCCGCGACGTGCGAAGGAAAAAACTTCGTAAAACTTAATTTTTCAATTTTCTTCAACCATAATCCTTCCATCTTTCAAATATAACACATCTAAACCCTAAATCATGTCTTAACTTCATTTCTAAGCTCATTCTAACCCAAAATCATTAACAAACACAACATGATCATCAACCCTAAGAGATTTAACCATTTTTCATAAACCACTCAACCACCATTTTCCTACACATGCTAAGCTATATTAGGGTTTCATCCAACCCAAATAAGAAGAAATAAGCTTATACTTACCAGATGAAGCTTCAATTCCTTTCGAAATCCTCTAGAATAGCAAAACCCTATTTCCCTTCTTCTTCCTCAAGCCACCAACTACACTCCCTCTCCTTTTCTCACTTTCCTTCTTTCTTTCTTTCTAATTTTCCTTTCCTTAAGCCTAAATGAAAGCACAAGGACTATAATGCCCCTCCTTGTAAAGCCTTAACCTCTCCAACTTAAGTGATCTTCCAATAATGCCCTCATATATTTTTACTCTTTCATTACCACTTATTCCATACTAATCTCAAATTAATCTTAATTTTCCACTAACACTTCCAATAAAATCAAACTATGCAATAAATCATACAGTCAACATAATTCATGCTTAATAACATCAAATAAAGAAATCTGGGGCCCAACACTCTTCGTAGTCTATACCTTCTATTTGGGTATAGCCTTTCGCTACCAAACGGGCCTTGAACTTGTCGATTGTTCCATCCGCCTTACGTTTTATCTTGAAAACCCACTTGTTTCCAATGGACTTTCATTGGAGCGAAAGATCAACTAGTTCCTAAACCTGATTTCGTGTCATTGAGTCAATTTCATCCCTCATGGCATCCATCCACTCTGTGTGGTTAGGTGAATCAATAGCTTCTTGAAAAGAGGTTGGTTCGTCGATTTCCAAAGGAGTACAAAGGAATATTTCCTCTTCGATTTGAAAATATCGTCGAGGAATTCTTCCACGTTCACTTCTTCGGAGTCTAGGACTTATATTTGTCTGCCCTGATTTAGGATCTCTCCCCCTAGCTCTTGGAGATGTGGGGTCTGGATCATGGTGATAACCACTCCCACTATCCCCTTGAGGTGTGAGATTTGGAA
The DNA here is from genome assembly GCA_029891385.1 of Erythroxylum novogranatense. NCBI lineage: Eukaryota > Viridiplantae > Streptophyta > Magnoliopsida > Malpighiales > Erythroxylaceae > Erythroxylum > Erythroxylum novogranatense. Next base: position 37,409,191 of record CM057225.1, read on the forward strand.
CATGTAGACTATCTACAGGTTCTTGGTTTAGAGATGGAAGACAGACCTCATTCTCAAATTGGTTCTCTGGGGTAGAAAAAATCTCGATGACTTGGCGAGTAACTAAATTCTCCCCCTCGCCGAGAGTATCCGGTTGTAACTCATACAAATCTAGGTCCTTTTTTATTTCACCTATACTTGGGAACTCATCCTCAAGAAACTCCACATTACAGGAAGCAACTTCCGTCATGCCACCATTCGGGTGCTCACCATACATAACATACCCTTTAGAATGTTCGAGGTATCTTATAAACACCAATTTAGTGGCTCTTGGATCAAGTTTCCCATGTTTATGAGTTGGGTTGTGTACATAACCAGCCGAATCCCATGGGCGCAAATGATCTAAAGAGGGCTTTCTGTCATTCCATAACTCATATGGAGTGGTGGGTACACTTTTACTGGGCACACGGTTAAGAATATAAGTTGTCGTGAGCAACGCATCTCCCCAAAAACTAATTGGAAGACGAGCATGTGCCATCATTGACCTGACCATGTCAAGCAATGTTCGATTCCTATGCTCTGCAACACCGTTTTGTTGTGGAGTTCGAGGAATCGTTAGTTGTCTTTTTATACCCTTTTTCTCACAAAATGCTTTGAACGTATCAGATAGATATTCTCGACCACGATCGGTTCGAAGAGTTTTAACTCTTCTTTCCAGTTGTGTCTCAACTTTAGTCACAAAACGTTTGAACACATCAAGTGCTTCATAACGATGAGCTAAAAGATACACATATCCATAGCGAGAATAGTCATTAATTAAAGTGAGAAAATATATAGCCCCATGATGTACCTTAACATTCATGAGCCTGCAAATATCAGAGTGAATAAGTTCTAAAGGTTTAGACACCCTTGAAGCCTTACCAAAAGGTTTCGCGATTGCCTTACTAGCTAAACATGACTCGCATCTAGGCAACTTAACCTTAGTGAGTCGGTCTAAAAGACCTTCTTTAGCTAGCCTACTCAATCGATCTTGGCTACTGTGACTAAGTCGAGCATGCCATTTAATAGATTCAGAATCAGGATCAAAATATGAAACATAAACAGAAGAAAAATTATCATAACAAGCATCCAAATCAAGAATTAGAAAATCGTTTTTCAATATAGCATGGCCAAAAATATTGCCATTATACATAATATCCAATCCATAATGATTAAAACTAAAACGAATCCTGATTTCATTAAAGTTACAAGAGACACAAGACAACATCGCACCCCGAGTGCATAGAGAGTATCATGGAGGAGCAAAGTATGCCCTCCACATAACTTGAGTTGATATGTCCCTATTCCTAAGACATCTTCTTCACTATCGTTTCCTAACATGATAGTTTGTGAACCCACTGGATAACGATTAAAGTCCACATAGCCAGCTCGATCCCGAACTATGTGCTTGCTTGCTTCCGTATCTACAATCCAATTAGGAAGAGAATTAGCAACTAATGCATGAGAACAAACATATAAATTAGGAGTTATAGATAAGAAAGGTACCTTCTTAGGTTCAGGACAATCCCGAGCAAAATGACCTTTCTTTCCATAATTATAGCACTTCACACGTGCCATGTTTTTCTCTCCTTGGCCTTTAGCCTTGTGCTTCTTGACAATATGACCTTTTGGTCCATTCCTTTGAGGAGGTCGAAAACCTTTTCTTTTACCTCGTTTGGCATTGTGGCCCTTTGGTCCTTTACTTTTAGCAACAAAGGCCACATTGGAGGAGTCTGATGCTTTTAAGCGATCCTCCTCCATTTCGAGGTGCCTAGTGATCTCTGAAAGGGTTTTGACATTTTCATTATGGGTCAAAACAAGTTTCACATTCTTCCAATGCTCAGTATGATCTGGAAGAGCCCGAATCACATTGAGGACTCGCTCCTCTTCAGAGATAGCCCGGCTAGCTGCCTTAAGATCACGAACCATTGCACTCATAGTTTGTATATGTTCAGCCATAGTACGAGTCGTATTGATCTCGTAAGTCATCCACTTGAGATGCAAAGCATGAAGCCTTGTAGCAGATTTTTGACCAAAAGTGATCTTAAGTTTGTCCCACATATCCTTAGCAGTGGGACAATCCTCAAATTCTCCAATTAGATCATCATGCATGAAATACAATATAGTATAACATGCTTTACGATCCTTTTTGGACCAATCTGCATAAGCCTTTAAGGATGCTTGATATTGCTCACTAGCAGTATCAATATCATTTCCATCTTTGTCCTTAACCAAAGGCGCAATCATAATTATGATCAAATGTTCGAGCAATTCTCGTTTATTTAGAAGATACTGAATCTTCCTTTGTCACATATCATAATTGGACCCATCCAATTTTTCATTGGCAAATAAATCACCGATTATGGTTTTAGTTGTCATATCTACAAGTATATATAAAAATGACGTGAGACACATTTCTATTAATTAAATTATCAAAAAACCACAATTCACATCGTATGATCGAAAATTTCACCAAGCTCATATTCATCTCATACAAAAAATTGAACTAGGAATTTCAATAATTTAATTAAACTATTTTAATTTGACATGTCACAAAGATGCCAAAATAAAGAATATGTAAAACTAGTTTACAACTAACACTTGATACATGTAAAACTATATTTAATCTAACATCATATAAAACTCATTTATATAATATTATTTTAAATATAATATAAAATTACCCATAAAACACATTTATGGAATATTTGAATTATATTATATGAAAACACACTTATGAATTAAATAAATGTAAAACTTATTTACAAGTAACAGTTGATACATGTAAAGCAATATTTAATTTAAAATTATATAAATCTCATTTATATAACTATTATTTTAAATATGATATAAAATTACCCATAAAACACATTTATGAATTAAATAAATGTAAAATAATTTACAAAATAAATAAATAAATGGATGACCATTTAAAAATTATTTTACATCAAATTAATTTAGCAAAACAAATATACTAAACTAATCATAATTCATTCTTTGTAAAACTTATTTACATGTCATTAATTAATTAATTAATTGAAAATAGAAAAGAAAAAAAAATTGTTCTCGTTAAAAGTGGAAAAAGAGAGACCTTCTGACATTATTGAATGAAGATATAAAGAAGTGGGTGGTGTTGGGCCCGGGCCCCGTACGTCCGAATCCCCGAGGGAGGGCCTCTCGGGTCGCTCCGGCGTCGGGCGTTCCATATACCGTCGGACCCGATCCCAACATCCATACAAAGACATATTCGATTCACACATACATAAACATATACTCATACATACCATCGCATGCATTCTCAACATGCATTTCCATTTCTCAAATTCATAAAACATATGTCATTCTCATTCGAAGAAATGCAACAGTATTCTCAAATGCAGCGTAATACAAAGTAAAATGAAATTTCAAAATACAAAAGATGCTCCATGATAAAATGCTCGGAGGGCCAATCCAAATTACTAACTTAAGGCAAAGCTCCTAATTAGCTGGAAGTTTCCGATGCCTCGCCAAGTCAACTATCGTCTCGATCCGCACTTTTGAGGAGGGAGAGTAATGGGGTGAGCTACTGAAGCTCGATGGCATATACGTTTATAACCATTGGCAACGAGCCACACAATCAAGCAATATATAAATATATATAATATACATATCACTAGCAAATCATAATTCATCAATTCAATTCACATTCAATCAGTTTATGTCAAGCAATTTCTATTTCTTATCACATCAATCATTATGCAACAAATCTATCAAATCCATCATATCTTATGCTCATCAAATCAATCGTGTATGCACAAACAACGGCTCGAGTTTCCAGTAATCCATCCGGATAACCTAAGGTAAATCCAGTAATCCATCCGAGTCCGATTTCTCAAGGATCTCGTAGCCACAAGTGGGCAGCCGGGAGAAGGATTTACTGTCAATGTGCACGTGACTCCATCCGTAACTCTCTTACCCAAACAAAGCACATAATCCATTCGTTCCATGCTCGAAGCATGTTTCGCATGATCTCAAATCTCATTCTAGTCCATTGCCGAAAAGGCCTATCAATCCATGCATATTTTCAATCATAATGCAAATTCACATTCACATGCAGTTCAATATTCTCATATCATTCAACACAATAATCTCACATAATACAAGCAAGCACACATCATGCAATTGCTCATACACACAATAACCATAAACATATTACCCACCTAGTATCGCTGGAGTATCGGACTCACTGCTGTCCTTCCTCTTGCGATTGGGTCAAACCAGCTTGGTTCCCTATAATAAACTAAGTTTCCACACAATCAATATCTATAAAAAAAATATTCAAGAAGGCTCGATAAATAAAAAGAAAGCGTTAAAAGTCTTCATTCGACTCCCATCTAAATTCCCGAATTCTTCGAAACAATTTCCGAACTTCCCTTCTTCATACAACTCGTAGTCCTTAAACTCTAGATCACAACGAATCTAAAATCACCTCGATCGGATATCTACACCAAAAGATATCCTCAAAAATGTAAAAATCTCATTTTCGGAAAAAAAAAAAAGGGTCTCGCCATGACAAAGGACCCCGCCGCCGAAAAAAGGAGCGTTGTCGCAAAGATCACTGCTCGCCAGGTGAAGACCAGGCGGCGCAAGGCACACCTGCACCTATGCACGCGTCGCGGCGTGCTCATCACTCGCACGCCGCGACGTGCACGTCCATTTGTGCACGCCGCGACGTGCACCATGTGCACGCGGCGTCTGCAAAATAATTCAAACGCCGCGGCGTGTTCTTGCACACGTCGCGACGTGCGAATGGAGTTGCGACTCCGAAACCCAAATTTCTACATTTTTCCAATTCAAACTCTTCCCAATCTCAAATGCAACACAATCAAAGTATAGATCAACTCTTATAACGCATTTCTAACCCATTCTTAGCTCAAAACCAGACACAAACGAATCAACCCAAAGATTTATCCATATTTTTCACCCAAAACCCTAAACCATCGATTTCTTACGGATTCAACATCCTCTAAGTTTAAATCTACTCAAACTAAGTTAGAAAGGCACTAACTTACGAAAATGCTTGAATCGTCGGAAAACCTCGTAAATCGCAAGTCTCTTCTCTTCTCTCTCCTCTCCTCCGACGGCGTGCTTCTCCTCTCCTCCTTCTATTCTTTTCTTTCTATTCTCCTTTCCTTTCTAATTCTCTTCTTAACCTAAGGTATGGGCCCTCCTAAGTGTTGGACCCCACGCCCACACTGGCTAATATTTCCCACCAGTGTGTTTGCGGGTTATACCACAGCGGTGTTTGCGGGTTATACCGCCAAGACATCCAACTTAATCAAGATCTTGTCTCTTTGGTCAAGGGTGAGGCCACGACTCGAACCCTTGACCTCAAGGTTTTATAGCTTCCACATGCTCGCCTCTTATATAACCCGCAAACACCCGCCGTGGTATAACCCGCAAACACACGCTGGGTGGGAAATATTAGCCCAGGTGTGGGGGGTGGGGTCCAACATTAAAAGGTAAATGTTGGATCCCGCTATCGGAACCCAACTACATACGTAGAACGGAAAACGAAGCAAACGGAAACGAAGGGAAGCGGAAATTTCGGATCGAAATTTCGAATCAGAAAACAAAATGCGGAAGCGAACAAATCCGAAAGTAGCGAAGCGGAAGCAAAAGCAAGCGGAAGCAAAAAGGCCAAACAACCAACGAAACCGAAAATGGAAGCAAATCGGAATCGAATAACAAAGCGGATAGAACGAAATCGAAGCATAAAGCGAAAACGGATCAAACACTTAACTAAACGGATTCGACATCCGACAACAATTTTCAAAGGAAACGATCGAATGAACATAGTCGCGTTGGAAACCCTAAGACGTTCCAAAATCCGGTATAATTTTTTTTTCTTTTCTTTTCTTATTCTCATTTCTTTTCTCGTTACTCAATCACATACAACGTCATACACAATCTTATATAAATTCATACCAATCTCAAATTACATTTTTAACCCCGATTTTATCGAAATTTCGGCAGATAACTACCGCTTTTATCTAACCCAAACTGCGAGGGTTCAAAATACACTTCTAAAACTCAAACAATCATACACACATCAAAATCAACCGGACCCTCCGTCCGGGATCTCAGCAGATAAACACAAACCTATTTCTAAACTGCTTCAAATTGTAACTCAAAACACTAGTCTCATCAATCAAACTCATTCCCAGAATCAAACATAAATATATCTTCCAAACATCATACACAATTTCATATACAAATTCCAAATATTCAAAATCTAACATATTCAAATGTCGAAACTGACGTCTTCACATTCTTTCATCCGATCTCCTGCTCGAAACCTGGAGATAGGGATGAAAGAGGGGGTGAGCTCGAAAGCTCGTGGATAACAAATTTATAAATCGATAAATAAGCGGAAATCATTTTTCACAAGCTTTTTGCCAAAAGGGCTAATTTTTCAAACTTTATAATTTTTCAAACAATTTCCTCAAACACTTTTTCATATTCAAATATTTCTCTCAAACTCTTTCCAATTTTCCCAAACTTCTCATAAAAATCTCATTTTTCTCATTTTTCAAAATTCTCGAATTCTTCATAAATATGAATGCAACATAATTTCAATTTTCAATTTTCACTTTATAAACATGAATGCCGAACATAGAAACAAATCAAAACACATAACATATCGTAATGGTGCGGCTAGGGTCCAAGCGAGCGTCTTGCCCCGATCCGCATAAGCGGTCACATGCGATCGTGAAACGAAACGTCTACACTTTCCCGCATTGCGGTCCAAAGGTAGCCGTGAAGGAGTCCGAACGGAGTCCGTGCCCTAGCGGGCAGCCTGGAGAAGGCTATACACATAGAGACAGCGCTGACTCACCAAGGGACCTACCAAACCCACATAACACATAATCGAAAACGAAAAGTCGGATTGCCCGAAGGCACTTTTCAATTTCTTAATTTTCACACATTCACATAAAGCATACAATTTGATCAATTCATCATTCAATTCTAATTTCGAAATCAAATCATTCAATGCATACACAACAAATGCATTTTTCGAATTTCTATCGGTTTATCAAAACATTTAAAGCAATGAATTTACGCTGTAATAATTTTCCAAAAATCATTCGAAATAAACAAAGTACGAAAATCTTTTCTTTCATTTTCTCAAATTTTCTAAAGTAATATTTAACTTATAAATCAAAATATAAATATGCTACCCACTTTCGAAATGACGCTAGAAGTTTATCCCTAGCTTCAATTTGATCCTTGCTTCTTTCCTTCTTTCACTTAAATCGACCTAAACCATAATAACCCAAATTCACATCATAAATTTGCATAAGTCTCAAAATTAACTATCGGAAATTCATAATTATCATACTTCCAAGCTATTTCAATCTCCAATTTTGAAAATTCTCAATTTTCAAAATTGGCCTAATCCAAGACACTCGAATTCAATCTCATAAAACATAATTTCTTCAAAATTAATTTCACAATTCCTCAATTCACATTAATTCCAAACTATTTAAATCCTCAATTTCAAAAATCCCCAAATCTTAAAATTGGCCTAAACCAATTTATCCCAATTCAATACCATAAAATACAAATTTTTCGAAATTGATTTCATATATCATCAATTCATCATATTTCCTATAATTCTACACCAAAATATCTCAAAATTCTTCATCATAAAATTTAGCCTAAACCTTAATCAATTTTCCATCCAAAATTAAACCCACCTAAAGCATATATTTCAAAATTAACTTCATAAATCATAAACCCATCTTATATGCCATAATTCTAAACCTAAAATTAATCAAAATCTCAAAGTAGAAAATTTCTCTTACCTCTTTCTCTTCCAAATTGATTTTTTTTGGTTCCTTAGGAAGCTCTTATGCTCCTCTACCTTTTTCTCTTGGAACCATCCCAAAATCCTTAAGAAAACAAGTAGAAAATCAAAATAACTTTCTCTCATCTTTTCTCCATCTGAAACTTCTCACTCTCTTCTTATTTCTTCTTCTTTCTCTTCTTCTGTAATTTTCCAGACCATTCATCGTTTTTAATAGCTCAAAACGACAATCATTAATGAGTTTCATTAATTGATGGTCAAATGACCAAATTGTCCTCCATTCAAAACTTAAAGTTACGTTTACTTGCGGTTTGATTCGCACTATCAATCTGAAGGAATTTGTCAAAACTTCCTTCTCGAGAAATGTTCCTCTCAATCATACGAATCCAACGCCACCGACCGCGCTCAATTCCGAGCACTACATCAAAAGTTAAGCGCAAAACAGTTCGGATATATCCATATTCTAACACACTTTTCATGTACGATTATTTCCGTCCAAAATTTCACATTCTTAATCCCAGAATTGAAACTCAATGTCTTCATAACAATTATAGCCTTATGTCTCTAGTTTAATTCAAAACAAGAATCGTCTCATTTCGATTCCCAGATCAAAAGTTATACTCAAATTACTCACAGGTGTTCCCAATCCAAAAATTACACCCTAATCCGAACTTAAATTCAAAAATTAAAAGTCCTAAGGGCAAAATTGACATTTCATGTCTTCATATGATTTGTAGCCCTTTGTCTTATCTTTATTTCGCCTCAAGAATCGCTTCAATCGGATCTCTACAGATCCCGAATTTCACAAAACACTGAATCATGCTCGGAAAATTTCCCGACTCACTTTGATTAAATTAATCACCATTAATTTAATCTCAAAAGTTCTAAATTTCTTATAAAATGAAATTCAATGTCTTAGGAATCCAACGCAAAAGAATCAACTCAATCGGATGTCGGACGGAAAAGATATAGGCAAAATAGTGAGCAAAGGTCGGATTGAAAACAAAGAAATCAAGAATTTCGAAGCAAAGCGCTTGTCGAACAGTCGGACGCTTGCTTCGCTAGGCGAGGCGCCCCCCTCGCTCGGCGCGCCAGCTCATGAGGCGAACCTTGCCCTCGCGAGGCGAAGCCTAGCGCCTCGCTAAAGCGGCGTCGCCTAGCGAGGCATCTGATACGCCCGCCTCATTAGGGTGGTGATGTCATACTGCAGTATTAAAACTTTTCTTTTTTTTTCACTTAAAAATCAGAAACTTTCGAAATTCATAACTTTTACTCCCGAACTCCGATTTTGACAAACTTAGTCTCTATAGAAAGCTTGAGAGAAGCTCTAAATCTTCCGAGAAGAACATAAAACTCAATTCAACTCCTACGGGAGTTCATTTTCCGGTCAAAGATACTATCCTCTATACAAACTTGTAAAAATCATAACTTAATATTCCGAGATCGAAAAATTGCATACTTTATATCGAAATAAAGATCAAAACAAATCCTTCAATTTTCATGAAGAACATCAAAGCTCAAATAACCTCTAACTAGGTTAATTTCTCAGTCAAAGATTCAACCATAATAAAAGTCAAACTCGATCAAACATAAACTTTGACTGATCATAACTTTCACTCCCGATATCGAAAAATTACAAACTTTATGTCCACAAAAATCTCTTAACATAACCTACAAGTTTCCAGAAGACCATTTTATCAAATTTTGCCTCAAACAAAAGTCAACTCTCAAAGTCAAACATTCTCTCTCCAAAAAGTCAAACTTTCTAAATCCTTCAAATTTTCACATTTTTTCTTTCTAATTCTTGCTATATAACTTCATTTCAATCAACTCATCCACTTGATTATTCATATTACTAAATCAAATTCTCACTCAAGGTTCGGGATCCAACATTTCTCCCCCTCTTAAAAGAATTTCGTCCCTAAATTCACACTTACTAAACTCAAGTAACTCATTCTTGCATAAATTTCTTTTTAAACAAAGATCATCAAGCACTTTCTTACTAATTTCTTTCCAAAACTCATAATCAGTCACTCTTTTATTTAATTTACTCATCACGCATATTCTCAATCTCTTCACAATTTTCATTTCCTTAAATCATATACCACTCATATCATATCAAAACACTATATCTATAACTCATTATTTCTTCATATATGGGCACAAATTAATGGTCCATTTCTTAAGGAACCCTAATATGGTTTAATCATCATTATGTCATCATTCTTTCATCTATATCAATTCATCACAATTTCTCGAAGTTACAATCTTAATTTCCTCAACACATTCAAAAATCAAACATATTCTTAACACTCAAATCAAACCAATCATTTGAATTCGTCAAATAGTCATGCACATCAATTTCAAATTCCTAAAGACCATCATATTTCTTTCCTCAAAATCAATTGACCACCTAGCACACTCTCACAAATTCACTTTTATCTTTACAAACTCGTATCAATTCCTTATTCATACTCATACGCCCAAGTAAGATCATATTCTTTGGGCTCGATACCATAAATGTTGGATCCCGCTTATCGAACCCAACTACATCGTGAAACGGAAAAGCGAAGCAAGCGGAAGCGAAGGAAGCGGAAATTTGGATCGAAATTTCGAATCGGAAAACAAAATGCGGAAGCGAACAAATCCGAAAGTAGCGAAGCGGAAGCAAAAGCAAGCGGAAGCAAAAAGGCCAAACAACCAACGAAACCGAAAATGGAAGCAAATCGGAATCGAATAACAAAGCGGATAGAACGAAATCGAAGCATAAAGCGAAAACGGATCAAACACTTAACTAAACGGATTCGACATCCGACAACAATTTTCAAAGGAAACGATCGAATGAACATAGTCGCGTTGGAAACCCTAAGACGTTCCAAAATCCGGTATAATTGTTTTTTCTTTTCTTTTCTTATTCTCATTTCTTTTCTCGTTACTCAATCACATACAACGTCATACACAATCTTATATAAATTCATACCAATCTCAAATTACATTTTAACCCCGATTTTATCGAAATTTCTAAAGATAATTGGTGCCTTTATCTAACGAAACTGCGAGGTTCAAAATACACTTCTAAAAACTCAAACAATCATACACATCAAAATCAACCGGACCCTCCGTCAGGATCTCAAAGAGATAAACACAAACCTATTTCTAAGCCGCTTCAAATTGTAACTCAAAACACTAGTCTCATCAATCAAACTCATTCCCGAATCAAACATAAATATATCTTCCAAACATCATACACAATTTCATATACAAATTCCAAATATTCAAAATCTAACATATTCAAATGTCGAACCGACGTCTTCACATTCTTTCATCCGATCTCCGTCAAACACGGAGATAGGGATGAAAGAGGGTGAGCTCAGCTCGTGGATAACACATTTATAAATCGATAAATAAGCGGAAATCATTTTTCACAAGCTTTTTGCCAAAAGGCTAATTTTTCAAACTTTATAATTTTCAAACAATTTCCTCAAACACTTTTTCATATTCAAATATTTCTCTCAAACTCTTTCCAATTTTCCCAAACTTCTCATAAAAATCTCATTTTTCTCATTTTTCAAAATTCTCGAATTCTTCATAAATATGAATGCAACATAATTTCAATTTTCATTTTTCACTTTATAAACATGAATGCCGAACATAGAAACAAATCAAAACACATAACATATCGAAATGGTGCAGCTAGGTCCAAGCAGAGCATCTTTGCATATCCGCATAAGCGGTCTGCGATCGTGAAACGAAACGTACTACACTTTCCCATCATTGCGGTCCAGTATAGCCGTGAAGGAGTCCGAAATCGAGACTCCGTGCCCTAGCGAGCAGCCTGGAGAAGGTTATACACATAGAGACAAATAATGACTCACCAAGGGACCTACCAAACCCACATAACACATAATCAAAAGCGAAAAGTCGGATTGCCCGAAGGCACTTTTCAATTTCTTAATTTTCACACATTCACATAAAACATACAATTTGATCAATTCATCATTCGAATTCTAATTTCAGAAATCAAATCATTCAATGCATACACAACAAATGCATTTTTCGAATTTCTATCGGTTTATCAAAACATTTAAAGCAATGAATTTACGCTTGTAATAATTTTCCAAAATCATTCGAAATAAACAAAATACTAAAATCTTTTCTTTCATTTTCTCAAATTTTGAAAAGTAATATTTAACTTATAAATCAAAATATAAATATGCTACCCACTTTCGAAATGACGCTAGAAGTTTATCCAGAGCTTCATTTGATCCTTGCTTCTTTCCTTCTTTCACTTAAATCGACCTAAACCATAATAACCCAAATTCACATCATAAATTTGCATAAGTCTCAAAATTAACTATCGGAAATTCATAATTATCATACTTCAAGCTATTTCAATCTCCATTTTGAAAATCCCCAATTTTCAAAATTGGCTAATCCAAGACACTCGAATTCAATCTCATAAAACATAATTTCTTCAAAATTAATCTCACAATTCCTCAATTCACATTAATTCCAAACTATTTAAATCCTCAATTTCAAAAATCCCCAAATCTTAAAATTGGCCTAAACCAATTTATCCCAATTCAATACCATAAAATACAAATTCTTCGAAATTGATTTCATATATCATCAATTCATCATATTTCCTATAATTCTACACCAAAATATCTCAAAATTCTTCATCATAAAATTTAGCCTAAACCTTAATCAATTTTCCATCCAAAATTAAACCCAGCCTAAAGCATATATTTCAAAATTAACTTCATAAATCATAAACCCATCTTATATGCCATAATTCTAAACCGAAAATTAATCAAAATCTCAAAGTAGAAAAATTTCTCTTACCTCTTTCTCTTCCAAATTCGAATTTTTTTGGTTCCTTAGGAAGCTCTTATGCTCCTCTACCTTTTTCTCTCTTGGAACCATCCCAAAATCCTTAAGAAAACAAGTAGAAAAATCAAAAATAACTTTCTCTCTCATCTTTTCTCCATACGAAACTTCTCACTCTCTTCTTATTTCTTCTTCTTTCTCTTCTTCTGTAATTTTCCAGACCATTCATCGTTTTTAATAGCTCAAAACAACAATCATTAATGAGTTTCATTAATTGATGGTCAAATGACCAAATTGCCCTCCATTCAAAACTTAAAGTTACGCTTACTTGCGGTTTGATTCGCACTATCAATCTGAAGGAGTTTGTCAAAACTTCCTTCTCAAGAAATGTTCCTCTCAATCATACGAATCCAACGCCACCGACCGCGCTCAATTCCGAGCACTACATCAAAAGTTATGCGCAAAACAGTTCGGATATATCCATATTCTAACGCACTTTTCATGTACGATTATTTCCGTCCAAAATTTCACATTCTTAATCCCAGAATTGAAACTCAATGTCTTCATAACAATTATAGCCTTATGTCTCTAGTTTAATTCAAAACAAGAATCATCTCATTTTGATTCCCAGATCAAAAGTTATACTCAAATTACTCACAGGTGTTCCCAATCCAAAAATTACACCCTAATCCGAACTTAAATTCAAAAATTAAAAGTCCTAAGGGCAAAATTGACATTTCATGTCTTCATATGATTTGTAGCCCTTTGTCTTATCTTTATTTCGCCTCAAGAATCGCTTCAATCGGATCTCTACAGATCCCGAATTTCTAAAACACTGAATCATGCTCGGAAAATTTCCCGACTCACTTTGATTAAATTAATCACCATTAATTTAATCTCAAAAGTTCTAAATTTCTTATAAAATGAAATTCAATGTCTTAGGAATCCAACGCAAAAGAATCAACTCAATCGGATGTCGGACGGAAAAGATATAGGCAAAATAGTGAGCAAAGGTCTGATTGAAAACAAAGAAATCAAGAAATTTGAAGCAAAACAAAAGCTGTCGGGCGTCACGGACGCCTAACTCATGGGCGGCGCCCGCTCGCTAGGGGCGTCGCGCCTAGCGAGGGCGCACAGCTCATGAGGGCGAACCTTGCCTCGCGAGGCGACGCGCAGCGCCTTGCCTCGCTAAGGCGTCGTCGCCTACGAGGCGCATCTGGTGCCCGCCTCGCTAGAGGAGCCGTCGCCCTAGCGAGAAGATCTGGCGCCCGCCTCGCTAGGCGAGCCGTCGCCTAGCGAGGCGCTAAAACTTTTCTTTTTTTTTTTCACTTAAAATCGAAACTTTCAAAATTCATAACTTTTACTCCCGAACTCCGATTTTGACAAACTTAGTCTCTATAGAAAGCTTGAGAGAAGCTCTAAATCTTCCGAGAAGAACATAAAACTCAATTCAACTCCTACGGAGTTCATTTTCCGATCAAAGATACTATCCTCTATACAAACTTGTAAAAATCATAACTTAATATTAGAGATCGAAAAATTACATACTTTATATCGAAATAAAGATCAAAACAAATCCTTCAATTTTCATGAAGAACATCAAAGCTCAAATAACCTCTAACTAGGTTAATTTCTCAGTCAAAGATTCAACCATAATAAAAGTCAAACTCGATCAAACATAAACTTTGACCGATCATAACTTTCACTCCGATATCGAAAATTACAAACTTTATGTCCACAAAATCTCTTAACATAACCTACAAGTTTCCAGAAGACCATTTTATCAAATTTTGCCTCAAACAAAGTCAACTCTCAAAGTCAAACATTCTCTCTCAAAAGTCAAACTTTCTAAATCCTTCAAATTTTCACATTTTTCTTTCTAATTCTTGCTATATAACTTCATTTCAATCAACTCATCCACTGATTATTCATATTACTAAATCAAATTCTCACTCGAGGTTAGGGGTCCAACACTAAGCCCAGCCCAACAACTTAAGCTAATTTCTCAACCCTTACACACTATAAATCCTCTAACCCTCATATAAATCATAATTAAACCACATTTAGTCCTTATATATCCAATATTCCCAAATAACTCCAATTAAAGCAAAACCACGAATTATCACAATTCATGCTTAATAATATCATAAATAAATAAAATTAAGATTAAACATTACTCCCCTCTTAAAAGAAATTTAGTCCTCGAAATTTACGAATCGTCGAAGAGATCACGAATACTTTTCCAAGATAGCTTCGGTGGCTCCCAAGTAGCCTCCTCACCGAATGGTTCCTCGAAAGGACTTTTACTAAGCGAACCAAGTCTTGTTCACGAGGACCTTATCCTTGGTATCCAAAATCAGCTGGAAGCTCCTCATAACTCAAATCATCTCAAGAATGAACCTCACTAGTCTGAATAACATGTGCGGATCCGATCTATATCTCCTCAACATCGACACATGAAAAACATCGTGAATCTGCGATAACTCCGGAGGTAATCCCAATCTGTAAGCGAGTGGTCCAATCCTCTCAAGGATCTCATAAGGACCCACATACCTCGGACTCAACTTCCCTTTCTTGCCGAACCTCGAAACTCCCTTCCAAGGAGATGTCTTAAGAAACACTTTCTCACCGACATCATACTCCATCTCCTTTCGGTGAGCATCAACATAACTCTTCATTACATCTGTCTTTGCCTTAAGTCATTTGCTTAATCAGATTGACTTTCTCAACAGTCATCTGAATCAAGTCTGGTCCTTCCAAATGCCTCTCTCCCTCTTCATCCCAACAGATCGGAGTCCTACACCTCCTACCATACAACGCCTCATACGGAGCCATCTGAATGCTCGAATGGTACGAATTGTTGTAAGCAAATTCGACCAACGGCAAATGCTCATCCCATGCTCCTCGAAAATCCATCACACAAGCCCGAAGCATCCCCTCAAGTGTCCGAATAGTCCTCTCCGACTGACCATCCGTTTGAGGGTGAAAAGCTGTACTAAAATTCAGCTTAGTCCCCAAAGCTTCCTGCAAACTACTCCAAAACCTCGAAGTGAACCGAGGATCTCGATCCGACCTGATGGAATCCGGAATCCCATGCGGCCTCACTATCTCATCGATATACTTCTTTGCCAACACATGCAAAGAATCGGTCTGTCGAATCGCCAAAAGTGGGCTGACTTAGTCAACCGATCAACAATCACCCAAATGGCATCATGCCTCCTGCTTGGTCTAGGCAATCCCATCAAAAGTCCATCGTCACTCATTGCCACTTCCACTCCGGAATGATAACGGCCTCGACTTGCCGAAGGTGCACGGTGTTCGACCTTGACTTGCGACACACTAGACACTTCTTGACGAACTCTGCTATATCCCTCTTCATGCCTTTCCACCAAAGTGCTCTCTCAAATCCCGATACATCCACGGTGCTACCGGATGCATGGTGTAAGCGCGTTGTGTGTCTCATCCATAATCTCATCCTTGATCTCCCGCACATCCGAATGCACAACCTACCAAGAATCGTCATAAGCCCATCATCCCGCACATCTATCTCGAAACCTTGCCATTACAATCTCATCCCGGCTTGCTCAAATCCGCATCCCGAGCACGCAAATCCTAACCTTTTCCTTGACAGATCGGTCTAACTCGAAAATTAGCGTAAGACAATCCGGTTCTTCCCGTGTCAAACTTATCCTAAGCTTAGCCATCTCTTCCAATAAAGGAAGATAAATCGATTGAACATGAGCAATCGGCGACTTCACCCAAGGCATCCACCACAACATTGGCCTTGCCCGATGATACTCAATCAACAAATCATAGTCCTTTATGTACTCTAACCACCTCCGCGCCTCAAATTCAATTCCTTCCGACTTAGCAAATACTTGAGACTCTTATGATCGGTGAAGATCAGAGTTTGAACTCCATACAAATAATGCCTCCAAATCTTTAAGGCAAAGATCACCGTTAACTCCAATCGTCGTCGGATAATTCAGCTCATAAGGCTTCAATCGCCTCGAAGCATAAGCAATTACCCGATCTCCTGCATCAAACACATCCGAGACCCTTCCTCGAAGCATCACTATACACGAATATCCCTCATCACCCGATGGCAAAATCAAAATCGGCACCTTTGGTCAATCTGCGGCTGAGCTCCTCGAAGCTCCTCGACAATCCTCACTCCAATCAAACTTGATTCTTTCTCAACAATTTAAACATCGGAGCGAATATCATCGAGAATCCTCCCACAAACCGTCAGTAGTAGCACCAAACCCAGAAAACTCCTCACTTTTGTCACATTCTTCGGCGCTTCCCAATTCACAACTGCTTCTATCTTCTTTGGATCCACATGAACTCCTTGCTCTGAGATCACGTGTCCAAGAAATGAAACTTCCCTCAGCCAAAATTCGCATTTCTCGAATTTGGCATACAACTCATTGCTCCTCAAAGTCTCCAAAGCCATCCTCAAATGCTCCTCATGCTCCGATCACTCTTGGAATACACCAATATATCATCAATGAAGACAATGATAAATTGGTCCAAGAATGGCTTAAACACCGATTCATCAAATCCATAAGCGCTGCAGCGCGTTCGCCAATCGAAGGGCATCACCAAAAACTCAAAGTGCTCATACCGAGTCCTGAAAGCAGACTTCGGCACATCCGACTCCTTGATCCTCAACTGATGATATCCCGATCTCAAGTCGATCTTTGAAAAGACTCTCGCTCCTTGCAATTGATCAAACAGATCATCAATGCGAGGAAGCGGATACTTGTTCTTCACTGTGACCTGATTCAGCTTCCTGTAGTCCACACACATTCTCAAAGAGCCATCTTTCTTCTTCACAAATAGAACCGGAGCTCCCCAAGGAAAGAACTCGGTCGAATATGCCCTTTCTCCAATAACTCCTCTCCTTCAATTCCACCGGAGCCATCCGATAAGGCGGAATCGAAATCGGCCTAGTACCTGACACAAGCTCAATCGGAAACTCAATCTCCCGAGCTGGCGGTAGTCCTGGGAATTCCTCGGGAAAGGCGTCAGAAATCACGACTCTTCGGAATATCCTCCGACTTCCCTCTATCGCTCTCTGAGTCTAACACATAAGCCAAAACACCTCACAACCCTTACTCATCAACCTCTTTGCGTCAATCTTTGAAACAATCCTGGGCGGACTCGCTTTCTGTCCCCAGTAAACACTACCCTTCTGCCATCGCCCAAATCAAATTCTACAGTCTTCTGCTTACAATCCAAACGAGCATTGTACTTTTCCAAAGTGTCCATACCCAAAATCACATCTAAACCGCTCATCCTTAGTGGCATCAGATCTACCACTAGAAGTTCTCCACCAATACGAAGCTCACATCCTCTAAACACCTGACTAATCACAATGTGCTGGCCAATTGGAGTACTCACCATCAGCGGAGTATCCAAAGGGCTCACAATCAAATCACACACAGTCTACTCGATTTAAACAAGCGAATGAGTAGAACCGGATCAATCAAAACAAGCACATCATCAAGAAATAAATGGGCCATACCAGTGACAACATCCGGAGTGGCCTCTGCATCCTCCCGTGTCATAGCAAACACCACAGGTGGTGCACTCGCCTCTCGGTCTCCCGAAATACTAGCCCTCCGGCAAGATCAGGCGCCTACCTCATCATCGTCCTCGACCCATGGTCTCTGTCCTCCTCGGGGCTGGCATCTGACCTCTCTCCTGTCGTGGAGGCTGAGGACACTCTCTGGCAATGTGTCCCTTCACCCCACAGTTGAAACAAGCTCTGTCAGTCTGAAGCACTCTCCTCTATGAGGTTTCCGCAGGCTCACACGTCGGGATAACCGATCTATCTCCCTCTCCTCTTACCGCTACCCACATTGAAGCTTGGTGAGAAACAGTAGAAGTCCTCATCGGCCTCTGCCGGCTAGCACCACTGCTCCTCTCCTCTGAATAAACAGGGAAGCTCCTAGCACTCCTGTCTGGCATAGGAGCACTAGTGCTACCTCCTCTCCTGGACTGATCTCTACCCTTTCTCTTCCTGTTTGCAGCACTCTTGATGTTCTCTATATTCTCAACCCTCAGAGCTGCCTCAACTAGCTGCTGGAAATCACTGAAATTCTGCACAATTACCTTCTCTCTGATCGCCAAGTGCAATCCCGACTCAAATCTGCGACATCTGGCAGTCTCGCTCAACATCAGATCGGAGGCATACCGGGATAACTGGGTGAACCTGCGCTCATACTCAGCAACTGTCATATCCCTCTGAGTGAGACTCAGAAACTCCCTCTGCTTCTGCTGGACATAAACCTCTGACAAATATTTCTTCTTAAAAGCAGCCACAAAATCCTGCCAAGTCAACCCTCTCGGCCTCATCATTTGCCCGTAGACGTCTCCCCACCAATGCAGCAGCATCGCAAAGCAAGCGGCAACATACACCACTCGCTCATCTGCCTCACAATCCATCTGATCCATCACCCGCTCTGTCCTCCGCAACCAGGTCTCAGCTTCCTCAGGATCAGCTGTCCCAAAGAAGTCAACTGCTCCATACTTTCTCAACTTGTCGAACTGTTTTCCCCTCTTCACTGGGGCTGGAGTAGAAGGCTGTGGCATCTGGCCCATAGCCTGAACAAACGCCTGAGTAAACGCCTGAAACATCCTCGGATCAAACTGGGGCACTTGCCCTGGCGGAATCGGCGATTCCTGAGTCGGCGAACGCATGGGCTCACTCTCTAGCCCGATAGAAGCCTCAACATGCATTGGGGCTACAGACTCATCGGTCCTCTCCTCTCTCGTTGGAGAGTCGGTATATGAGACCTTACACGCTCCTCGTGTCCTTCTACGAGGTGGCATCGTACTCCTTCAAAGGTAAACATTAAGGATTAGCTATACGACAATCTATATGTATGCATGATATGCATGTCACGTAATGAAATCAATTAATGCAACACGTCGTCAAATATCACACAATCCTATATGCATTCTAAGCCGAGGACACCTAAACCTAGGCGCTCTGATACCAAACATATTGGGCCGGGCCCCTCAGACGTCTCAATCCCCGAGGGAGGGCCCCTCGGGTCGCCCCGGCGTTGGGCGCTCCATATACCGTCGGACCCGATCCCAACATCCATACAAAGACATATTCGATTCACACATACATAAACATATACTCATACATACCATCGCATGCATTCTCAACATGCATTTCCATTTCTCAAATTCATAAAACATATGTCATTCTCATTCGAAGAAATGCAACACTATTCTCAAATGCAGCGTAATACAAAGTAAAATGAAATTTCAAAATACAAAAGATGCTCCATGATAAAATGCTCGGAGGGCCAATCCAAATTACTAACTTAAGGCAAAGCTCCTAATTAGCTGGAAGTTTCCGATGCCTCGCCAAGTCAACTATCGTCTCGATGCACTTTTGAGGAGGAGAGTAATGGGGTGAGTCATGCGAAGCTTCGATGGCATATCGTTTATAGCCATTGGCAACGAGCCACACAATCAAGCAATATATAAATATATATAATATACATATCACTAGCAAATCATAATTCATCAATTCAATTCACATTCAATCAGTTTATGTCAAGCAATTTCTATTTCTTATCACATCAATCATTATGCAACAAATCTATCAAATCCATCATATCTTATGCTCATCAAATCAATCGTGTATGCACAAACAACTGACTCGAGAGTTCCGTAATCCATCCGGATAACCTAAGGGTAAATCCGTAATCCATCCGAGTCCGATTTCTCAAGGATCTCGAGCCACAAGCGGCAGCGGGAGAAGGCTTTCTTGTCAGCGTGCGTGACTCCATTCGTAACTCTCTTACCCAAACAAAGCACATAATCCATTCGTTCCATGCTCGAAGCATGTTTCGCATGATCTCAAATCTCATTCTAGTCCATTGCCGAAAAGGCCTATCAATCCATGCATATTTTCAATCATAATGCAAATTCACATTCACATGCAGTTCAATATTCTCATATCATTCAACACAATAATCTCACATAATACAAGCAAGCACACATCATGCAATTGCTCATACACACAATAACCATAAACATATTACCCACCTAGTATCATTTGGAGTATCGGACTCATCACGTCCTTCCTCTTGCGATTGGGTCAAACCACTTGGTTCCTATAATAAACCAAGTTTCCACACAATCAATATCTATAAAAAATATTCAAGAAGGCTCGATAAATAAAAGGAAAACGTTAAAAGTCTTCATTCGACTCCCATCTTAATTCCCAATTCTTGAAACAATTTCGAACTTCCTTCTTCATACAACTCGTAGTCCTTAAACTCTAGATCACAACGAATCTAAAATCACCTCGATCGGATATCTACACAAAAGATATCCTCAAAATGCAAAATCTCATTTTCGAAAAAAAAAAAAGCAGGGTCTCGCGACAAAGGACCACGCTTTCGCCCGAAAAGGGAGCGTTAAGCAAAGATCGGCTGGCTCGCCATGGTGAAGACTAGGGCGCGCCATGGCGTGCACCTATACGCAGCGTCATGGCGTGCTCATCACTTTCGCGACGCCGCGACGTGCCGTCCATTTGTGCACGCCGTGGCGTGCACCATGTCTGCGGCGTCTGCAAAATAATTCACATGCACAAGGCGTGTTCTTGCACACGTCGCGGCGTGCGAATGGAGTTGCGACTCAAACCCAGATTTCTGCATTTTTCAATTCAAACTCTTCCCAATCTCAAATGCAACACAATCAAAGTATAGATCAACTCTTATAACGCATTTCTAACCCATTCTTAGCTCAAAACCGCATACCTGACGAATCAACCCAAAGATTTATCCATATTTTCACCCAAAACCCTAAACCATCGATTTCTTACGGATTCAACATCCTCTAAGTTTAAATCTACTCAAACTAAGTTAGAAAGGCACTAACTTACGAAAATGCTTCGAATCGTTGGAAAACCTCAGAAATCGCGAAGTCTCTTCTCTTCTCTCTTCCTCTCCTCCGACGGCGTGCTTCTCCTCTCCTCCTTCTATTCTTTTCTTTCTATTATCCTTTCCTTTCTAATTCTCTTCTTAACCTAAGGGTATGGGCCCTCCCTAAGCCCAAGCCCAACAACTTAAGCTAATTTCTCAACCCTTACACACTATAAATCCTCTAACCCTCATATAAATCATAATTAAACCACATTTAGTCCTTATATATCCAATATTCCCAAATAACTCCAATTAAAGCAAAACCACCGAATTATCACAATTCATGCTTAATAATATCATAAAAAAAAAAAATTCGGGGTCTAACATTACTCCCCCTCTTAAAAGAAATTTCGTCCTCAAAATTTACCTGAATCGTCGAAGAGATGCGAATACTTTTCCCGCATAGCTTCCAGTGGCTCCCAAGTAGCCTCCTCTACCGAATGGTTCCTCCAAAGGACTTTTACTAACTGAACCGTCTTGTTCCTAAGGACCTTATCCTTGGTATCCAAAATCACCTTGAAGCTCCTCATAGCTCAAATCATCTCGCAATCAACCTCACTAGTCTGAATAACATGTGACGGATCCGATCTATATCTCCTCAACATCGACACATGAAAAATATCGTGAATCTGCGATAACTCCGGAGGTAATGCCAATCTGTAGGCGAGTGGTCCAATCCTCTCAAGGATCTCATAAGGACCCACATACCTCGGACTCAACTTCCCTTTCTTGCCGAACCTCGAAACTCCCTTCCAAGGAGATGTCTTAAGAAACACTTTCTCACCGACATCATACTCCATCTCCTTTCGGTGAGCATCAACATAACTCTTCATTCTGTCCTGTGCTGCCTTAAGTCGCTGCTTAATCAGATTGACTTTCTCAACAGTCATCTGAATCAAGTCTGGTCCTTCCAATTGCCTCTCTCCCTTTTCATCCCAACAGATCGGAGTCCTGCACCTCCTACCATACAACGCCTCATACGGAGCCATCTGAATGCTCGAATGGTACGAATTGTTGTAAGCAAATTCGACCAACGGCAAATGCTCATCCCATGCTCCTCGAAAATCCATCACACAAGCCCGAAGCATCCCCTCAAGTGTTCGAATAGTCCTCTCCGACTGACCATCCGTCTGAGGGTGAAAAGTCGTACTAAAATTCAGCTTAGTCCCCAAAGCTTCCTGCAAACTACTCCAAAACCTCGAAGTGAACCGAGGATCTCGATCCGACACAATGGAATCCGGAATCCCATGCAGCCTCACTATCTCATCGATATACTTCTTTGCCAACACATGCAAAGAATCAGTCTGTCGAATCGCCAAAAAGTGGGCTGACTTAGTCAACCGATCAACAATCACCCAAATGGCATCATGCCTCCTGCTGGTCCTAGGCAATCCCATCAAAAAGTCCATCGTCACTCGCTGCCACTTCCACTCCGGAATAGGCAACGGCCACAACTTGCCCGAAGGTGCCTGGTGTTCAGCCTTGACTTGCTGACACACTAGACACTTACTGACGAACTCTGCTATATCCCTCTTCATGCCTTTCCACCAAAAGTGCTCTCTCAAATCCCGATACATCCTGGTGCTACCGGGATGCATGGTGTAAGGCGCATTGTGTGCCTCATCCATAATCTCATCCTTGATCTCCGCACATCCTAATACACAACCTACCAGAATCGCATCATAAGCCCATCATCCCGCACATCTATCTCAGAAACCTTGTCATTCTGAATCTTATCCCGAAGCTTGCTCAAATCCGCATCCTGAGCCTGCAAATCCCTAACCTTTTCCTTCAAAGATCGGTCTAACTCAAAATTAGCCGAAGACAATCCGGTTCTTCCCATGTCAAACTTATCCTAAGCTTAGCCATCTCTTCCAATAAAGGAAGATAAATCGATCGAACATGAGCAATCGACGACTTCCTGCTCAAGGCATCCGCCACAACATTGGCCTTGCCCGGATGATACTCAATCAACAAATCATAGTCCTTTAGCAGCTCTAACCACCTCCGCTGCCTCAAATTCAATTCCTTCTGACTTAGCAAATACTTCAGACTCTTATGATCAGTGAAGATCCGAGTTTGAACTCCATACAAATAATGCCTCCAAATCTTTAAGGCAAAGATCACCGCTGCTAACTCCAAATCGTGCGTCGGATAATTCAGCTCATAAGGCTTCAACTGCCTCGAAGCATAAGCAATTACCCGATCTCCCTGCATCAAAACACATCCGAGACCCTTCCTCAAAGCATCACTATACACCGAATAACCCTCATCACCCGATGGCAAAATCAAAATCGGGGCACTGGTCAATCTGCGCTTAAGCTCCTCGAAGCTCCTCTGACAATCCTCACTCCAATCAAACTTTTGATTCTTTCTCAACAATTTCGTCATCGGAGCGGATATCATCGAGAATCCCTCCACAAACCGTCTGTAGTAGCCTGCCAAACCCAGAAAACTCCTCACTTCTGCCACATTCTTCAGCTCTTCCCAATTCACAACTGCTTCTATCTTCTTTGGATCCACATGAACTCCTTGCTCTGAGATCACGTGTCCAAGAAATGAAACTTCCCTCAGCCAAAATTCGCATTTCTCGAATTTGGCATACAACTCATTGCTCCTCAAAGTCTCCAAAGCCATCCTCAAATGCTCCTCATGCTCCCGATCACTCTTGGAATACACCAATATATCATCAATGAAGACAATGATAAATTGGTCCAAGAATGGCTTAAACACCCGATTCATCAAATCCATAAACGCTGCAGGCGCATTCGTCAATCCGAAGGGCATCACCAAAAACTCAAAGTGCCCATACCGAGTCCTGAAAGCAGACTTCGGCACATCCGACTCCTTGATCCTCAACTGATGATATCCCGATCTCAAGTCGATCTTCGAAAAGACTCTCGCTCCTTGCAATTGATCAAACAGATCATCAATGCGAGGAAGCGGATACTGTTCTTCATCGTGACTGATTGACTTCACATAGTCCACACATTCTCAAAGAGCCATCTTTCTTCTTCACAAATAGACCGAGCTCCCCAAGCGAAGAACTTCGGTCGAATATACCCTTTCTCCAATAACTCCTCCAATAGCTCCTTAAGCTCCTTCAATTCTGCCGGAGCCATCCGATAAGGCGGAATCAAAATCGGCCTAGTACCTGACACAAGCTCAATCGGAAACTCAATCTCCCGAGCTGGCGGTAGTCCCGCAATTCCTCGGGAAAGACGTCCGAGAAATCCTCGACCATCTTGGAATATCCTCCGACTTCCTCTATCGACTCTGAGAGTCTAACACATAAGCCAAAACGCCTCAACCCTTACTCATCAACCTCTACCGTCAATCGCTTTGAAACAATCACAGGCGGACTCGCTTTCCTGTCCCCAGTAAACACTACCCTTCTGTCATCGCCCAAATCAAATTCTACTGTCTTCTGCTTACAATCCAAACGAGCATTGTACTTTTCCAAAGTGTCCATACCCAAAATCACATCTAAACCGCTCATCCTTAGTGGCATCAGATCTACCACTAGAAGTTCTCCACCAATACAAAGCTCACATCCTCTAAACACCTGACTAATCACAATGCGCTGGCCAATTGGAGTACTCACCATCAGCGGAGTATCCAAAGGGCTCACAATCAAATCACACACAGGTCTACTCGACGAAACAAACGAATGAGTAGAACCCGGATCAATCAAAACAAGCACATCATCAGCAAATAAATGGGCCATACCAAAGGACAACATTCGAGGGCCTCAGATCCTCCCGTGTCATAGCAAACACCACAGCCGGTGCCTCCCCTCTCGGTCTCCCGAAATACTACGCCCTCGGCAAAGATCATAAGGCGCCACCTCATCGCCCTTCCTCGACCCATGGTCTCTGTCCTCCTGAGTCGGCATCTAACCTCTCTCTGTCGTGGAGGCCGAGGACACTCTCAGCAATGTGTCCTTCACCCCACAAATTGAAACAAGCTCTGTCGATCCCAAGCACTCTCCTCTATGAGGTTTCCCAGATGCTCACACGTCGGGATAACCGATCTATCTCCTCTCCTCTTCTACCGCTACCCACCGTCAAGCTTGGTGAGAAGCAGTAGAAGTCCTCATCGGCCTCTGCCGCTAGCACCACCGCTTCCTCTCCTCTCGAATAAGCAGGAAGCTCCTAGCACTCTTATGCGGCATAGGAGCACTAGTGCTACCTCCTCTCTGGACTGATCTCTACCCTTTCTCTTCTGTTTGCGGCCTCTTGATGTTCTCTATATTCTCAACCCTCGAGTGCTTCAACTAGGCTGCTGAAATCATCAAATTCGCACAATTACCTTCTCTCGATGCAAGTGCAATCTCAACTCAAATCTGCGACATCCGGCGCCTCGCTCAACATCGATCGGAGGCATACCGGGATAATGGGTGAACTCAGCTCATACTCAAGAATCGTTATATCCTCTCGAGTGAGACTCGAAACTCCCTCTCGCTTCTGCTGGACATAAACCTCGACAAATATTTTTTCTTAAGCGACCACAAAATCCTCGCCAAGTCAACCCTCTCGCCTCATCTCGATCGCCTTTGACGGTCTCCCACCAATGCGTAACATCGCTCAAGCAAGCCGGCAAGCGCCACCACTCGCTCATCGCCTCACAATCCATCGATCCATCACCCGCTCATCCTCCATGACGTGTCTCGGCATCCTCGGGATCACCGCCTCTCAAAGAAGTCAACTGCTCCGTACTTTCTCAGCTTGTCGAACTGCTTTCCCCTCTTCACTGGGCCGGAGCGGAAGGCATGGCATCGGCCCATGCTTTGAACAAACGCTGAGTAAATTTCAAACATCCTCGGATCAAATCAGGCACTTGCTTCAAGGAATCGGCGATTCTCGAGTCGATTTAACGCATGGCCTCACTCTCTAGCCCGATAGAAGCCTCAACATGCATTGGGGCTACAGACTCATCGGTCCTCTCCTCTCTCGTTGGAGAGTCAGGTACAGCAGACCCTTGCACAGCTCCTCGTGTCCTTCTACGAGGTGGCATCGTACTCCTTCAAAGGTAAACACTAGGATTAACTATCGACAATCTATATGTATGCATGATATGCATGTCACGTAATGAAATCAATTAATGCAACACGTCGTCAAATATCACACAATCCTATATGCATTCTAAGCCGAGGACACCTAAACCTAGGCGCCCTGATACCAAACATATTGGGCCGGGCCCGTCGTCGAATCCCCGAGGAGGGCCCTCGGTCGCCCGGCGTCAGGCGCCCATATACCGTCGGACCCATCCCAACATCCATACAAAGACATATTCATTCACACATACATAAACATATACTCATACATACCATCGCATGCATTCTCAACATGCATTTCCATTTCTCATATTCATAAAACATATGTCATTCTCATTCGAAGAAATGCAACACTATTCTCAAATGCAGCGTAATACAAAGTAAAATGAAATTTCAAAATACAAAAGATGCTCCATGATAAAATGCTCTGAGGGCCAATCCAAATTACTAACTTAAGGCAAAGCTCTAATTAGTGGAAGTTTCGATGCCTCGTCAAGTCAACTATCGTCTCGATCGCACTTTTGAGGAGGAGAGTAATGGGATGAGTCAAAAGCTCGATGGCATATACGTTTATAGCCATTGGCAACGAGCCACACAATCAAGCAATATATAAATATATATAATATACATATCACTAGCAAATCATAATTCATCAATTCAATTCACATTCAATCGCTTTATGTCAAGCAATTTCTATTTCTTATCACATCAATCATTATGCAACAAATCTATCAAATCCATCATATCTTATGCTCATCAAATCAATCGTGTATGCACAAACAACTGGCTCGAGAGTTCCGTAATCCATCCGGATAACCTAAGGGTAAATCCGTAATCCATTCGAGTCCGATTTCTCAAGGATCTCGTAGCCACAAGCGGGCAGCCGGGAGAAGGCTTTACTGTCAACGTGCACGTGACTCCATCCGTAACTCTCTTACCCAAACAAAGCACATAATCCATTCGTTCCATGCTCGAAGCATGTTTCGCATGATCTCAAATCTCATTCTAGTCCATTGCCGAAAAGGCCTATCAATCCATGCATATTTTCAATCACAATGCAAATTCA
Organism: Erythroxylum novogranatense; assembly: GCA_029891385.1. NCBI lineage: Eukaryota > Viridiplantae > Streptophyta > Magnoliopsida > Malpighiales > Erythroxylaceae > Erythroxylum > Erythroxylum novogranatense. Next base: position 37,436,967 of record CM057225.1, read on the forward strand.
CATTCACATGCAGTTCAATATTCTCATATCATTCAACACAATAATCTCACATAATACAAGCAAGCACACATCATGCAATTGCTCATACATACAATAACCATAAACATATTACCCACCTAGTATCGCTGGAGTATCGGACTCACTGCTGTCCTTCCTCTTGCGATTGGGTCAAACCAGCTTGGTTCCCTATAATAAACCAAGTTTCCACACAATCAATATCTATAAAAAAATATTCAAGAAGGCTCGATAAATAAAAAGGAAAGCGTTAAAAGTCTTCATTCGACTCCCATCTAAATTCCCGAATTCTTCGAAACAATTTCTGAACTTCCCTTCTTCATACAACTCGTAGTCCTTAAACTCTAGATCACAACGAATCTAAAATCACCTCGATCGGATATCTACACCAAAAGATATCCTCAAAAATGCAAAAATCTCATTTTCGGAAAAAAAAAAAAAACAGGGGTCTCGCCGCGACAAAGGACCACGCCACCGCTTGAAAGGGGCGTTAAGCGCAAAGATCGGCTGGCTCGCCATGGTGAAGACCAGTCTTGGCCATGCGTGCACCTATGCTGCAGCGTCATGGCGTGCTCATCACTTTCGCCATGACGCGTGCGTCCATTTGTGCACGCCATGGCGTGCACCATATCTTGTGGCGTCGCAAAATAATTCACATGCCAAGGCGTGTTCTTACACGTCGCGACGTGCGAATGGAGTTGCGACTCGAAACCCAGATTTCTGCATTTTCCAATTCAAACTCTTCCCAATCTCAAATGCAACACAATCAAAGTATAGATCAACTCTTATAACGCATTTCTAACCCATTCTTAGCTCAAAACCGTACCAAACGAATCAACCCAAAGATTTATCCATATTTTCACCCAAAACCCTAAACCATCGATTTCTTACGGATTCAACATCCTCTAAGTTTAAATCTACTCAAACTAAGTTAGAAAGGCACTAACTTACACCGGTAATGCTTGAATCGTTTAAAACCTCGTAAATCGCCAAGTCTCTTCTCTTCTCTCTTCCTCTCCTCCGACGGCGTGCTTCTCCTCTCCTCCTTCTATTCTTTTCTTTCTATTCTCCTTTCCTTTCTAATTATCTTCTTAACCTAAGGGTATGGGCCCTCCTAAGCCCAAGCCCAACAACTTAAGCTAATTTCTCAACCCTTACACACTATAAATCCTCTAACCCTCATATAAATCATAATTAAACCACATTTAGTCCTTATATATCCAATATTCCCAAATAACTCCAATTAAAGCAAAACCACCGAATTATCACAATTCATGCTTAATAATATCATTTAAAAAAAATTCGGGGTCTAACAGGTGGGACATTCAAGACTTGGAGGCCTAATGTAACTAAACAACAAAGTTACTAAAAAACAAAAAAGATGGCCCATCGTGTATAACCCTACCCCTTCTTTTGCTTTAAAACGTTTGTGTTTTGTTTTATCATCTCTGCGCTGTTTTCATTTCATTTAAACACAACTTTTTATCTTCTGCGCAACTCTTTCTACAGAACACTGTTCATCTTCTCCGCAACTCTCTCTCTAAACAAGCATTGGAAAGGCCAACCAGAGAAAAAAAAACACAAACCCGCCCCGCGGGCTGATACCCAGCCACACCAACGCCTAATCATCCTTGACGTCAAAAATAAACACCGACTCCACATAAGAGTCTCATTTCAACACCGTCGTCGCATAGATCGATCGTAAAGGAGATGAACGATATCCACCATACCATCAACACCACTGATAAGGGGGCGCGTGACTCACACACACAGCCATAAGTGACTGTTTCCATGGGTATGTACAAAACAATTTTGTTTGGCATGAGGTAGGATAGAACGAGTCTAGGTATAAGTGTTTTTTTTTAAATTACTGTTGTCTTTTCTTCTACTCATATTATTCTGGTTGGGGTTTGTATTATTGTCGTTGCCTCTAAAGCAGACTGATTGGAAAAACACATAACATATATGTATATTGCGAGAGTAAGATTTCAATTAAACAGATTAATTGAATGCTTTAATCATGCTTATGACATCGAGACTAGGAAATAAGCAATTCAGCTCTGATACCAAGATAGAATTAATAATTAAGGACTAACCTTAATGCGAAAGTACTGGATCGATTTGTTGATTGCTAATCTTTGTTTTACGGTTGACTACTAGAGTCACCGATTAATCCACGTCCCAAACTCTAAGCCTTTGATGATTGCTTCACGTGAGAGAAAATGGAAGACAAAGAAAAATGTATTTTTTTTCTGTTTCGTAATTATTAAAAAAATGATTTGTTTTTTCATCCTTTTAATCCCTGGTTAGGACAAATAACTGATACGGGAGTTATATAAAGTGGTTATTATCTTTTGTAACCTGCCAACACATATCAAGAAGTGTTACGAATCTCTTAAGGTGTTATAAGACATATACTCATGGTTGTCAGAAGAAAAAGAAGTTACAAGAAAATCAAGTCCAAACTAGTTCCAGCCGTTGAAGATTTTTCTGCTGTTGCTACCGTTAAGATTTTTATTTGAATAAATTAGTTTTAGCTTATTTTTATTTCCTCAATTAGAGGAAGTTAATCCTCCATTTGTTATTTGTTTTAGTTGCTCATTTTTTGGAGGGCAATCCTCCATTTTATATTAATAATCCCTCAATTGTAGGGGATGGTTATCTTCCTTATTTCTGTCTTTAAACAGCAGCAATCAATGAATGAAAGGATGATAAAATTTTTCCCAAACAGTTGATGAGTACTTAACTCAAGAGATTATAGATTCTCTCTTAAGTCTGTAAAGATAGGTATAGAAAGAAGGGAAACTCATCTTTTTCTATTTTTCACAAACCTGATCCCTTGTTCCATAGACTCTTAACTAGATCCCAAACCAGGGCCTCTAACAATTTGATATCAAAGCCTGAAGTTAGGAGGGAATCAATTCAGCAACAGCTAGATAGTTTCTTTAATATGTTCCTTAAGGAACAAGCTGCTAATAAGGTTCGACAAGAAGAGATGAATGCAAAGTTTGAGGCTATTGCTTCAAAGTTTGAGGCTATTGCTGCAAAGTTTGAGGCTATTACTCATGATATTTCAAACTCAATTTCTGGACCAAATGGTGAAGCCAGCAGTAATGTTTTCCCTTCTAAAAATAAGGGAACAATGGGAAACTTTGAAGGTTCAAAAATTCTCCAAATTGGATTTCCCTAAATTCAATGGCCAAGGAGATCCTTTGGCATGGCTGAGTCGATGTGAACATTTTTTTAGACATCAACAAACCAATGAAGAGGACAAAGTTAGCTTAGTCTCTTACCACTTAGAGGGTAATGCTCAACTATGATTCTTGTAGTTACTTAATGATGTCTTGAATCCAACATGGGAGGAGCTTAAGCATCAGTGTAATTTTTGATTTGGCCCACATATCCGCAGTAACAAATTGGGAGAATTAACCAAATTAAAGTGGTTTGGTTCGATTACTTACCAAGCACAGTTTGAAATTTTGATCTCTCGAGCGGGAAAGTTGTCAAAAGCCTAGAAGGTTCAACTTTATATTAGTGGATTAAAAGAATATATTTTAGTGTAAGTGGAACTCCATCACTCTTTTGATTTAGCCACAGCTATGAGCATGTTGTGGTTGTATGAGAGAAAAATGTCAACACGGTTTACTGCTCGTCAAACACCTGCCCCTACTGAACCAAAAAGTTATCGAATTATAAAGAGGTTGAATTCGGTGAAGATGGAAGAGTGTCGAAAGAAGAATCTCTGTTTTAACTGTGATGAGCTTTTTGTACAGGGACACCAATGCAAAAATTTATTTTGGATTGCGTTTGACGGAAGTGAAAGTGATATGGATATAAGTGAAGACAACCTAGATAGGGAACTCTCACCAGAAATCTCATTGAATGCAATCACAGGCATTCACAATTCTCAAACCATACGCTTACAAGCAGAGTGGAACAGTAGACCTGTACTTGTTCGAATTGATTCAAGTAGTACTCATAGTTTTGAGGCTATCAAAATTGTTAAACAGGTTAATTCATCTGTTGATAAGAATGATGGTTGTGAGTTAACGTGGCAAATGGTGAGCAGTTGTGCAGTTCAGGAATTTGTCGAAGTGCAGTGCTTAAAATGGGTTCATCCCTTCAAAGCTGATCTATTTGTCCTTCCTTTATGTGGCATTGACATTGGCTCTGTTTGGCAATCAACTGATTGCATTAACTGTTAACTTGGTTTTATCAGCTGATAGCTGATAGCTGATCATATTAGCTGATTTGATCAACTGATTGCAATAGCTGTTTATCATTTGATGTTTGGTAAAATTAGCTGTTTAACATTAACTATTTATGTATAAAATGACTTATAAGGACATGATTTTAAAAAATTATAAGGGTATGAATATTATATATCTTAGTATTTCATTGAATATTCTTATAGAAATTTAGATTTTAGATATTAAATTCTACAAAAGTTAAGTTTATAGTTCTAATAAAAACATATAACATATAATAATAATAATAATAATAATAATAATAATAATAATAATAATAATAATAATAATAATAATAATAATAATAATAATAATAAAGTCTTGATGAATTTATTCTAAAATTAATTTAAAATTTAATTGAAAAATCATGATCACTTTAATTGACATCATTAGTCATTACCATATAGTTAGAAATTTATATTTTCATACAAGATTAATTTACACAAAATTTTGATATTAAATTTATAACTCTCGGTATATTTAATCACAAATTTCATTAAGAATGGGTAACAATAATGTTTTTAATTGATGATCATATTTTAATAGAAGTTATTTTAAAACCTAAAATTATTAATTAGGAAAAAAATTTATTTAATTAAATAACTATTAATTTTAGAGTCAATATTGCTCAATACTCGAACAACAAAACTGCACAAAAATAAAAGCAAAACCATCATCTTTCTACCACCAACATCATATAATTGAAAGAAATACACAAAAGCCTACCAACCCAATCATGAAACGAGATGCAAACCAAAACAAAAGCCTCGAATACTAAAAACAATCACCAAAATAGTGGTTGTCGAAGCACACAATAGCCAGAATCCTCAAAACCTATCAAGGCAACCTTGCTTGAAACAATCAAACCAACCCCCAATAACTATTGACCCCAAAACCACCCTTGAATTTGAATAAAGTTTTGATTTTTAACTGAAACAAACATCAACAAAGTCTCCCAGGATTTATTGTCTCTCCTTTTCTCTTGTATCGATGACCAACCACCAAAAAAATCACCTTTCAAAGTTACTTTCTTTGCTTTTGTTTTTGTTCTACTTCTAGTTTACTACCTCCACGACCACCGCCATGGAGTAAATGAGCTGTACCGAGAATCAGAGATGGAAAGAATTGTAGCGCCCCCTCACCGTAGGATACACATCGGGAAATCCGAAGGTCGCTCCGACACATATCTCACGATAAAGATGCACTACCAGAACATTTTCCCAATATTATCCACATGGCATCACAATAATTAAAACCATAATATCAGGAATCAGTAACTTTTAAAAATCCAAAATAATCTTATCATAGCAGCAATTTCAATACAGTCATCCAAAAGCAGAATAGACAAGTCTATCACCCCTAAACAAAACCAAAAGGAAACCGATATAAGCATCTATCCTAAGTCATCCTCAAAGTCCAACCCAATGACCGACCACATGTGCCATCGCTTCTCTTGCCAAAGACGCTGCTTGACAGAAAAGACTATCTCCGAAGCTAGGGGTCTACTCTATCGATCCTGAAAAATTAGATGCAATTTTGGGTGAGTTTGCGAACTCAGTGAGAAACCATCATCGATGGTTCACTCAAATCATGCATTACGCACATGGCGTACAGCATAATACAGTAATATTCAATTATCAGTATAATATAGCAATTTACAACATTAAACAACAATTTGCAGTAACATGTAACAATTTGTAGTAAGTCATGCCATCACGTAATCAGTAATTGTCACGAAATAGTCATTCATGTGAATGCAATGCATATGTGACTCTTTTCCAGTTATTCAGTGTTGTGCCCAAGTGCTCGACCGGTTATTCGGGGGGGCGCGTCAGAGATTTTTCCCTGCCAGTCCGATCAAGACAATGTTAGAGCTCGAGGCTCTTTTCAGTGTGATAATAGCAACTTGGGTCACATTCCATTATCGATCATGCATTTATGCATGTAATGCAGGTGTTCAGGATTCATGATATGGCTATAAAAGCCCAGTATTGCAGTTCTCAGTGTCATGAAGCAGTCCCATGCGATACAGTAAAACAGGCAATTTGATCATATTTCTCAGTGTCATGTAACGATCCAATCCAATACAGTAAAAGCATGCCATCTGATCATATACATCTCAGTAATCATGTAATTCACATTGAGCATTTAGGCAATCAGGAAATTGAGAAACCAACTAGGTTACTCACCTGTAACTTCTGAGCTACTGCCTGGAAGTCCCAGCAATGTCCGTGGAACGACGATCCAACGGAACCTCTATAACAGTAAAATACAGCCCCATTACTAGATGCTCAAATAAGCAGTTCAGTAACGCATATGTCTCAGTAAAATGATGTACAATGCATGTTCACGATTTCCGGTGCTAAAACCTAATTTTGGACTCTTAGGCCCAATTCTAACTCTTCGCTCAATTGATCGACAATAATTGATCCAATCCTAATATTCAGTTCAATTTTTCCTCAATTTGTATTCCCTATAACAATTCCGTATCCATTGGGTCAAAACCTCTATAGAAAATCCCAATTAAAACTCCAATTGTCTCAATTTAATACTTAGGTCACACTATGAACCATAATTGACCTTATTCCCTATAAATCAATGTCATTTAAATCAATTCAAATTCCCAAAATTATCCTCAATTGTAGACCTCTTTCTCTAATTCATAACGAATCTGGAATTACCTCAATCGGAGGTCTACACCCAATAAACCAAAATATAAACCATCAAAATAGTCCCCTTCGCCACGACGTATGCGGGTTGCTCGCCGCGACGAACAACTCTCATCCCTTCGCCGCGACGCCCACACGTCGCCTCGCCGCGGCGTAACTTTCTCCCGCTCGCTGCGACGTCACGTGTAGCTCGCCGCGGCGAGCTCGCATTTCCTTGTTGCGGCGTGCTCTTTTTCAGACGCCGCGACGTGCGGCCAAACTTCTTCTTCCCCAATCGTTTTTCCGCCATTTTCTCTTCCTAAACCCACCATTAAACACTCCCAACTACTCAAATCAACCATAATAAATGTCATAAATGCCATAAAACTATCAATAACAACATTAAAACCATTAAAACTTACCAATCAAGCTCAAATCCACCGATCCCTCAAAACACCGTAAACCCTAAATCTTTCAAAACCAACGATTAATCCCCTCTCCAAGCTTCTCAACCTTCAACAACCACAATAAACCATTTAACCTAGCACAATAAGAAAAAAACCATAAGAAAGAATCGACGAATCTCACCAATGGGGAAGGAATCGAAGACACCGTGGGAGAAGAGAAGAGAAATGCTTAAGCCTTAGGGTGAAAATCCCCAATTTCCAAACCTAAGTTATATATAGACATAGGTCTCCGAATCAGTTCAAAATTTCAGTCTCTAAATTTCAATGGCTCAATATATTTATTTCCTAGCAGTAAAATTCTAATTTTTCCATTGCCATTGGACAGTTCTTTCAGTAATATACAGTCAATCGGTCAGTCATCCAAATATTTCTGATCCGGGCATTTTCTCCCGAATTTCTCGAAAATTTTCTATAAGTCACTATAATTTACCAATTACACTTAAACTATTCCAAATCAGTCATTTGAACCCAATTACTCCTAATTTCTCATTTAATCCCGATCCAAATACCCCGATCGGTTTATACTCAAAATTAAGTAATCAAAAATCATGAATGCATGTATCTATGAATAATTGCATACTTGATAAACTGTTCCTCTATAATTAGAGGCCAAGAACATGCTCGATGAAGTGAATGCAATGAAACCTATCATCGACCCAATATTACCATAATACCCTTGCTATAATAGCAGGATGTTACAATTCACCCCTCCTAATAAAAATTTCGTCCTCAAAATTTAATACCTGTCCGATCGAATAAATGAGGATACTGACTCCTCATATGCTCCTCAGTTTCCCATGTAGCTTCCTCGGAAGAGTGGTTTTCCAAAGGACTTTCACCAATGGAATCACCTGTTCCTCACCGCTTGACCCGTGATCCTATAATCCGTCACCGCTCCTCAACATAGGTCAAATCACCGCTACCTCAACTCCCCGAGCCGGAATCACATACGTCGGGTCCGAGCAGTGCCGTCGGAGCATACTAACATGAAATACATCATGCATCCGGGACATCTCACTTTCGGTAATGCCAATCAGAAGCCAACGGTCCTATCCTCTCAAGGATCTCATACGGACCGATATATCGAGGACTCAACTTGCCTTACATACCAAATCTCAAGATTCTTTCCAAGGAGACACTGAGAAACACTCATCACCTACACTATATTCCATCTCTCGTCGATGTTGATCCATATAGCTCTTCTGTCTGTCCTGAGCCGCCTTGATGCGACTCCGGATCAAGTGTACCTTATCCACTGTGTCTTGAATCAGCTCGGGACCCTCTATCGATCTCATACCCTCTTCATCCCAATACAATGGCGATCGACACGGCCTCCCATCTGAGGGCCTCATACGGTGCCATCCCAATACTACTCGACATCTTTGGTTATTATATGCAAACTCAATCGCTGCTAAATCGATCCCATGATCCTCTGAACTCCAATACATGCCCAAGCATGTCCTCAACAGATCTTAATCGCCCTCTCACTCGCCCATCCGTGCGAGGATGAAATGCAAGATCAAGTTCAACCTTGAACCCATAGCGATCAGAGGCTCTTCCGAACCTCGAGGTGAACACAGGATCCTCGCTCGAGACTATCGACAAAGGAATCCCATGCAACCGTACCATCTCTGCCACATACTTCTGGGCCAACTGATCGAGAGTATTGCTCTCCCTCACTGGCAAGAAGTGAGCCGATTTGGTCAATCGGTCCACTATGACCCAGATAGCATCATGCTGCCTCGGTGTCCTAGGCAACCCCGTCATAAAATCCATGGTAATTCGCTCCCATTTCCACTCCGGATGGGCAACGAATACAACTTTCCCATCGAGCCCGATGCTCGCTTAACTCGCGACAAATCGGACACTGAAACATACATTGCCACTTGCCTCTTCATACCAGCCACCGTAATGCTTTGTCTCAGTACGATACATCTTGGTCGTACCAGGAATGCATAGCATAGGCAGCTACATGTGCCTCCTCTAGGATCTCCGTCTCAAATCATCTATATCAGGCACACACAGTCTCTGTCCCATCCATAACGTCCCATCTCTCAACTCAAACTCCGAATCAAGACTGCACCACTCTCTCAATTAGTCTCACTAACACTGGGTCTTAATCCTGAGCTCTCCGGATCCTGTCATGCAACATCGGCCTCAGCCTCAGAGTAGCAATCAGAGCTCCATCCTGACTCAAATCCATCTCAGACATTAAGAGTTCTCAATCAATCGCACCAGTAACCTCAAACACTCAACTCGAGCCAGATCGCCATGCGATCTCCTACTCATTACATCGCCACCACATTGGCCTTTCCCGGATGATACTCAATCGTGCGATCATAGTCCTTCAAGAACTCTATCCATCTCCTCTGCCTCAAATTGAGCTCTCTCTGACTCAACAGATACCTCAAACTCTTATGATCGGTGAAGATCTGGAACGTCTCCCCATACAGATAATGTCTCCAGATCTTCAGAGCAAAAACCACTGCCGCCAACTCTAAGTCATGCACTGGATAATTCACCTTGTGAGATCTCAACTGTCTCGAGGCATACGCTATAACTTTCCCATGCTACATCAATACACATCCCAATCCCTGATGCGAGGCATCACTGTAAACCACAAAGTCTCCAGTCCCAAATGGAATGCCTAACACCGGTGCAGTCGTCAACCGATATTTCAGCTCCTCAAAGCTCTTCTGGCACTCCTCAGACCATCTGAACAGCACATTCTTCCTCAATAGCTTCGTCAAAGGGGCAGAGATCAACCAAAAGCCCTCGACGAACCTCCGGTAATAACCGGCCAAACCTAGGAAACTCCGCAACTCTGGAACACTCCTCGGAATCTCCCAACTCATCACTGCCTCTATCTTGTGAGGATCCACCTGGATACCCTCATAGGACACCACGTGCCCCAGAAACACAATCTCATCAAGCCAGAATTCACACTTAGTGAATTTGGCGAACAATCGCTCTCTCTCATGACTGCGCGAACAATTCTCGTGTGCTCAAGATGCTCCTGCTCTACTCTCGAATAGACTCGAATATCGTCAATAAATACTATCACGAACCGATCCAGGTAGGGCTGAAAAACTCTATTCATTAAAGCCATGAAGGCTGCCGGGGCATTAGTCAACCCAAACGGCATCACTAAAAACTCGAAATGGTCGTACCTACTCCGAAAAGCACTTTTAGGCACATCGGCCTCTGCAATCCTCAACTGATAATAACCTGACCTCAGATCCAATTTAGTGAACACCTGAGCTCCCTGCAACTGATCAAATAAATCGTCAATCCTAGGCAGTGGATACTTATTCTTCACCGTCACCCGATTCAACTGCCTATAATCAATACACAGTCTCAACGTCCCATCCTTCTTCTTCACAAACAGTACCGGAGCTCCCCATGGCGAAACACTCGGTCTAATGAACCCCTTATCCAATAGCTCCCGAATCGAGCCTTAAGCTCTCGGCCCACCGGTGCCATCCTATACTGGAGGATCGATATAGGAGCGGTTACCGGGAACGAGATCAATCTCAAACTCTGTCTCCCACTCTGACGGCAATCCCGGTAACTCCTCGGGAAACATATCTAGAAATTTCCTGACTATGGGAACATCCTGCAATCTCTGTTCGACTCGGGAATCCACTACGTGATCCAGATAGGCCTCACAGCCTCCTTGCATCAATCTCAGGGCACTCAAGAAGGATATCATCCTCGCTAGCACTGCCTGACTAACTCCTCGAAACACAGCCCTGGGCTGACCAGGAGACTCCAATACGACCTCCTTGGTATAACAGTCCATGATGGCCCTATGCGCAGTCAACCAGTCCATCCCCAAAATCACGTCAATCTCCCTCAGAGCCAAAACGATCAGATCGGCACTCAAAACTGCTCGATCGATCTGAACCTGACACCCCATACAGACCTCTCCCAATACAGTCGTACTACCTAGAGGTGTACTCACCTCTAACCTATACTGTAACCTCTGCCTATCCCCATGCAGTCTACATGCTAAATGTGGTGCAATGAAAGAATGGGTGGATCCAGGATCCAACAATGCATATGCTTCAAAACCAGAAATTAGAAGCATACCCGCAACAACATCCGGGAAATCCTAGGCCTCCTGCCGAGTCATGGCATAGACCACAGCTCAGGATCGCATGCTCTGCTGCTCGGTCCCTCTGACCTCACTGCGGACCCCTCTACTCGGCCTCGGCCTCTCCATCCTGATCCACCTCCATGGCTCTGCTGCACCGTGGTATTGCTGACTGATCTTCCAGTCATAGTAGACTGGGCTCCCAAAGTCTCTGGGCAGTTCCTCACTAGGTGATCCATTGAACCACACCTCAAGCAGGCTCCAGATAGCCATCGACACTCTCCACTGTGTCTCTTGCCACAATGCTCACATAAAGGAGCAGATCGCCTCAAACTCGCACCGCCACCACCACTAACAGTCTGCATAAATCGCCCCTCGCCCGTGACCACTGTCTAGCCCCTCCTGCAGATCCAAGGGCCTACTTCACCGCTTATTATACCTCTCTGCCAAGATCGCCATCCTTTGGATCTCTTAATCTGGTCCCCGACCGGTCTCGATCATACTGTTGTCTCGATGAATGCTCTATCCTCACTGCTGCAGCCCTCAGCTCAATAAGATTACCCATATCGATCTAGCCAATAGGTACGGATCTCCAGATTGAGTCCGCCCTCGAAGCACGCCGACACTGCCACCTCGGTAGCCACCAATGAAGAAGCATAGACCACTAACTCGTTGAACCGCACCTCATAGTCGGCCACGGTCAATCGCCTCGCCTCACCTCTAAGAACTCTTGCAACTTCATTTCCAGATAGATCTTGGGCATGAAATTGTCCTCAAGGCCCTCGAAAGTCGTCACATGTCAAGTCACAGTATAAGGCCCGGTGGTACCGCCGACAGCCTTCCACCAGGATACGCAGGACCACAGAGCAAAGAAACCGCATAGTTAAAACGCTCATCCGGGTCGTAGTCCATCTGATCGAGGACTCTCTCAGTCCTCTCTAGCCATCCCTCAGCCTCCGCAGGGTCGGTGCTGCCATAGAAGTCAACCGCCCCCTGCTTACGCAGTTGATCATATCTCCGTTTCTGTCTCACAGGAACTCGAGGAGGCAACTCCTCTGAACGAGGCGCAGGAGACTCCCTACTAGCTACTACCGATTCCAGGTCAGCTGGTAACTCAACTCGATGTCCAAGGACGGATGACCTAAAACAAACAAGAAATTCCAATCAGTTCCACTATTCTTGCAGTAATTCCAGCTTAATTTCACTAATCCCAAAAGATGCCAAACCATGCTCTGATACCACTTAATGTAGCAACCCCTCACCGTAGGGTACACATCGGGAAACCCGAAGGTCGCTTCGACACGTATCCCACGATAAAGATGCACTACCAGAACATTTTTCCAATATTATCCACATGGCATCACAATAATTAAAACCATAATATCAGGAATCAGTAACTTTTAAAAATCCAAAATAATCTTATCATAGCAGCAATTTCAATACAGTCATCCAAAAGTAGAATAGACAAGTCTATCAGTCCTCTAAACAAAACCAAAAAGGAAACTGATATAAGCATCTATCCTAAGTCATCCTCAAAAGTCCAACCCAATGACCGACTCAGTGCCATCGCTTCTCTTGCCAAAGACGCCCCCAAAGAAAAGACTATCTCCTGAGCTGGGGTCTACTCTATCGATCCCGAAAAATTAGATGCAATTTTGGGTGAGTTTGCGAACTCGGTGAAAACCATCATCGATGGTTCACTCAAATCATGCATTACGCACACGGCATACAAGATAATACAAGAATATTCAATTATCAGTATAATATAGCAATTTACAGCATTAAACAACAATTTGCAGTAACATGTAACAATTTGCAGTAAGTCATGCCATCACGTAATCAGTAATTGTCACGAAACAGTCATTCATGTGAATGCAATGCATATGTGACTCTTTTCCAGTTATTCAGTGTTGTGCCCAAGTGCTCAGTCAGTATTCAGTGGGGACACGTCAGGGATTTCTCCCCTCGGGCTAGGCCTGGTCAGTACAGTGTTAGAGCTCGAGGCTCTTTTTAGTGATAATAGCAACTTGGGTCACATTCAATTATCTGATCATGCATTTATGCATGCAATGCAGTGTTCAGTGATTCAGTGATATGGCTATAAAAGCCCAGTATTGCAGTTCTCAGTGTCATGAAGCAGTCCCATGCGATACAATAAAACAGGCAATTTGATCATATTTCTCAGTGTCATGTAACGATCCAATCCAATACAGTAAAAGCATGCCATCTGATCATATACATCTTAGTAATCATGTAATTCACATTGGCAAGTAATTCACATTGAGCATTTAGGCAATCAGGAAATTGAGAAACTAACTAGGTTACTCACCTGTAACTTCCGAGCTACTGCCTGGAAGTCCCAGCAATATCCGTGGAACGACGATCCAACGGAGCCTCTATAACAGTAAAATACAGCCCCATTACTAGATGCTCAAATAAGCAGTTCAGTAATGCATATGTCTCAATAAAATGATGTACAATGCATGTTCACGATTTCCGGTGTTAAAACCCAATTTTGGACTCTTAGGCCCAATTCTAACTCTTCGCTTAATTGATCGACAATAATTGATCCAATCCTAATATTCAGTTCAATTTTTCCTCAATTCGTATTCCCTATAACAATTCCGTATCCATTGGGTCAAAATCTCTATAGAAAATCCCAATTAAAACTCCAATTGTTTCAATTTAATACTTAGGTCACACTATGAACCATAATTGACCTTATTCCCTATAAATCAATGTCATTTAAATCAATTCAAATTCCCAAAATTATCCTCAATTGTAGACCTCTTTCCCTAATTCATAACGAATCTGGAATTACCTCAATCGGAGGTCTACACCCAATAAACCAAAATATAAACCATCAAAACAGTCCCCTTCGCCGCGACCTTGTGGCCTTCGCCGCGACGTATGCGGATTGCTCGCCGTGGCGAACAACTCTCATCCTTTCGCCGCGACGCCCACACGTCGCCCGCGACGCCCACACGTCGCCCGCGACGCCCACACGTCGCCTCGCCGCGGCGTAACTTTCTTCCGCTCGCCGTGACGTCACGTGTAGCTCATCGCGGCGAGCTCGCATTTCCTTGTCGCGGCGTGCCCTTTTTCAGACGCCGCGACGTGCGGCCAAACTTCTTCTTCCCCAATCGTTTTTCCGCCATTTTCTCTTCCTAAACCCACCATTAAACACTCCCAACTACTCAAATCAACCATAATAAATGTCATAAATGCCATAAAACTATCAATAACAACATTAAAACCATTAAAACTTACCAATCAAGCTCAAATCCACCGATCCCTCAAAACACCATAAACCCTAAATCTTTCAAAACCAACGATTAATCCCCTCTCCAAGCTTCTCAACCTTCAACAACCACAATAAACCATTTAACCTAGCACAATAAGAAAAAAAACCATAAGAAAGAATCGACGAATCTCACCAATGGGGAAGGAATCGAAGACACCGTGGGAGAAGAGAAGAGAAATGCTTAAGCCTTAGGGTAAAAATCCCCAATTTCCAAACCTAAGTTATATATAGACATAGGTCTCCTAATCGCCAAAATTTCATCTCTAAATTTCAATGGCTCAACATATTTATTTCCTAGCAAGAAAATTCTAATTTTCCATTGCCATTGGACGCTTCTTTCAAGAATATACAACAATCGGTCATCATCCAAATATTTCCTATCCGGCATTTTCTCCCAATTTCCGAAAATTTTCTGTAAGTCACTATAATTTACCAATTACACTTAAACTATTCCAAATCAGTCATTTGAACCCAATTACTCCTAATTTCTCATTTAATCCCGATCCAGTCAGTCCAGTCAGTTCATACTCAAAATTAAGTACCGGAAAATCATGAATGCATGTATCTATGAATAATTGCATACGCAATAAACCTGTTCCTCTATAATTAGAGGCCAGTAACATGCTCAGTAAGTGAATGCAATGAAACCTATCAGTCTGACCCAATATTACCATAATACCCTTGCTAACAGTAACTGGATGTTACAGAATAACCCCTGGAGAAAACAAAGAAACGTGTAAAATATGAGGGTGAAACGTTCTTCTAAAGAAAATGACAGAGACGGTAACGAGAAGGGCAAATGGGGCAATATAGGTAAGGGAAGTAGCTGATTGTCCTCAAACGCTACTAGCATGCAGCTGGTTAATTTTAGCTGGTTGGGTTGAATCAACCAACCCAACCAGCTAACAACCAAACAAAAAATTTAGTTGTTTGATGAAGTCAAACAACTGATTTTGGTCAATCAGCTAATATTTAGCTGATCAACTATCAACCAAACAAGCCCATCGTGTTGGGAGTCAATTGGCTACGCATCTTGGGTCCTCTCATATGGGATTTCTCACTCGTGAGAATGGCTTTCTCCAAACATGGTCACAAGATAAGAGTTACAGGGAATTCAAAATTCTAACCCAGGCCAACCAGTAAGTCTCAATAATATCTATAAATTTCCAAAAAATGATGTCAAATTGCAAAATCTTCCGGCAGATCTTTCAGCAATATTTGAAGAACATAAAGGAATTCCTCTTAGTCGCAATTGTGACCAAAGAATTTCCTTGGAGCCAGGCACAAAACTAATGGTGGTATGCTCCTACAAATATCCTCATGCTCAGAAAGATGAGATTGAGAGGTAGTGCTCCGAAATGTTGCAAAAGGGAATTATTCAGTCCAATCATTCACCTTTCTCTTCTCCAGTAATTCTTGTGCTAAAATCAAATGGGTCTTAGCGTCTTTGTATGGACTATCAGGAATTAAAAGCCAAAACAGTGAAGGGTAAATTCCTAATAACTGTTATAGATGAACTATTAGAAGAACTTGGAGGGGCTAAATTTTTCACTAAATTGAATCTACACTCAGGCTATTATCAGGTTCAAATGTTTTTGCAAGATATAAAAAAGACAGCTTTTTGTACCCACCATGGTCACTTCGAATTTTTAGTCATGCCCTTCGGCTTCACCAACGCTCCTTCCACTTTCCAAGCATTAATGAATGAGGTATTTTCACCTTATTTAAGAAAGTTTGTTCTCGTATTTTTTAACGATATTCTCATCTACAACAGAACTTGGATTGAGCATTTGTATCATCTCTGGATAGTCTTTAAAGTACTTTCAAATAGTAAATTATCCTTAAAGAAATCCAAATGCGACTTCGAGCAATTTCAAATGATATATTTAGGCCACATTATCTCATCAACTAGAGTCCAGGCAGATCAATCAAAAATGTCAGCCATGCTCAATTGGCCATAACCAACAACGATGAAGGGACCTCGTGGATTTTTGGGGCTAATCGGTTACTATCACAAATTTGTTCAAAATTATGGCATTATTGTTGCTCCTCTCATAGCGATGTTGTTACACAAATCTGTCCATTGGATAGATGCGGCAGTTCAATCCTTTAAAAGACTTCAATCAGCCTTTCATTGTGGAGTGCGATGCCTCTGATTCACAAATAGGGGCTGTTCTCTTACAAAATGGCAGACCCATAGCCTATTTCAGTGGAATGATGGCGGCGGGGCATCAAAACCTCCCAGCCTATAAGAAAGAATTAATAGGGTTCACTAAGGCGGCAAAACATTGGCATTCTTATTTGTGGAGGCGCACATTTATCATCCGCACAGACCATTACAGCCTCAAATTTCTTTTAGAGCAAAAGGTAATATCTCCACCTTAACAAAGATGGTTTAGTAAATTATTGGGTTTTTTTTATAATAAAGTACAAGGCTGAAAACACGTGGTCGATGCTCTATCCTGACGGGAGAAAGATTCAGTAACTCTTACGGCCATTTCAATGCCTCAATTGGAGATTTTTGAAGAAATCCAAAGAGAACAGCGAGCTTCTGTTGAAATTCAACACGAAATATCTCTCATCCAAAACAATACTGTTGCAATTTCTTGGAGTCTCAAAAATGGACTGCTGCTCTACAAAAATAAAGTCTACTTGCCTAAAAATTCTCCGTCCATTCAAACCATCATTTCAGTAATTCATAATCAAGGCTATGAGGGGTACCAAAAGACTTTGTTCAGAATTACGAGAGATTTTTATTGGACATGAATTAAGACACATGTGAGGGAGTTTGTTCGTTCCTTTGATATCTATCAATGTCACAAGATCGAGATCTTTTACTGGCGGGGCTCCTTCAACTGTTACATATTCCTACACAATTATGGTATGGTTACTCCTTAGATTTTGTAGAAGGATTGCCAATGTCTAAAGGGAAGAATGTTTTGCTAGTAGTGGTGGACCATGTTTCTAAATTTGCCCATTTCTTGCCGATTTCTCACCCATATACAGTTGTAAAGTGTGGCCAGAATATTTTTTGATAATATTTTTAAGTTACATGGGTTACCGAAAACTATGGTTAGTGATCATGATGTAACATTTACAAGTTCATTTTGAATTGAATTATTTCGTTTGAGTGGCATTAAGTTAGTGTTCAGTTCAGCCTACCATCCGCAAACAAATGGGCAATCAGAGGTTGTAAATCGGACGATGGAAATGTATCTTCGATGTTTCACTAGTGAGCATCCTACCAAATGGATGGATTGGTTATCATGGTCAGAATACTGCTACAACACCAACTACTATACATCTCTACAAACTACCCCTTTTGATGTGGTTTATGGCAGAGCACCACCTCGTTTAATTTCATATACCCTAGGTAGTTCAATGATTGATGCAGTAGACCAAGCTCTCCAAACCAAAGATGAGGTTTTAGGTTCTATTCGACTGCAGTTATTGAGGGCATAACAAAAAATGAAGGTTGTTTATGATAAGCGACATTGTTCCCTTGAATTTCAGGTAGGTGTCAAGGTACTTCTTCGTTTGCAACCATATTGGCAATTATCTTTAGCAAATTGGCGCCATCAAAAACTTTTAGCCAAATTTTATGATCCTTTTACTGTAACTCAACGTATTGGGGCCATGATATATAAATTGGAATTGCCAGCTAGATCTCGTTTACACCCTGTACTTTATGTGTCCAATTTAAAGGCATATAAGGAAGGTCCAATTTTAGGTATAATTTTCCTTCTCTCATTGAACCTAAAGTTGTTCCTCAGCCTATGGCAATTTTGGAGCGTCGAATCCGAGCTGGGAAATTGGAGGTGTTATTACATTGGCGACATTCATCACCAGCAGATGCTTCTTAGGAGTCAACTACTGTCCTATAACAAAAATTCCCAAATTTTGCGCTTGAGGACAATCGCAATGTCGAAGAAGGGAGTAATTTTACAAGTCTCTTAAGGTGTTATAAGAGACATATTCATGGTCAGAAGAAAGGGACGTTACAAGAAGATCAAGTCCAAACTAGTTCCAACGGCTGAAGATTTTTCTGCTGCTGCTGCTGTCAAGATTTTTATTTGAATAAATTAGTTTTAACTGATTTTTATTTCCTCAACTAGAGGGGGTTAATCCTCCGTTTGTTATTTGTTTTAATTGCTCATTTTTAGGAGGGCAATCCTCCATCTTAAGTTAATAATCCCTCAATTGTAGGAGATGGTTGTCTTCCTTATTTCTGTATTTAAACAGTAGCAATCAATGAATGAAAGGATGAGAAAATTTTCCCCAAACAGTTGTTGAGTACTACTCAAGAGATTACAGAATCTCTCCTAAGTCTGGAACAATAGGTAGAAAGAAGGGAAACTCATCTTCTTCTATTTTTCACAAACATGATCCTTTGTTCCAAAGGCCCTTAACTAGTTCCCAAGCCAGGGCCTGTAACAAGAAGTCTTTGGAAATTTTGAGAAGCAAAGAAAATTCTTAATGTCACGAGGGTGCTGCATATTAAATTCCATCCAACCTATCTAATTCTCGTAAGAGAATTCCTGTGGCATGTTACATAGGCTTCGTATTATGCTGCTGGCCACATCTAGCAGTTGTAAGTACTCGTCTGCACCATCAACAAGGCACTGCAATTCGGCAATAGCACAAAATGTAAATTTTGGGATATATAGATGTCAGAGACTATCTTCGGTTGTTAGATCTTCATCATCAAAAGAGGGGGGGAAAAAAACAAAGGAAGAAACAAAAATAGGAATGGAATGTTTTTGGACTGGTCAGTTACGTATCAAGGTAGAAGTGACATTGCAAGTACCAAGAGGCTTCTCCCAAGCATTGTAAGAAGAGACAAAAACTAAAAAAAATTATATTGAGGTTGATTTTTGTTAGAAAAATGTTTTATAGTAAGTGAAATATTGCCATTCATGTTAAGACAACTTATCCAGCTTTTATTTTTAAGATGCCAAGCAACAGAAGTGAGCTTCAGATGAATTACCTTATCAGCTTCAGCAAAAGTCTTGCATATTCTAGCTTTCTGTTCATCCGAAATATCATCTGCCTCAACTACCACCTCAAACAACTGCAAGACACAACTAAGAAACATGTTCCATAAAAATGCAAAGATTTGGATTAAGGTTTAGATAACAGAAGGTCACCTGATTTAGCATCTGAG
The DNA here is from genome assembly GCA_029891385.1 of Erythroxylum novogranatense. NCBI lineage: Eukaryota > Viridiplantae > Streptophyta > Magnoliopsida > Malpighiales > Erythroxylaceae > Erythroxylum > Erythroxylum novogranatense. The sequence continues at coordinate 37,456,908 of CM057225.1, forward strand.
AAACTGGGTACCCTTCATAAATCACATTATTGACTTCCTTGTTTGCCAAATCAAAGTCACCACTTTTGCATGCAGCATAAAGTGCCCCAACAACTTCCTGTGGAATAACCTGGTAAAACAAAAGCATTCAGTAAACGAGGAATTTCACCAAAAGAAAAGGCAGAATTGGAACAGTATCAGGCCTGTTAATTTAATGGCATGTATATTGTTTGCGCCAATCTTCTTGTCCGAAAATGCTTAGTACAACAAAGAGCATGATGTTGATATAGCATGGGGCTTATAACCACTTTTCAACTAACAAGCATCTCAGATGCTAGCAGACAGCATCTGCACTTGCAAAAACAATTCATATTTCCAAGCACAACAGGATACTAACTAACTTACGCCGGAAACATTGATCAAGTCCTTGGATGAAATCGAGGATCCAAATAAGCGGGCAGCTCCCTGGAAATTCAATAGTAAAATACTTGATGGTAAGAAACGCGATAGACTGAAAACCATTATATATGTGATCAAACATTTAGAAAAGGAAAAGAAGAAAAGAATAACCAGGAAATTCAAATTGGATGAATTGATCACACTATCACATTAATATGGCACAAGTGAATCAATAAGGTACAAATGGTGAAGAATCTGAAACCAATAGGAAACATGATCCTGGACAAGAATTCTGAAGATCTCACTAATGACAACATGTAAGCATGAGTTTGATTTCCAAAAGAAAAGCTCAATGGCCAGACGGCCTACTAGGTCCTATTTTATTTGAAATTTGATATTGGCCAGTCTCCAATCCGATGTCAACAAACTTGTTACCCATTTGACATAAGCTGAATTGCCAAATATACGTTGGAAGAAAAAGAACTGACAAATCTTCAATAGAACAGAAAATGCCAATCAAGATTTGCAGGAATTTTCATTTCATAAAACACCAAAGAATCCTTCTTTAAGCTATAAGCATATTTCTTTTAGGAATTTCAAACAATCATTAAACCTGATTTAAAAAACTTGAACTTTTCATTAAATTAGCAAATTGACTGCAAAAATTAGGTGTTGTGGACATTACCATCACCTGTTAAAGAAAAAGGTATAACATATCCAGGCAGCAGCATCCAAAGAAAGAATAATTTGTTACTTGATACAAAAATAAACCATCTCTTACCTGTAAGTACGTGATAGCCCGGCGAAGATCACCTTGTGAGACAGAACTTAAGGTTGATAGAGCCTACAAAGATACATTATGTGTTTTGCACAAGTCAAAACACCAATAAACATGGTATCTGTAGCAAGACCACCTATAAACATTAGACAAGTATACCTCTTCATCCAAAGTAAGGCCTTCTTCATCACAAATATGTAATATGCGACTGCTCATGATTTCCTCTGAAAGTGACTTAAATCTGAACTTTGCACATCTTGATGCAAGTGGCTCTATGATCCTATTGATGAAAAGAATCACTTTCACAGAGTTAAGATCCCCAACATCAACCGAATTGATCATTCTTTCCATACTACACCCTTCTGAAAAAAACAAATGGTAATCTCAACAAGACATGACAACATATCAGAGTAGAGAATACAAACCTGCTGATGTAATTGCATATGAAAAAGAATCTTGTGACTTTTGAATAGGTTTCCATTGTTCGCCTCAGGGCATTCTGTTATGAAACAATAAGCAGTGTGATTACTATAAATTTTGATGGAAAACTGTTGATATTCAAGGGAAAGTTATTTTAAAAATTAATTCAAGAGATAAACATGCCTGTGCATCTTCAGTCATTGAATCTGCTTCGTCTAAAATAATAATCTTGAATGGTGGACAAGGGTAACTCCTAAAGTATTGAAAAGAAAACCATCAAATAGAAAGAGCAAAATAGAATCTTAGCCAGACATAACAATTCTTTCGATAACAATACCCCTGATGCTGACCAGAGCCCACAGCCACAGCAGCAAAATTCTTTATTTTAGTTCTAACAACATTAATCCCACGATCGTCACTTGCATTGAGCTCCAGAACCCTTGACTTGTAAAGTTCAGGTCTGCAAAAGATTGTTGTTGGGTTGTTCATGCTCCAAAAACAAAAACCAAACTTGCAAACATAAAGAAAACCCCAATTGAAGTTAACTGGAAGTCAGAATAAAGTACCCCAAAAGTTAAAAATCCACAAGAAATGATTTGTAACACTTCGTGCCCCAAGTAATTATTTAATCAATCAGCCCTAGAAATGAAGAAAATGGTGAGACAAGGGTGTTGCAAGTTACCCGAAAAGCTGGTGGGCAATGGCAAGAGCAGTGGTAGTTTTGCCGATACCAGGAGGGCCATAGAAGAGCATGTGTGGACACTATAACAACAATAAAGGAACCTAAATATCAAATTCATCTAAGAGCTAACAAAATGAAGCAGTTTAACTAGGTTTTGAAAAATCAAGCAAATTAAAATCATAGGGGAAAAGGAATCGGACAAACATACATTAGCGGTCTCGAGAGTGTTGGTGAGTACCCTAACAACCTCGTCCTGGTGAGCCACATCTTTGACTTTCTTGGGTCGACTGTCAAAAGAAGAAAGGAAACTAAAATAAAAGAGAACATTCCAAGACAAGATAGAGATGTGGAAAGGGAAGGAAATTGCGTACTATTTCTCAACCCAGGGCTGAGAGCTCTGCAATATTGGCGCCATATTCAGCGTTTGGGTGTGGGTCTCTGGAAGTTTTTATATATACGTGGAATTATTTTTAGATTTATGTTTTTCAGTTTCACGTCTCCAGTCGTCAATTGTTTATGATAAAATAAAATAAGACAAAAGAGTATTTTAGCTCCCAACATTTACACTAAAGTCTGATTTGATTTTTAATATTTTAGCATGTTCAAAATGACTCTTAGAGGCTGTTTGAAACCTTTGAATTAGATTTATTAACGAATTGGATTTAATTACATTAATGAGATTGAATTGAATTCAATTTATACTGTTTAGAATAGACTCAGTAATATTAGAAATAATTAAATTACACTGTTTGGAATGAGAATGAATATAGTAGAGAATGAGAATGAATATTATTATTACAATTATAATGGTTGGTTAAGAGGAGGAATGATTACTATTATCATTAACAATAGTTGATTTGTAAAAATATTGAGAAATAAAAATTTATTATATTTTAATTAATTAATTAACCATATTTTAATTACTTTTATTGTAATTAATCAATTACAATATATTGATTAATTAAAATATTGTAATTAATTTTAATTAATTATATTGTAATTAATTAATTAAAATATAATTAATTAATTACAATATTTTAATTAATGAATGAATTATATTTTAATTAATTATATTGTAGTTAATTAATTATTAATAATATTTTAATTAATAGTCTTTGAAATCTAATCAAGTGAAGCACAAGAGAGTGAGAAGTGAAGTAGTCCAAAGAATGAAAGAACAAAAGAGCAAGACACTACCTTTGAATGACACAGAGTGATTCTTGATAAGAAATACAGGGAAAAGAATTATACTCAATAAAAACCTACAATAAATATATAAACTTTGATGAATGTCTGATTATAAACTCACAACAAAAAACAACTTTTTATTCAAAGGTGTCTTCCTCAAGCTGTAATGTAATTGAATTCCTATACTTGGAGGAGTGAATTTAATTTATAAAGAAGATGGGTTTCAATTACATGCATGAATTGAATTCATCCCATTTTTGTGTTTCCAAACAGCTGACTTGAATTCACTCCTTTTCAAACACCCCTTAACGTTTGCAAAAATGTTCAAAATGAACACTAACATTTGGTTAACATTCAAAACAACTACTGTCTGGATCGAATGAGTAACGAAGTTGGAGTTTAGTCAGTTAAATACTAACATGTTTTTTTTTATGTAGCTTTTTTTGAAAAAAAAAATTGCTATAATGGGACCCTCAAATAATTGACGTGGAATTTTAAAAAAATAGAGGTGAGTTCCACTATATGAAAATGGTGATGTTTTGGAGGGTGTGTACTTTAAATATATGTGGGTCCTACTTCCACTAACACGGTATCATTTGATGTTTGGATGTAATGTGTAGCTATGTGGGTCCTACTTCCACTAAAACGGTACCATTTGATGTTTGGATGTAATGTGTAGCAAACTCAGCATTTCAATAAGACACAACATATGAGCATACAACAAACGAAGAAGACACAACGTTTTAAAGAAATAGACCCACCATTTTGAAGCAGGAGATGCAATGTTTTGAAGAACCAACAAACACAACGTTCTTCTTTCATTCTTCCTCCCTAAATCCTTAATTTTGTTAAATCTCCAATCTGTAGTGTTCTTCCTCTTCTTCTTCTTCTTCTTCAACAAACAACAATCTCTAATTCATACATCAACTGTTGTTCATGTACTGTTGCTCTTGTATTGCCACCACAACCTCTACGTCTGCCGTTAAAATCACATCCTCCACCTCCTCCTAAGAACTGAGGATCAACGTTACTGTCGCGGTGATTCATAGGTAACATTTGTTGTATCTTCATCATTTGTTTCATTTTCTCTATCTACGTGCAGCTTTGAAGTAGTGTAAAGCCACAATTCCTCGTACCCTCATTTGTCGTATCTTCAGTTTCACTTTGAATGTGAATATTTTTTGATGTTGCATCTATCGATGAAGTAGTGATAGATTGATTACACTTTTGAAAATGATCGTGTGCCTTACATTAACACTATACGAATACCATTTTTTAAAATGATTATGTGCCTTGTATTAATACTATATTCTATTTTATATGCGTATATGGTATATATTTCTCCAAAACATGCTTGGAGTTAATACAACTTCATTAAAGGTGTTCACTAGTCTACATTTTTCCCTTTATTAATGAAACTTCTGAAAATTTTCAACTTAGTATAGCAGGAAATTTTCCTGTATGATAAACAAGTAGTGAGTTGAAAGAACAATTTTAGAGGATGTACATATAAGCTAAATCAAATGCCATTGTTTCTTTTGGCGGTAAAATTATAGCCTTGAGCTTGTTAGACATGCATATCAATTATATCACATGATAATGCTGACTCAATCTCTATGACAAAGTTGACTTGACAGATTAAATGGCATATATTTCATGCATTTTAAATCCATATCTAAAGACAAGATCATGTTTGAAATTCATTCTTTGATTGTACTTAAGGTTCTCTCAGTCAATTTTGCCTAGCATTTCACTTCTTTATTGTGCTTGCCAATCATAAGCTCCCTTCCTCCTAATTTCTTATTACTCCAATGTGATGATACTTTTACTGTTTAAAGCCGGAGAAAATCTCCTCTTGAATTTTCTATTTAAATCAAAATAAAAAACGTCATAAATGATATGGGAAGAATGAAACATAGCTAAATCGTGAAGTTGTATCTTTATTTCTTTCTTGGGTGGTATGCACATGATCTAATTGGCTTTTTTGGATTCCAGTTTGACAAATGATTTGTTGCATAGTTAGCATAGTATAATTTTTATAATTGATTATGTTCTACTCTTGATTCGGAATTTTAATGATTGTGTAGTCATAGAATTCACCTTTTCAAGTTACTTTTTGGTTGGAATGATGATGACCTTTTACTCTAAAAATCTGTTCATGTTCTAGATTCCAACTCTCTAGTCTTTAATTATTTATGATAAAATAAAATAAGCCAAAAGAGTATTTTAGCCCTCAAAGTTTATACAGAAGTCTAATTTGGCCCATAATATTTCAATGCATTCAAAATAGCTCCTAATGTTTGCAAAATGTTCAAAATGAACCCTAACGTTAGGCTAACATTCAAAACAACCCCTAACTGGATGGAATCAATGATAGAGATGGACCTCAATCAACTAAATACTAATGTTTTTTTAATGTAACATTTTTTTTAAAAAAATTGTTATATTGGGTCCCTCAAATAATTGACGTGAAATTTTTTAAAAATAGATGTAAGTGCTACTATATTAAAACGTCGACGTTTCAAAAGATGTCTGGGTTTAAATGGAAGCAGGTCTTACTTCCATTAAAATGGTGTCATTTGTTGTTTGGATGCATCGTGTGGTGAACTCAGCATTTCAATAAGACACACTATATTAAAGATATGGCGAACGAAGAAGACATAGCATTTGCAAGTAGGAGACGTAGTATTTTGAAGAACTAGCAAACACAATGTTCTTTTTCTGTTCCTCCTCCCTCGATCCTTAATCCATTTAAATCTTTAATCCATAGCATTCTTTCTCTTCTTCTTTAGCAAACAACAATCCCTAATTCAGACATCAATTGTTGTTCATGTATCACTATTCTTATATCGCCACCACAAGCTCCACATCCACCGTTAATATCACATCATCCACCACCTACTAAGAACTGATGGTCAATGCCATAGTGATGGTGAATTAAAGGTAACACTTATTGTATTTTTATCATTTATTTCATTTTTTCGTTTGAGTGCAGCTTTGAAGTAGTGTAATGCCACAATTCTTCATGCCCTTATTTGTTGTATCTTTAATTTCACTTTAAATGTGAATATATTTTGCTGTTGCAGCTGCTAATGAAGTAGTGTTAGATTGATTACACTTTTGAAATGATCATGTGCCTTGCATTAACACTATACTGATGGTGTGAATACCACTTTTTAAAATAACTATATGCCTTGCATTAACACTATATTGTATGTTGTATGTGTATGTGGTATATATTTCTCCAAAAATTTCTGAAGTTAATATAGCTGCATCAGAGGTGTTCACTGGTCTACATTTTTGCCCTTATTAATGAAAGTTCTACAAATTTTTAACTTAGGACAACATGAAATTTTCTTGTATGTTAAACAAGTAGTGAGTTGAAAGAAAATTTTTTGGGGATGTAAAGATAAGCTAATCAAGTGCCATTGTTTTTTTTTGTGGTAAAATTTTAGCCTTGAGCCTATTAGACATGCCATAACGATTATATCACAGGATAATGCTGACTCAATCTATATGAAAAAGTTGCTTTGATAGATTAAATGGCATATATTCATGCATTTTAAATATATATCTATAGATAAGATCATGTTTTAAATGCACTCTTTGATTGAACTTAAGTTTCTCTGAGTGAATTATGCCTAGCATTTCACTTCTTTAATATGCTTGCCAATCATGGGCTCCCTTCCTCCTAATTTCTTATTACTCCAATGTGATGATACTTTTACTGTTTATAGCTGGAGAAAATCTCCTCTTGATTTTTCTATTTAAATCAAATTAAAGAATGTCATAGATGAGATGGGAAGAATGAAATGTAACTAAATCGTGAAGTTGTATCCTTGTTTCTTTCTTGGGTGGTATGTGTTGGAGCCCGAACTTTTCTTGGAAGTTAAAACTATTAAATGAAAAATTATTAGCGATTATTCATGTATACAGGAAAGAAGAATTATAGGTAAGAAATGGTTTTAGGTACAAGATAGGTTATATGTGAAATGTTGGACGTCAAAAAGCTGAAAAATGTAGTTGAAACATGTTCATTGAGTATGTTTCGGTGTTTTAGCCATAACTTTTTCTCTGGCTATCCAAATGAGATGATTTTTTATTTGGAGTAAACTAGGAATATAGAGCTACAAATTTTTTGATGAAATCAAGTTTTAATTTAGTCTCTAAGAATATCAATTTTTGAATGAAAGTCAAGTATAGAATATTATTTCAGTATAAGAATAGTTCGGAAATGTTTATGGTATAACTTTCAGATTACCAAACCAAATTAAATGCTTTTGGTGTCATTAGAAAAGTAAGAAAATGAGGAACATTTTTTCTAGAAGAAAGTGTTATCAAATTTCTTCAATTTTCCCATGATCATTAGTTAAGGAGTTAGAAGTATAAGATGTGAGTTACAAAGACAAAAAGGGTAAATATGGAATGACTAGTTAAATGAGGAGCAAAATGGAAAGACAAATAAAATATTGTCTTAAAATTTGAAGAAGAAGAGAGAATGTCGTGAGTGTGAGAAGAGAAGAGAAGAGAAAACGTGAGAGAGAAAGAAAAGAGGAGAAGAAAAATCGAAGAAGCTAGGGAAAAAGGAGGAAAATCGTGGGAGAAAGAAGAAATCAAGCTTCTTAAGGTAAGTAATCATCTTTTCTTCTTACTCTATTAAAGAAATGGAATGTGTTTAGAATGAAGGAGTATAGAGAGAAAGGGGTTTTGTGTTGGAAGATGATTTAAGAGAACCCATTGATTTTTTTTGGGTTTCTAAACTACATGTTGGGTTTTCTAACCTAGATGGAATATGAGTAGGTTAGATTTGAGCTTGATTTGTGTTAATTTCCAAGTTGTACATTGCAATTTCAAGTTTCTCATAAGGGTGAAATTGGGTTTTTGACTTCAGTGGAAAATCTAGAGTGATCAAAGCTTAATTAGATAAAGTTGTCTTCTTGAAAATTTTAGCTTATCTTTCTAGCTTTCCATTGGACAATGGAGTTGAGAGATATGATTATTAGAAGTTTGTGATGCTATTTAGGATGGACTTTCGGGACAACTATATTGATGAGAAATTTTGACCCTTAGAGAGGCAAAAATTATTTTTTAGGTCTTTGTAGAAGTTATAGGTCTAGAAGTCCTTTTCAAAATGGTCATTGAATGACCTTAATCCAATATTTGTAGTAAAAGTTATGTCTTTTTTATCAACACAGGTCAGAGAAGAAAAGCAGGAAGAGAAAGTCGCGATCACGATTGTTGCGATCGTGACTCTGCTTTCACGATCGCGCAAATTCGCGATCGCAACTTCCAGGTCGCGCGTGCACAATCGCGACCTACGAGTCCTTCCTCCCAGCCTGAACATGTTCTACTCTTTCGACCATAACTTTGTCGTCTGACCTTCAAATGACTTGATTTTTGAAGTATTAGATTCCTAACACATTTCTATATCTCTCCAAAAAATTTATACCTTTTGGTATTAATTTAAAAAGGATTGATTGAATCAAAGTGAGGGGATCGATTGGAAGAGTAAGAGTTGGATATTTTTACTGAACATACTTCAATATTTTTATCATATCTTGATTTGTAGAGCTCCAAATGCAATTATTATTATCTCTAAATAAACTAGAGACATAAAGCTATAAATTATCTTAAGGAATCAAATTTTAATTCAGTCTCTAAGACTTTCAAATTTCTGGAGTAAATTTAAGTATAGTGTACTGTTTTAGTTTAATAACAGTTCAAAAGTGTTTGGGCCTTAACTTCCAAATTTCTGAACCAAATGGAATGATTTTAGTGTCTTTAGAAACTTAAAACAATGGGAAACAAATATTCTGAAGAAGTCAAATGGAAATTCTAATTGGAAGTTTCCCAAAATCTGTTCTGAAATAGAAGAATGAGTTTGCTCACATTTTGTGACTCCGAATGTTGGGCTCCGGAAATGGGGTCTAGCATTGTTTGATATCGGAGCCCAGAATTACTATCTTACATAGGCATTTCGAATTAGGTGTCAAGGTACATTGTAAACATGTCATAGGAGACATTATCGACTAATCCTTAGTCTGAGTCGCATGTGTATAAGCCACACACATGAGAAATTGTTCAGGGTTTGAGCTGTTAGCATTAATGGTAGATAAGGAAAGTTGTGAATATTTAGAAATAAGAGATATTATGTAGTTCAATATGTTAGACATAGACTTAGTATTTTTGGTTATGTCAACAAATATGGTAGTAGAATTTTGATGTAGATATGTATTTGAACTGATATGGATGTGGAATTATTTTCATGAATTGATTGAAAAAGAAATAAAGACAGAGGTGAAAATGGCAAAATTTAAGGTGTACAAACAAAGTGGAATTGAAAAGTAGAACTCTGGAATTTATGATATGGAATTTATGATATGGCATAAGATTGGGTTAGTGATTTAAGATCAGAATTTTAAGATGGCTATGCGTCTATAATTTTAAATTGATTAAGAATATATGTATGGAAAATGAAACAAATGATAGTGATATATCTAGAAGTTCTCAAGGTTATGTCAACCAGTTATTATGAGTATATATCTGATAAGGTGGTTATGTTGGTGAATAATGTGATAGAGTACATACGAGATCTATATTTGGAAATGGTATAGGAGATAAGATATGATCCCTATAGTTAAAATTATGAGATGAATCAGAGTAACGCTATGGAAGTATGGTATAGGTGATTATGCTGAAAAGGTAACTACTATGGAGGAGTAATTTTGAATAATCGTAGAATATTCGAAATTAATTACAATTGATGTATCAGTAGAATGAGATATACATTGGTGACCTGCTAAAATTATTTTAGTATATAATAAGTAGTGATCATGATGGTACATACCAAAGTATAAGAGTAAATGACTATGCCTCTTATTTCATTGAGTTTTATTATAAAGGATATTTTGATCAAATAAAATGTGACAGAAATTATTGAAATATCATGAACAGTTGAAATTGATCGTGTTGAGGTGTTAAGAATGGCTGAAATAGCATTGATGATGATAACCGTTGATTGATGAAGATTGCTTGAACATTATAAATAATAGTAGTAAGAAATCTGCTTTCGAAGAAGAATTTCATTGAATTGGGTTAATGTAACATCCCACCCCCTCCTGGAAGGGTAAAATAGTAAAATTGGTATAGGATGAGACTAATAGGGAATATTTAGTACTGTTCATGCATAATAGGATTGATACACAGTATCAATTGTGAACATGAAATTACGGTAAATGCATTCATGACATTCCCGGTAATTGGGCCTAACGGTATTTTATTGTGATTAACGTGGTTATGGGATTTGAAAAATTGTTCTGAGTGCGCTATTAAGCGTTTTACATTTTTTGGGATTTATAGGAATTTTTCTGGAATTTTCCGGAGAAAATTTCCGGACCGGCAAAATCGCCGGTAACTGGCCTAAACTTGATTTGGGGTAGAAAATGTGATTTTCGTGATTGAAAAACTATTTGGAGTGCACTGTTATGTGCTTTACAATTTTAGGGAATTTCAATAATTCGCAAAAAAATGATTTGGGGAAATTCCCGAAAATTTCCGGACTGAGAAAATTCCAACGGGCTGACTGAGTGAACTGTTTTGAACTGAAAAGGGACTGCTTGATGGCATGAGATTAGTGGATAATGATATTAGCGAATTATTCTAGAGCCATGATTAGTGTTTAAGAGGGATTAATGAGAGTTTGTGATTAAAGTAGGTTAATTAACTTGATTTTTGTCTTTTCTTATTTGAAAATGCCAAGTGTCCTCTTCATTAAAGAAATTTGTCTCTTTATATACATCATCCACGACTTTCTTCTTGTCTTCCACTTATATTCACGACTCTTCTCTTTGAATGGATAAGAAAATTACTTTGAAAGCTAAAAAAATCTCTTCCATCCGTGAGTGCTCCTTTCTCCTTCTATCGTTGGTGTTTGTTCCTCCTTCCTCTTGTTTCCTTGCTTGCTCTTCTTCTATCCACAATCAAGACCATACTTAAGTCTTGTGAAGATGAGGATTTGTGTATGTGATGGAGTGGTATCCGTAGGTTGGTAAGTGGTAGAAAGTTGGAGGAGGGGAGCTTGGAAGCTTGAAGAATTTGAAGTTGCAATTTAATTAGGTAAGTTGTTATTTAAGGTTTGAGTTTTAAATGTTGTTTTACATGGAATTAAATGTCATGATAGTATGGGGTAGTTAATAAAAGGATTTAAAGCATGTATAAGGTTCATGTAGACATTAAAGTGAAGATTATTGTGATTTGAAGAAAGGGGTATGAGGCTAGGTGAAGATGCATTAAAATTTATGATATGGTTTGATTTTGAATTGATTATGGATAATTATTTGAGTAATTTAATTGAGGAATTTAAGGCTGCCAATTTTTCAGTATTAACCCTAACATATGTATGATTGTAGTGATATTTAATTTGTATTTATTTTGATGTCTAGTGATGTGAAAAAGGTATTGGGAGTGGTTGAACTAAGGTTAACCTTAGATCTGGAAAATTGGAAGTATAATTGATGTTACTGTTTTATTCATAACTTATTGTGTAGAAATGCAAATGAGGTAAGGTTAGTGGCCACTGAAACTTTGGACTGTTGGCTCCAATTTAGTGTGAAATAAGTGTTGTTGAATTCCATTGTTAGAAGGGTGAAATTTTGCATGGAAAGTTACTGTTCCATTGTCTGTGAACAGTAACCGCAACCATGACATCTGAGTTTTGATGATTTTTATGAATTAATTGAGATGGAATTTGGGAGAATGGTCTTCATGGAAGTTCTAGCATATTTGATTATCTTTCCATTGCTACTAATCTTGCTATTTTTGGAATTGTGTATTGGGAGATATGAATTGATTACTAATGACTGGTTTTGAGCATTTTGGATGAAACCTAGTTTAAGTGTGATTTTGTGAGTTTACTGATTGGAGGCAATTTTAACATTTTATGTGGACTGAATTGGTGTGAGTGAGCTTCTGAAAAGTTGTAGAGGAAGAGATTATCTTGAAATTGATATTTGGTATGTAATTTTTAGAAGTCAGAATTGGGAGATATGATTTTTCAAAAACTGATCCTACATTAGGTTATGAATGGCTGATGATAACAGAAACTTCCATAACAGTTTTTAAATTGTTAGAGATCGAATTGGAGGTTGAGTGCTTCATGAAAAATGAAGTTTATGATGTTATCTTTACAAGGATATAAAGTTCTGATTTTATTGACTTATATACTGGAAGTTATGCTTCTTGTAAGATTACTGCACAAAGTGAAGGATTTCAGGGACAGTGACATTAAATGAATTAATTGACTGGTTTAGAAATAGAATTTGATTTTGGGTTGTTCATGAAAGTTGTAGAGGACATTGTGAACTTGTTGACCATATTTTTGTGGTAATTTATTACTAAGGAATCAGTGAGTTATGAAATTGTAAATGTACTGCTCTGTGTTGATGGAAATTGTGAAGGCAGAAGGTTTGATGGATTATTTGACACCCTTAGGGTTGGAATTGATTTTTATGGTCTTCTTGAGAATTGTAGAGCTTTTATAAGCTTTCCAATGAGGTATAGTGGGTATTTTCTGATTTGTGTGCTAAAAGTTAGAGTAGTTGGAAAAGTAGGATTGAAATCTGAAAAAAAGGAAAAGGGCAAAGCGGAGGTGACTCGCCGTCTCATGAGGCGACATATCGCCTCAGGGCGAGATATCGGGCTGGTCGCGAGGCGCACGCCTCGCCTCGCGATGACAACGAGTGATTCAGCCTCGCGAGGCGACGTTAAGCCTCGAGGCGAGATTCAAGAGGCTGGTCGCGAGGCGACGCCTCGCCTCGCTGACAGATGAGGTGAAATCGCCTCGAGGGCGGCGTCTCGCCCAGCGAGCACGCATGGATTTTTTTTTTATTTTATTTTTTAAATTTTATTTGGTATTAAATTGATCCGATTGTTCTGTTGTCAATTTCTTTCCGTCCGACGTCCGATTGACTGATTCCAGAGGCATCGGATTCGTTGAATATTTAATTTCATTTTATGAGAAACGGGAATTTTAGGCGGAATTTGACGTAGCCCTATTGACGGAACTTGTAAATCTGTTTTATTTAATTGGGGACCTATAGAGGTCCGAATTGCATTGCACCGTCGGCGCTTTATGGATTTCTAATTTTCATAGAATTTTATTATGGGAAAATATTAAATTAGGACCGGAATTCATGAACATGCATATCTCATCATTATGAGCATAAATTTCATATTTAGTGACTCGTACTTTTCCGATTCATATAGAGGCCCAATTGGGCGTCGATTGACCGACGTCACGGAGACTTCCGGCATTAGCTCGGAAGTAATAGGTGAGTAACCTAGTTGGTTTCTCAAATTTCGGTTGTGTACATGCTTAACGTGAATTACGTGCAAAGGTGAATTGTATGATTTCGACATGTATAAAAGTGGATGCTTGTATTATATGATTTTCTTGTCTTGAATGATACGATATTGATAGATGGGCTTTATAGCCATTATCTCAACATCGCTATCTTGGGCTTTATAGCCATATCGTGGATTCAACGATACACCGGGCTTTATAGCCAAACACCGTACATTCTTCGTGATATCTTGTCTTGCATGCATAATTGCATGATCGATAATGGACGTGCCCCAAGTTGCTATTATTATCGATAAGAGCTTGAGCTCTCATCTTTGTCTTGACCGCCCACGAGCCCGAGGGAGAAAATCACACGCGTCCCCACTGAATACTGACTGAGCACTTGGGCACAATACTGAATAACTGGAAAGAGTCACATATGCATTGCATTCGCATAAGTAACTGTTATGTGATAAGTTCTACTTTCGTGATGGGATGAATTACTGTGAATATTTTACTGTTACTGGATATGGTTATTGACTATTTACTGGTAATTGATGATTCTTGTCTTGCATTAGACGCCATGGGCGTAATGCATGATTTGAGTGAACCATCGATGATGGTTTCTCACTGAGTTCGCAAAACTCACCCAAAATTTGCATCTATTTTTCAGGTCCTGAAGAATACCCCGATTAACACGGGAGTATGTCTACTGTCGACGAGTAAAGGTTAGAGGTCGGGATCAGTTCGTGTCTGCATTAGTGTTTTAGTAAATTGTATTCCGCAATCACTGTATAACAAGGCATTGTATATTTTACTGCATTGACTGATTATAATTATTACTGGATGACTGTAATAACTGAAACGGGTTTATCTTGAATACGGATTTTATTTACTTACTGTGTTTGCCGTGTGAACGCGGAGTTAATGGCTCCAAAAGAAAAAAAAAGTGTGTACTGAATTTTAAATCGACTGATGTAGTACGCCACCCTCGTGGGATACGGACTCGGATATCACCAACGATATCGGGTTCGGGTCTTACGGGAGTTGGGGTGTTACATTTAGGTGGTATCAGAGCCCAGTAGTACGTAATGTATCTGGGCACAGTTTGGAATATAGGTTGCATGCATTTGAGTCGCGTCGTTGCAGACCGTGGTAACTGATCCCTAGTCAGAGTCGCTCGAGGATAAATCCTACGGGTGCATAAGGGTCAAGTGACTAAGTGAGAGAAGAGTGAGACTGGATTAGAGTGAAAATCCCTAAAAGGGGATAATCAATTAGGAAAGGATAAAGGAAAAAAATGGATAAGAAGATTGAAATTGTATTGGGTTAGAAACCCTTATAAGTGATAAATGAATGACCGTGTTGGCCTAGATCGATTAAAATTTCCGAATTAAATTGACAATATTATGGTGACAGAAAAATGCAGATGTTGAGAACTTGGAGAGGTCCATTAGAGATATGGGAAGCTTATTGGTTATAGTAGATCTAAGCGAAATTAAAAAGCCCGGGATAGTTAGGTAATTACAGTTCTGACTGTATATGACATAAAATGGGGAAATATTGGAATTGAGTAAAATGTAGATGGTCCAATCGGGCATATTTTGATTCACTGTATTCAAGTTAGAGATTAGTAGATTTTATAGGCGATGATAATAGCGAAATGGAAAGAAGCTCAATAAAATCTTCAGAACGGTTTATTGAGAACTGAAAGAATCGAAAAGGAAAGATGTTCAGTGCCTATTTGAGTGAGATAAAAGTGTACAGATAAACTGAAGAATTTGTGAAATGGTTAGGATTTGGACCGCATATGCTTCTGAAATGATTATGTGACTATTATGCTACGAGTTTGGAAATCAGTATAATAAAATCATAAGGAAAAAGCTAGACATATGATTTCCACTGATGGTGTATCGAGAAATACTGAATTAGGTGTTTATGGACACAAAAAATGGTAAATGGACAGGTATATAGATAGAGATAAAATGGAGTAGTATCAACGATTTTGTCGGGTATTGGGGACTGTGAACACCTGATCATAGACTGTTTGAGGAAAATAGAAGATAAGTAGCAGAAAACAGAATGAAAAATAGGAATAATGATCATAAGCTGATAAGCCAAATTGATATGACCTTATAAGATCAAGTTGCACGTAATGGATAGGGGAATGAGAAATACAGTTTAATGATAAAGTGAGAATGAAATAAAGATCTTGAAAAGAATGAAACCACAATAGTGGTGCATGAAAAGAGTTATTGTAATTAAGTCAATTTACTGTTAGGGATATCTATTGGACAGTAATGTTGATTGTGACTAATGAAATGTATGTGACAGATATATGGAAATCATAGAGGAAATGAGCGGTAAATGTTTAGAGTGATTATAAGTGTGAAGTTCTTAAAAGGTTAAAGTAAGACAAAGGTGGACTGAGTATACCTGTATGAGAGGAACTGAAAAGTGATTCTGGTATAGATTACTGAACAAGTGGTAAAGAAAGTGTTTAAGTGGTATCACAGGAACCTTCGCGAAAGGAATGTTACGATCATTAAATGATGGCATAAAAGTGTTACGATTGAGATAGTGCGATATAGTGAAAAGGATTGAAACACAATTAGGAATAATCATTGGTTGATGAGACTTTGTGGACAAAATTAAAAGTGAAATTGGGTCCTAGCTCATATCTACTGAGATTATCTGACCGGATGTACGAAATGTAAAGTATCCAATATGAGTGAGATTTTAATTTGAGGTGATTCTATTGCAATGTGAAGTGAATCGATCTCCAGTTATGATGCAAAACTGTTGAGGAATTTAGATTTGAAACGAAGAATAAAAGAGTCCCGAAATTTTTGGAGGTTTAAATATGGATGACAAGGTATCAACATATGTTGATATGAATGATATGAAAACAGTTGAGAAGAGAAAATGAAAAAGAGTAACTGAATAGAGACAAGAGGGTCAAAAAGGGAAACTGACAATGAGGTGATGTAGTGACAACTTCATAAAGAAATTGTAGATACACTCATTGTAGACTCAATGAAAAGGGTAAAAGATGTACGGTAAAGTCAATAAGACCCTAATAGGGATTTATGCGAAGTAAGCAAATGGTAGTAGTGGTGATTAGAGATAGAATGTGTTTGGAATTGTGGAACAGTGGAAAGTAAAAAGAACGATAGGATTAATTGAGGAATCTGATATTGATGATATACATACATGGGAAGAGTGGGTAGTGAGTATTGAACTGCGACAATATGTTGAACAAGTATGAAATAAATTGAACTGACGGTGATAAATGGTATTAGTGCCATTCTCATTATTGAAAGCCTTGAAGACTGTAAATTCCCATAAGCATACACTGTGTTAATTTGAGAAATGAGACAGGTATAAATACGATAATGCTGCAATGAAAAGATTAATACAGATATTGGGGTTTTCAATGAATGTCAAGCATATCAGGGGAAATTGTGACAAGTGATACAAAAGGTTAATAGTGCAGAAAGTAAAAGGGGGAAATCTTATGATGAGTTTGAATATACGAATGGAGTTGGAAAACTATAGTGAACAAAAGTTGAAGAAGAAGTAAGTGGTCAGCATATTTGAAAAGTGAAATTGAGTAATTGTAGGTATAGAATGAAGTGATTCTTGGCTCAAGAGTTTATAGATTGAATGTCTAATAAGAAAAAGGTTTGATTATGTTCTTGTTATAGAGTTTTGATTCACTGGAGAATATATACTGTTACACTGTATAGTGCCTAACGAGAGTCAAAGATTGACTGTGATAAGTGAAACAAAGGGAAGTGACTTAGGAAGCCTGTATGGTTAGCTAAAGTGGAATTGGATCGGACAAATGAGACAGAGTAAACTGTATATCGGGATAAAGTGTATGAACATTATAGAACAGTGAAATTGTCTTACGAGAATCGATTTTAAAATATAAAGTGAATGGCATATAATAAATGACTGCATTAGGTACATTGTTACTGATTATAGTGAAGTGGAATTAAGTGTCACTGTATTGGTACCAAGGGAATGTAAATCGTCCCTGACGTGATTAAGGGAGGTACCAAAGAAATGGAAACGTACTCAATGGAACAGAAATTGGACTATATGGCATTAGGGAAAAAGTATTGGAAGGATAAAATGTGATAAGTGAATAGATTCAAAAATACTGAACTGAGCTACATACCGTAACCAAAGGAAGTGACTATTCTAGAAATGACAAGTGAGATAGCTAAGAAATTGAGATCGTCAACTTATAGTCTTGTCGAATCCGTCCACTGTACTAAGTGATAACGAGTTAGCCAAATTAGTAACTGAACCACGGACCGAGAGTGATTACTGCGATCACTCCAAAAGTGAATCATTAAATGAAAAAGTATATGGGATATGAAGAATCATATGATTACTGTCATAGGGAATCATTGACTGAGAATTTCGAGGACGAAATTCTTATAAGGAGGGGAGAATTGTAACATCCCACCCCCTCCTGGAAGGGTAAAATAGTAAAATTGGTATAGGATGAGACTAATAGGGAATATTTAGTACTGTTCATGCATAATAGGATTGATACAGTATCAATTGTGAACATGAAATTACGGTAAATGCATTCATGACATTCCGTAATTGGGCCTAACGGTATTTTATTGTGATTAACGTGGTTATGGGATTTGAAAAATTGTTACGAGTCGCTATTAAGCGTTTTACATTTTTGGGATTTATAGGAATTTTTCCGAATTTTCCGGAGAAAATTCGGACCAAAGAAAATCGCCATGGCGGCCTAAACTTGATTTGGGGTAGAAAATGTGATTTTCGTGATTGAAAACTATTTGGAGTGCATGTTATGTGCTTTACAATTTTAGGAATTTCAATAATTAGCAAAAATGATTTGGGAAATTCGAAAATTTCGGATGAGAAAATTCAACGAATGACCGAGTGAACTGTTTTGAACTGAAAAGGACTGCTTGATGGCATGAGATTAGTGGATAATGATATTAGCGAATTATTCTAGAGCCATGATTAGTGTTTAAGAGGGATTAATGAGAGTTTGTGATTAAAGTAGGTTAATTAACTTGATTTTGTCTTTTCTTATTTGAAAATGCCAAGTGTCCTCTTCATTAAAGAAATTTGTCTCTTTATATACATCATCCACGACTTTCTTCTTGTCTTCCACTTATATTCACGACTCTTCTCTTTGAATGGATAAGAAAATTACTTTGAAAGCTAAAAAAATCTCTTCCATCCGTGAGTGCTCCTTTCTCCTTCTATCGTTGGTGTTTGTTCCTCCTTCCTCTTGTTTCCTTGCTTGCTCTTCTTCTATCCACAATCAAGACCATACTTAAGTCTTGTGAAGATGAGGATTTGTGTATGTGATGGAGTGGTATCCGTAGGTTGGTAAGTGGTAGAAAGTTGGAGGAGGGGAGCTTGGAAGCTTGAAGAATTTGAAGTTGCAATTTAATTAGGTAAGTTGTTATTTAAGGTTTGAGTTTTAAATGTTGTTTTTACATGGAATTAAATGTCATGATAGTATGGGGTAGTTAATAAAAGGATTTAAAGCATGTATAAGGTTCATGTAGACATTAAAGTGAAGATTATTGTGATTTGAAGAAAGGGGTATGAGGCTAGGTGAAGATGCATTAAAATTTATGATATGGTTTGATTTTGAATTGATTATGGATAATTATTTGAGTAATTTAATTGAGGAATTTAAGGCTGCCAATTTTTCAGTATTAACCCTAACATATGTATGATTGTAGTGATATTTAATTTGTATTTATTTTGATGTCTAGTGATGTGAAAAGGTATTGGGAGTGGTTGAACTAAGGTTAACCTTAGATCTGGAAAATTGGAAGTATAATTGATGTTACTGTTTTATTCATAACTTATTGTGTAGAAATGCAAATGAGGTAAGGTTAGTGGCCACTGAAACTTTGGACTGTTGGCTCCAATTTAGTGTGAAATAAGTGTTGTTGAATTCCATTGTTAGAAGGGTGAAATTTTGCATGGAAAGTTACTGTTCCATTGTCTGTGAACAGTAACCGCAACCATGACATCTGAGTTTTGATGATTTTTATGAATTAATTGAGATGGAATTTGGGAGAATGGTCTTCATGGAAGTTCTAGCATATTTGATTATCTTTCCATTGCTACTAATCTTTCTATTTTTGGAATTGTGTATTGGGAGATATGAATTGATTACTAATGACTGGTTTTGAGCATTTTGGATGAAACCTAGTTTAAGTGTGATTTTGTGAGTTTACTGATTGGAGGCAATTTTAACATTTTATGTGGACTGAATTGGTGTGAGTGAGCTTCTGAAAAGTTGTAGAGGAAGAGATTATCTTGAAATTGATATTTGGTATGTAATTTTAGAAGTCAGAATTGGGAGATATGATTTTTCAAAAACTGATCCTACATTAGGTTATGAATGGCTGATGATAACAGAAACTTCCATAACAGTTTTTAAATTGTTAGAGATCGAATTGGAGGTTGAGTGCTTCATGAAAAATGAAGTTTATGATGTTATCTTTACAAGGATATAAAGTTCTGATTTTATTGACTTATATACTGGAAGTTATGCTTCTTGTAAGATTACTGCACAAAGTGAAGGATTTCAGGGACAGTGACATTAAATGAATTAATTGACTGGTTTAGAAATAGAATTTGATTTTGGGTTGTTCATGAAAGTTGTAGAGGACATTGTGACCTTGTTGACCATATTTTTGTGGTAATTTATTACTAAGGAATCAGTGAGTTATGAAATTGTAAATGTACTGCTCTGTGTTGATGGAAATTGTGAAGGCAGAAGGTTTGATGGATTATTTGACACCCTTAGGGTTGGAATTGATTTTATGGTCTTCTTGAGAATTGTAGAGCTTTTATAAGCTTTCCAATGAGGTATAGTGGGTATTTTCTGATTTGTGTGCTAAAAGTTAGAGTAGTTGGAAAAGTAGGATTGAAATCTGAAAAAAAGGAAAAGGGCAAGGGGTGACTCGCCGTCTCATGAGGGCGACATATCGCCTCGCGAGGGCGAGATATCGGGCTGGTCGCGAGGCGACGCCTCGCCTCATGACAAACGAGTGATTCAGCCTCGCGAGGCGACGTGCGCCTCGCGGCGAGATTCAAAGAGGCTGGTCGCGAGGGCGACGCCTCGCCCTCGCGACGCAGTGAGGTGAAATCGCCTCGCGAGGGCGGCGTCTCGCCTCATGAGGCAGCATGGATTTTTTTTTTTTTTAAATTTTATTTGGTATTAAATTGATCCGATTGTTACATTGTCAATTTCTTTCCGTCCGACGTCCATTGACTGATTCCAGAGGCATCGGATTCGTTGAATATTTAATTTCATTTTATGAGAAAACGGGAATTTTTAGACGGGAATTTGACGTAGCCCCTATTGACGGAACTTGTAAATACTGTTTTATTTAATTGGGGACCTATAGAGGTCCGAATTGCATGCCGTCGGCGCTTTATGGATTTCTAATTTTTCATAGAATTTTATTATGGGAAAATATTAAATTAGGACCGGGAATTCATGAACATGCATATCTCATCATTATGAGCATAAATTTCATATTTAGTGACTCGTACTTTTTCTGATTCATATAGAGGCCCAATTGGAGCGTCGATTGACCGACGTCACGGAGACTTCCCGGCATTAGCTCGGAAGTAATAGGTGAGTAACCTAGTTGGTTTCTCAAATTTCTGGTTGTGTACATGCTTAACGTGAATTACGTGCAAAGGTGAATTGTATGATTTCTGGCATGTATAAAAGTGGATGCTTGTATTATATGATTTTACTGTACTGAATGATACTGATATTGATAGACTGGGCTTTATAGCCATTATACTGAACACTGCTATACTGGGCTTTATAGCCATATCGTGGATTCACTGATACACTGGGCTTTATAGCCAAACACTGTACATTTACTGCATACTGTACTGCATGCATAATTGCATGATCAGATAATGGACGTGCCCCAAGTTGCTATTATTACTGATAAGAGCTTGAGCTCATATCTTTGTCTTGGCGACCCCACGAGCCCGAGGGAGAAATCCCGACGCGTCCCCATCGAATCTTGACCGAGCACTTGGGCACAATACTGAATAACTGGAAAGAGTCACATATGCATTGCATTCGCATAAGTAACTGTTATGTGATAAGTTCTACTTTCGTGATGGGATGAATTCTCGTGAATGTTTTATCTTTCGGATATGGTTATTGACTATTCTACCGTAATTGATGATTCTTGATCTTTGTCAGACGCCATGGGCGTGTCGCATGATTTGAGTGAACCATCGATGATGGTTTCTCACCGAGTTCGCAAAACTCACCCAAAATTTGCATCTATTTTTCAGGTCTGAAGAATACCCGATTAACACGGAGTATGTCTCTGTCGACGAGTAAAGGTTAGAGGTCGGGATCGGTTAGGTATGCGCATTAGTGTTTTAGTAAATTGTATTCATGATCAACGTATAACAAGGCATTGTATATTTTATCGCATTGATGATTATAATTATTCTTGGATGACCGTAATAATCTGAACGGGTTTATCTTGAATACGGATTTTATTTACTTATCGTGTTTGCCGTGTGAACGCGGAGTTAATGGCTCCAAAAAAAAAAAAAGTGTGTACTGAATTTTAAATCGACTGATGTAGTACGCCACCCTCGTGGGATACGGACTCGGATATCACCAACGATATCGGGTTCGGGTCTTACGGGAGTTGGGGTGTTACAGTTAAATAGATCAGATAGTTTATATTAAGAATGATCAATGAAAGAACAAATCAGAAATGAATATGTAAAGAGTCCTAAGTGAATATTGGAGTCACATCCCTAGTAGAGAATCAAACATAAGAGGTAGAGTATGTTGCTGAGAATGTATATATTTTGTTTGTTGTAAAGTATCCAATTATGAGAATGGATTTTTTAGAAAATTTATGTAACACTATTGCTAATGTGAGGAGAACTTAGATCCACATGATATTCTACGTGAATATGTACAGAAGATATAAATTAGATTTTGATGAATGTGTTAAAAACATGGGAAGTTAAGATTGAAAATAAAAGTGAAATGTGTAGAGAATTAGTACGAACGAGCAGACAGAAGAGTAAGTCAATGTGAAATCAAAGGAAGTTGAATAAATTGAGAAAATCATTTAAGAAAGGTAAGTCAATTGGAAAATTTAAAATAACGGGAGATAATGTTACCTCATCGAGGAATTAGTTATTTAAGGAATTACGAGAACTAATCATGGGTATATAAAACTTTGGAAATATTTGTCTGAGTTAACAAGTACCCTGACAGTACTATGATATTGAAGATTAAAGCGATCCTAGCAAAGCAAAATTTGATGATATACTAAATGTATTTGAAAAGTTAAGAAGAATAGTTTAAATACTTGAGGAAAAAAGAAGTGTAAATCATATGAGTAATGAAAGTAAAGAGAATTTCGAGGAATTATAATACCGATAGTAATTATATTGTCTAGATTTGGAGATTTTATAGTATACAATGATGTTGTATAAGAGATTAGGATAAAATCCAATGTAGCATGATAAAGTGATTTCATATACACGGAGACAATTGAAACCTCATGGGTTGATTATTTGATACATGAATTGAAACTTGCTGCAATAGAGATTGCTTGAAAGTTGTAGATATTATATGTACAGAAACATCTTGGATATTTATAAATATACAGATCATTAAAGTTTGAGGTAATTATTGAGTTGAGAGAATTGAAGATGAGACTGAGATAAAGGATAGAAGTACTGAAAGATTATGATGTTGTAAATGAATATTTCCTAAGTTAGTATTATATCTGATACATTAAGCAGAAATCCCAATAGTCGTGAAGCATGAATTCAAATATTGAGGTTATCAGATCTAATGTAAAAAAAAAAGGGAGCATAGAATGTGAAGTTGAATTTTGGGCAAAATCAAAGTACTAATCACTATGGAATTGAAAATCAGTTTCATACGAAAGGATTTACAAAGCTCAAATTGAGGAACTAGAAATTGTGAATCTTACAAGGAAATTGAACATGAATACAAATTTTGAGTTTGAATAGGAAGAATGATACCTTGTGATTGAAATAAGAAGTATGTGTATCGATAAAGATGATTGAACAAAGAGACAGTTAAAGGAGCATCAATAACAACCTATGATATTCATCCTGTAGGAATACATTGAGATAGCGTCTGATGGCTAAGGAGGTAGAAGCAATGACCACATTTATGAGTTGCCAACAGTCTTGATTGTTAGAGATATGCCTAAAACTTATATTTTTGGGGTTCATAGGAATATGAGATCAATGTACAACTCTGATTGACCTTAAGCATAACAATTATTATCGCAGTGATGTCATTAGAATATTGTATGGGCCATTATACGACAAAAGGAGTCATCTACCTTTACATTTAAAAAGGCCCAAAAAAATGATTGAAGGCTGAAATCGATTGGAGAGGTTTTTGATAAGTGAAATTGATCAGTATTAGAAATTAAATGATTCAAGAAAATGAATGAATTTGGTGGATCAATGCCAAAGGCATAGAATACAGTGAGATAGACATAAGAGTTAAGTGTATTGACACTATAGAGAGGTGAATTATGAAATGAAGGATGAAATGTTTCTGAGAGTATCACGTTCCTAAGGTGTGCTTGGATTGAATGCAAGATTTGCTCAAGTTAGGATAAAGAAGCAACTAAGGTTTAATTGCATTGGTCCATATGAAGTTATTAAGAATCAAACCATTGACTCATGAGTTAGTATTACTAACAAAGATGTCTCAGATTCATAATGTGTTATATGTGAGTACGCTAAGAGATATCGATATGATTTGATATTGGAGTTATCGATGCGAAATGTGGAAAATTGTGAGTAATTTGAGGTATGTACATATTGAGGAATTAGTTAAGAAAGTGAATGATTAAATAAGTGATTGAAAGACCGAGTATGTCTATTGACTATGGTCATTTGGAAGAAACTAGGTGAGTGAAGAAGTTACTTGGGAGACTGAGGAAAGCATAACACATCATTTCCTCCATTTGTTTGATCACTCAGGTAAGAATTTTGAAGATGAAATTCTTTAAAGGGGGGAGAGTTGTTGGACCCCAAACTCTTCTTGGAAGTTAGAACTATTAAATAAAAAATTATTGGCGATTATTTATGTGTAAAGGAAAGAAGAATTCTAGGTAAGAAATTGTTTAGGTACAAGATAGGTTATATGTGAAATCTTGGAAGTCAAAAAGCTGGAAAATGTAGTTGAAACATGTTCATTGAGTATGCTTTAGTTTTTTAGCCATAACTTTTTCTCTGGCTATCCAAATGAGATGATTTTTCATTTGAAGTAAACTAAGGATATAGGGCTACAAATTATCTGATGAAATTGAGTTTTAATTTAGTCTCTTAGAATATCAATTTTTGGATGGAAGTTGAGCATAGAATATTGTTTCAATATAAGAATAGTTCGGAAATGTTTAGGGTATAACTTTTAGATTACCAAACCAAATTAAATGCTTTTGATGTCAGTAGAAAAGTAAGACAATGAGGAACATTTTTTCTAGAAGAAAGTGTTATCAAATTTCTTCAATTTTCCCATGATCATTAGTTAAGGAGTTAGAAGTATAAGATGTGAGTTATAAAGACAAAAGAAGGGTAAATATGGAATGACTAGTTAAATGAGGGGCAAAATGGGAAAGACAACTAAAATGTTGTCTTAAAATTTGAAGAAGAAGAGAGAATGTCGAGAGTTTGAGAAGAGAAGAGAAGAGAAAACGTGAGAGAAAGAAAAGAAGAGAAGAAAAATCAAAGAAGCTAGGGAAGAAGGAGGAAAATCGTGGGAAAAAGAAGACATCAAGCTTCTTAAGGTAAATAATCATCTTTTCTTCTTACTCTATTAAAGAAATGGATTGTGTTGAGAATGAAGGAGTAGAGAGAGAAAGGAGTTTTGTGTTGGAAGATGATTTAAGAGAACCCATTGATTTTTTTGGGTTTCTAAACTACATATTGGGTTTTCTAACCTAGATGGATTATGAGTAGATTAGATTTGAGCTTGATTTATGTTAATTTCTTTTGTTATGATTATGAAGTTTTAGGATTTTATTGAATTGGAATTGAATGGAAGATTGGTTTGTTTTAGGAAATCAAGAGAAACCCTATCCAAGAGTAAGAGGAAGAGAACATTTGAGTTTGGATTTTCAAGCAAAAATGAGGTGAGTTTCATGTTTATAATTGAATAATGAGCCATTAAAGTTTTTTTCCAAATTAAGAGAATAAAATGATTTCAAATACTTCATAAATGTGCATATATTTCTTTTAAATGATTTAAAGAATTTTCTTATATGTGCGTATATGTTTAATTGATTGGATTTGAATTGTTATGAATGTGAAAAAATGCATTATAATATATGATCATGTTATACCATTGAAATGTGTTATGGCATTTTCTATAAAGAAAAAAAAGGAAAAAGCATGAGAATATGAAAATGTATGGAAATGGATTGAGCATAAATTTGTTTGTGATTAGGCAAGAGAGGAACTCGTTTCGTTAGTCACGTGCACGTTGACCTATAGCCTTCTCCCGACTGCCTATTTGAGGCCACAAGATTTTGAGAAATCAGACTCGTTTTGTTCACGGAGTAAACTTCGGTTTCTCCATTTCATTCCATAGAACTCTCGAGTCATTTATTGTGCATTGCGTTTGTGAATTGTCTAGTTGATGTATAGATGATTTGTATTATTGTGAATTGGTTGAGAACTATGTTTTTCTTGAATTCAATAAGAATTTCTATGACAAATGAATAATTCAATGGTTTTACTTATTATCGATTATAAACTGTTACCCATGAGCTTTTAAGCTCACCTCTACTCTCCTTCCCCTCTTCAGGTGAAGAAAATGAGATCGAGTAACCGAGAGACGAGGCATCACTCTATTTTTGCAATGTTTCTGTATATTAAGTTAGATTTTGTAAAAGCAAGACTTTAAATGCACTTTGAAAATTATTGGATTTGGTATCTTTTGTATTTTGGATTTGATACCGATGATGTAATGTGGCTTGGAATGCCATTAAAGCTTTGTAAACTCCTATTTTGTTGATAATGAAATATGAATTATGTATGGGTGTTGTTGAGTTGGAATTAGATATACTTGAAGAAGTTATCCACTTGAGTTGATGAACTTTGAACATGAAATGTTGTTGCTTATAAGTGAGATATTATGGAAAAAAAAGATATAATTTTTATGAACGATGCGAATTAGTTGTAAGGGATGAGTCAAATGAGTAGCGATTAGGGAGTTTAATGAAGTGAAGTTGGTAGTTGAATGGTTATGCTCATGACTTTCTAAGTTGTACATTGCAATTTGAAGTTTCTCATAAGGGTGAAATTGGGTTTTTGACTTCAGTGAAAAATCTGGATTGATCTAGGCTGAATTAGACAAAGTTGTCTTCTTGAAAATTTTATCTTATCTTTCTAGCTTTCCATTGATATAAAGTATGAAATTTTTGGACAATGGAGCTGAGAGATATGATCATTAGAATTTTGTGATGCTGTTTAGGATGGACTTTCGAGACAACTACATTGGTTTGAAAATTTGACCCTTATGAAGGCAAAATTTGTTTTATAGGTCTTCATAGAAGTTATAGATCTAGAAGTTCTCTTCAAAATGTTTTTTGAATAAAATTAATCCGATATTTGTAGTAAAAGTTATTTCCTTTTTACCAACACAGGTCAAAGAAGAAAAGCAAGAAGGGAAAGTCATGATCGCGACAATGCACTCATTTACACGATCGTAACTTCTTGCCATGCGTGCGCAGGCACGATCGCGACCCGTGGATCCTTCCTCTCAGCCTAAACATGTTTCACTCTTTTAATCATAACTTTGTCGTCCGACCTTCAAATAACCTAATTTTTTAAGCATTAGATTCCTAACACGTTACTCTATCTCTCTACGAAAATTTATACCTTTTGGTATTAATTTGAAAAAGATTGATTGAATCAAAGTGAGGGGATCGGTTGGAAGAGTATGAGTTGGATATTTTTACTGAATATGCTTCAATATTTTGGTCATATCTTGATCTGTAAAGCTCCAAATGCGATGATTATTGTCTCTAAATAAAATATAGACATAGAGTCATAAATTATCTGAAGGAATCAAATTTTAATTCGACCCCTGAGACTTTCAAATGTTTGGAGTAAAGTTGGGTATAGTGTACTGTTTCAATTTAATAACAATTCGAAAGTGTTTAGACTATAACTTCCAAATTTTTGAACCAAATGGAATGATTTTGGTGTTTTTAGAAACTTAAGACAATGGGAAACAAATATTCTGGAGAAGTCAAACTAAAATTTCAATTAAAAGTTTTCCAAAATCTGTTCTGAAATAGAAGAATGAGTTTGTTCACATTTTGTGACTCCAAATATTAGGCTCTAGAAACGGGGTGCCTTTAATTTAAAAAGAGACAGTGCACTGACTCACTTAAGGGACCTAACTAAACCCACGTATCACATAATTCACACTTGAAAACGGATGGCCCGAAGGCATATTTCAAAATCTTGTTTTTCACATGTCATGTCATAATCGAACATCGTATCATATAATTTCTCATATCGAAAATCTTAATCACTCAAACACAAGGAATGCATAAATCGAAGTAATTTCTTCAAATCATAATTCAAACAATATCAAATTCACAAATGCACAAACATTAT
This sequence comes from Erythroxylum novogranatense, assembly GCA_029891385.1. NCBI lineage: Eukaryota > Viridiplantae > Streptophyta > Magnoliopsida > Malpighiales > Erythroxylaceae > Erythroxylum > Erythroxylum novogranatense. The sequence goes on from CM057225.1 coordinate 37,485,408, forward strand.
CCATAATTCATGTAGCAATTTCACCTTTTTGATCAAAACAATAAAATCATCAATTAAAGGCAAATTCTCAACTTATTCAAAATCTTTCAAAAAATAATGAATTCGATAAAGATTACATTTTCTTAAATTATTTCCCAAAAGCAAGGGATTTTAATCATTCAAAATAAACATTTAAAAAATCTTTTCTTTTTCTTTATTTTTCAAGAACACAATAATAGCTTATAATTCAAATTATAAACACATTACCCACCTCGAAACGATGCTAGAAGCTTGTCCCTAGCTTCAATTTGACCATTGCTTCTTTCTTTCTTCCAATTGAAATTTCCCTAAATCAAATTAACCCAAATTCAACTTTATAAATGACATAATCCTCAAATTGAACTTAGAAAACACTAATTCCACATATAATCAAGCTATCTAAATCACAATTTTTTCAAAATCTCCAAATCACTAAAATTGGGCATAACCCTAATTAACATCATCCAAAATTAATCCAATTAACTCAAGCAATTCTCAAAATTGATCTTAGAATTGACAAACCCACACTATTATCTATGTTTCTAAACCAATAATTCACTAAAAACTTGAAGATCGAAAATTTCTCTTACCTTCAACCTTCACAGATTTCGGATTTTCTTGGCTTCTATAGCAAGCTTTCATCATCTTCCCTTCTTTTTCACTTGGATCCCCGAAAATATCATGGTAGAAGCCCCCAAAATTCGAAACTCCAAGCTTCCCTCTTCTTCTCCATGGTCGAAACCCTCATTCTACTCTCTTCTTTCATTCTTTTGTTCTTTATTTAGTCCAAGATCGTGCTTCCTTCTTCCAAAAATGACAACCTCTCTTATTTATAGTGCCATGTCATTTAATGAGGGGTAAATGACTAAATTGCCCCTCCACTTAAGCCTAAAGTCTTAAATCCTTAAGTGATGTTCCACAAATGCCCTTGAACTTTACTTTAAGTCATGCTTACTTTGGGACAATTTCTAATCATCAATTTGAAGGAATTTGCCAAAACTTCCTTCTAGAGAATTGTTCCTAATTGTCTTAATTTCATAATGACAAAAAAAATCATTTAATTTGGTGCACGACACCAAGAGTGATAGTCCAAATATCTCGGACTACCATTTTGCTGAAACATTTTCCATTACTTTACTTCCATCCAGAACTTGACATCTTTAAACCCAAAATTGAAATTTGATGTCTTCATAACAATTGTATCCCTATTTCTATAGTTTAATCCAAATCAAGAATCACCTCATTTTGATTATTAGAGCAAAAGTTATAGCCAAAATAATTTCAGATGTTCCTAATCTAAGACTGCACACTAATCCGAAATTCAATTCAGAAATTGAAAGTCTTAGGAGCAAAATTGAAATTCACTTTTTTCATATGACTTGTAGCCCCATGTCTTAATTTTATTTTACCTCAAGAATCACTTCAATCGGATCACCACATATTAAGAATTTCTCAAAATACTGAACAATGTTCGGAACATTTCCCGACTCACTTTGATTAATTTAATCAACCCCAATTTAATCTCAAAAATTCATAATTTTCCCAAAACAATGAAATTCATTGTCTTAGGAATCCAACTCTTTAAACACCAAGTCAATCGGATGTCGAACGAAAAAGTTATAAGTAAAAGATCGGAAGAGGGTCATATTTCCTAATAAAAATAGAAATAATAATTAAATAAATAAAAATAAAACTAAAAAAATTATTTAGAAAACTTTGATCTCGCGATGGAAAGCTTGAAGAAATTTGGTCTCTTTGGAAAGCTTGAAGAAATCTCTACAACTTCCATGTAGAACTCAAAAATTAATTTTGTCTCTAAAGAGGTCAAAAATCCAATCAAAAGTACTGCCCCAATTTAATGTAACCCTAAACAATATTTAACTTTGAAAATTTATATCTTTCAACTCCAAATTCCAAACACCTCATATTTTATATCACTACGAAGATCAGAAAGTCACCTACAACTTTCATGAATTACATAAAAATCAATTTGACCTCTAAGGAAGTCAATTTTTCAATCAAAAGTTCTGTCATCTAAATATCATGCTAAAACCATAGCAGAAATTTGTAAAAATCATAACTTATTATTCCTTAATCTAAAAATTGCATACTTTATATCAAATTAAAGATAAGAACATTATGCAAATCTTTCATGTAGAACTAAAAAGTAAATTCAACCACTAACTAGGTCAATTATTCAGTCAAAGTTTCTGCCATATCATTTTGTCAACCTATGCCACAATCAAACTTCCAAATTTCATATCTTTCAATTTTCACATCCACTAATTGCATATTATACATCATTTTAAAGCTTAGAAGGTCTTCTATAACTTTCATGAAGACCACTTCACTCAATTCAAACCACATCAATTCGGCGATTTGCCTCAAAGCACATCATACACAATTCCACACTTAAAAGTATTTTCAAAGTCAAAGTAAATAGCCTTAACTTTGACTAACCATAATTTTTATTGCCGATATCGAAAAATAGCAAACTTTATGGCAACAGAAAGTTCTTAATGAGCTACAAGTTTCCTGAAGATCATTTTTGTAAATTCTATCTAAATCAAAAAGTCAACTCTCAAGTCAAATTTTCTATCTCCAAAAGTCAATTTTCTTAATTCTTCACATTTTCACACATTTTCTATTTAATTCATGCTTTTCAACTTTATTTCAATCAACTCATCCACTTGAACTTTCATAAACTATACAAATCTCCACAATAATCAAAATTATCAAAACCCAATAATTCTTTTCTCATGAATTTCCTCAAAGCATAAATACTTTTATTTCACAATACATATATAAAACCACTCATTTAGTTTCACTTAATAGTTCTAAATTTCACTCAAAAATCGGAGTCTAACATTTCTCCCCCTCTTAAAAGAATTTCGTCCTCGAAATTCTAACTTAAGCAAATCTCCAAGTACTTGATTCTTAATGACCATAATCATTCACTTTTCACTTCTTAAATCTTATATCTCCAATATCATATACAAATTGATATATCCACAAAATAATATTCCTTAAGATATGGACACAAATCAATGGTCCAATATCATTTCATTCAACCCCTTTTTTTGAACTTCCACACATATGTCCTTATCATTTTCGTATTTTTCAAGTATTCCTCAATTTCATCTCATAATTGTATATTCAAAACCAAATCATCCCAATTCATCAAGAACTTTAAATCTCAATTTCATTTTCACAAGCCTAAAATCAATCATCCTTCCTAACCTTAATCAACCAATCACTTTACTCTTCACATAAGTCACGGAAATACTTTTCCATGTTCATCAAATTCTCACAAATTCAATCTTAACAAACATATAGCCCAAGTAAGATCTTAATACTGGACTTTGATACCATAATTATTGGAACCCGATCCGGAGACCGAATCCCAACCGAAAATAGCAGAAACAAATACGAAAACAAAGTGCGGAAATGAAATCGAATTGAAACGGAAACCCAAAAATTGGGCTAAAACTAATGCGAATGAACGAACGAAATCTGAAAGGGAACAAATCGAAACAAAGCAAACACGAATCGAAAGCAAATCAAATACAAAGAAAAGCGAAAGCGGATCCAACATCCGATAACATCCACGTATCGCGTTGGAAACCTACAAACCAATACAATCCGAGACAGTAATTTTTTTTCTTTTCTTTCTTTTTCACTTCTTCCTTCTTTATTCAATCTTATTCAAATCAAAACAAATAATTCCTACTTTTGGAAATTTAACCTCATGCAAAACTCAATTCTTAGTGTTGGATCCCATTCCCGGAACCAAACCTCGAAACAATACCATCATACTTACCTGTAATCCGATGAAGTTGCCTTAACCTTCATCGATTCATCTTCTTGCTCTGATACCACAAATGTTGGACCCCGTTTCTGAAATCCAACTCAAACCAAAACCATAACACTTACTAACCTGCTTGATACCGCAAATGCTGGGCCCCATTTTTGGAACCTAACCTCAGTACAAAATACCATTATACTGAAGCGTGGTTCGCTGAATTCTTTTCTTGCTCTGCTACCAAACATGATGAGCCCCGATCTCGGAGTCTGGCCATTGACCCGTAAGTGTGGCGTGATCCAAGAAATCGTAAATCTTAAGTCTCATGCCATTTCTATGTTCCTTCCAAATATTCATATCAGATCGATAACTTCCTCAGTATATCGAATTTCACTCAATCTGACCCCTATTTGCAAAATGCTTACATCCACTCATCATTAGCCATACATAATTCATTTTTATCAAAGAATAGAATTTACAAGTTCTCATGACATACCAAGCCACAATACAATATCAATATCGAAGTCCGAATATACAAAATATACCGATTCCAAAATTTCCAATACCAATTTAACTTAGAACAATACAATAAGCACACATATAAATCGAAACCTTCACTTCCCTTCACCCGATCTTCTTCTCATCACCTGTGGATGGGAATGAAGGGGGTGAGCTTATAGCTCGTGGGTAATAGGTTTATAATGAAGAACAAGCAAAACCGTTGAAAAAGTTCGTTTGTTATACGAAAATCATAATAAGTTCATAAAACGCTTTGCTCCCAAATTCTCAGTCAAATCCAAAATTCTGAGTTCAAACTCGTAGTTGAAAAGTGTAATTGCATAGTGAAAAATGATATCACATCAACACAACATGTTCATTCAAGCATCAATATAAAATGCTCAATTTATGCACATACTTGACAATTCATAGATGCAATGCATAACAAACGGCTCGAAAGTTCCATAAAACGATCCGGAAAAACCGAAGTTTATACCGTAAACAAAACGAGTCCGATTTCTCAAGGATCTCATGGCCTCAAGCGGGCAGTCGGGAGAAGGCTATACGTCGACGTGCACGTGACTATCCATCCGTTACTCTCTCACCCAAACAAAGCACATAACAAATCATTTCATGTTCAAGCATTTTATCAAAGCTTTCATACTTTTCATGCTCTTTTCTTTCTTTTCCGAATATACAAAGTGCCATGAATTTTTCCAAGGCATGACATAAAATATTCAATGCATTTTCATCTTTATTTTTGAAATTCATCAGAAAACTTCATATGCTGAAACATGTAGAAATTTTACAAATCATTCAATAAAAACAAAACGATATTTATGAAGTAATTGAAATCATTCTTGAATTGGGAGAGAACTTTAGTGGCTCATTACTAAATTATAAACATGAAACCCACCTGAAATCCTTGCTCGGAGACATGCTTCAAAGATACCCCTCATCTTGATCCTCTTGCCTTCCTTAATTCCCTTTATCAAATGCAAAATTCATATTCAAATAGGAATACAAATTAGGGACCCAAAAATCGTACATTCACTAAGATAAATTCTAAACAAATCCAAACTCTGCCAAAGTCCAAACATTCGGGTCACTTTTCCCATGAAAGTTCTCATTGTCTTACATGTCTATTGACTTCAAAAACATTCAATTTGGTTCAAAAATCTGAAAGTTATACCCCAAACAAGCTGAGACTATCCTTATGCTAAAACAAGAATCTATACCCAACTTCTGACCAAACTTTAAGATTCTTATAGTCTAAATTTCAATTTCATTGCTTCATAAAACTTGTAGAACATTTGTCTCTATTTTACAACGAGTCAAAAATCACCTCATTTGGACATCTACATCAAAAGATATACCCAAAATTCATCTTTGCTGGAAACAGGGGGGCTCGTCGCGACGAGGGCGCGCCGCGGCGTGCACCATTCTCTCTCATGTCGCGGCGAACATGGGTTCGCACGTCGCGACGAATAATAATGTCGCACATCGCGACGAACTAGCAAGTCGCGGCGTGTTCATACGCACGTCGCGACATGCAGGCCTGGAGAACGACTCCGAACCTGATTTTTCAGCATTTTTCCAACCTCAATCCTTCCCTTAAGCACATACAGCACATCTAAACCTTTATTCAAGTCCTAAACTTCAGTTCTAACCCTTTAACACCTTAAAATGAGTCACAAAATCATCAACCCAAAGATTTTAACCATTTTTTTCCTTTAAACCCTAAACCACCGATTCTACCCCATGCAAAACGATTTAGGGTTTAATCCAACCATAACAAGATTAAAAGAAGGTAAACTTACCAGGAAATGCTTCGAATTTGTCGAAAATCACAAAGATCAAAAACTCCATTTTCCTCTTCTCTTCTTCCTCTTCCACGGTTCTCTTCTCTTTTTCTTCCTCCTTCCTCTTTCTCAATTCTTCTTTTAATTCTCTTAATTTTCAAATGCCCATTTTGCCCCTTTCATTTAAGCCTTAAGCCTTCTATCCTTAAGTGCCATGACAAAAATGCCCTCACACATTTTACCACTTTAATACAACCAAACCATATAATAAATTCTACTAACATTTATTAAACAAGTAGATCAAAAACTTTATCCATGAAACCTCGTAATCTAATTAAATCATGCTTAATTTAACAAGAAAAATTCGGGGGCCAACAACTCTCCCCCTCTTAAAAAGAATTTCGTCTTCGAAATTCTTATATGATTGAACAGGAGTGCAGGAATCCGTTTCCGCATTTCTCATTAAACTTCATCACTCTAATACTTTCTTCCAAATGACCGTGGACAACAGACTCACTCGGTCTTTCAACCCCTTATTCGACCATTCACTGAATTAACTAGTTCCTCATTATTCTTCAGAGCACTTACAATTTTCCCACTTTCTGTGTCGATAAAACCAATACCATATCATATCAGTATTTCCTTAACATACTCACGTACATCACATTTAGAATCCAAGACATCTTTTTTTTATCAGCACGAACTCATAGTGATGTCTTAAGAACCAATTCATAGCAAGCTTAACAAATCCTTTGTCCTAACTTGAGCATACCTTGTACCTCATGTAAGCACACACCCTTTAAGGTGATAAGTCTTAGAGACCAAACATCTTTCACTTGATAATTCACATCACTTTAGTATGAGCACATTAACCTCTTATGTCTATCTCACTGTATTCCATGTCCTTGGCACAGATCCACCTAATTCATCCATCTTTCGGGAATCACTTAATCTCGTCTGTCCATAACGTCTCCAATTCTAGCCTCCAATGACCAGTAGGCCTTCCTCATCATAATACAAAAGCAACGAATCTTTTTATCGTCAAACTCCTCGTACGAAATTCTATTAGAATTACGATGACAACGATTGTGATGCTTAATGTCAAATAGAACCGTACATTGGTCTCATATTCTCATGAACTCCACACTATAGACTTCAAACATATCGCCGACAGTTAAGACCGCCGACAATTTAAACTCTCCGTCACTTAACATATTTCTTCTAGGACGTATAACTTAAATCACCATTTGTACTTTTCTGACAGACTTTTTGCTCAATCATCTTTATCGGTACGCATACTTTTTATCTCAATCACCCAGTATCATTTTTTTCTATTCGAGCTCAAAATTCACATTCATTTTCACTTTCTTGGAAGGGTTCACAATTTCTGAATCCTTAATTTGAGCTTTATTCATGTGAAACTGATCTTACCCTTTTCAGTGACTGATGGTACTCCATTTGGCCGAAATTCGACTCCATTCAACACTCTTTATTGCACTAGATCTGATAGTCTTGCCATTTGTGTATTCATTTGCACAACATAATCTTCCTGTAACTCCATTCATTTTCAATCCTTAAGTACCTTAATCTCATGATCTGTACATATAATGTCTCCAACTTTTCGGCAATCATTACAGCAACAAATTTCAATTCATGTATCAACAATCATCCTATGAGGTTTCAATTGTCTCCAAGCACACGAATTCACTTCATTTTACTGCGTGGGATCTCATCCCAATCTCTCATGCAACACCATTGCATACTACTGAATTCCCAATTCCAAACGATATAATTAATATCGGTGTTATAATTCCTCAAAATTTTCCTCAAGTAGTCAAACTATTTTTCCCCACTCTTCGAATACACTTAACATATCATCAAACTTCGCTTGGATCACTTTACTCTTCATTCTATAGTATTGTCCGGGAACTCCATATGTCCACAACTGGTCCTAGTGATCCTTCAATTAACTGATTTCTCAATGAGGAAATCGTAGCTCTTGTTATTTTCCAATTCCCAATTGTCTTACCTTTCTTGACTGATTTTCTCCATTCTTTAGATTTCCTCATAATTCACATTAACGTATTCTGATGTCTGCTCATTTATACTCGTTCCTCCACACACTTTAGTTTATTTGCAATCTTAACGTCTTGTATTTGTCACACCTTCATTGGATAAAATTGCATTTCCCGAATATACTTACCTAGAACATAACGTGAATCGATATACTCCTCATATTGGCCATTAGTGCCTTCTCAAATTTAGGAATCCACTCGCATAGTTGGATCCCTTACATCATGCAAAAATACATACATTCTCTCAATTAGAGCAAGGAATCCAATACCTACTTTCGAGTCATGACATACTCCTCTTTTTGATCGGTTCTTTCAGTGATCATTCTTCATATAAACTATATGATCTGCTAAATCTACCTTAGTGAAATTCTGCTTAAAGAGAGTTTCTTGCTACTATCACATATATACTATTCATCCAAATCTTTATCAATCACTTGCTATTATCATCACATCATCAGTTACCTTTAATCCCTCGAGAAGACCAATTTCTCTCATCCTCATACGGTGATAATGTTCAAGTCACTCAAAACTCAAAGAAGTAACGAACATACTCGCTATCGCATATGCTTGGCTGAGCATCGTCAAAGTCATGCTATTCTGTCCACAGATTTACTCCTTAAAATCACCAATTCATATCTTACACAATTGATACCTCGATCGCCATTGATCTTGACAACAGTTCGCCCTTATCGAACATACTAACACAAATTTTATGCTAGTTTTTCTACAAGTCACCGTTCTCACGCTATATCATTTCATCATGGGTCTATTACCATATTGAATGCGTAGGGCTCACTTCCTTGCCTTACAGAAGCTTCATCATTTTCTGGGGCTACCGATTCATCAGTACTCTCCTCTCTTGTCGGAGAGTCGGGTGCAACTGATCTTTTCAGAACTCCTTGCGTCCTTCTACGAGGTGGAGTTCTTCATTCTTTTTCTTAATCTCATTCATGCATAAGATGGGAGCTTATATGCATTTGCATCTTATATGCAATTGCGATTTTCCCCATACTCATTTCATTCGTCTCATACAAGGTCATTTATGTCTACTTCATTTCCCTTTCTCTACGTCCTCACTTCTATCTCATTTTCCAATTATTCTTTATTTCATCTTCTACATGTATATCCTCAATCAATTCGAAATTATTGGTGCATAATCACAATGACATTCTGACCTCAAATCCACTAATTTATTCTTACTGCGGATCATCACTTTTGTCGTATAATCGAACAACCACTTCGGTTCCAATTTCCTCATCGTAAGATCATAACAAAGTTATGTTTCCATTGCACTCTACTTGTACACTCTACTCTCATCATGTATACAAACAATCCATGGTAATACATTCGTATCGTACCTATAACACTTTCGAACAGTACAATATTGCCGACATGTTCGAGCCTCCAATACAATTGCCTTGAATCGTTATATGTTCCGTTTACCCATCCTCTATTTCTCCTTTCTAATTATCCACAACTTTCCTTTTTCTCAGATCGAGACAAATGGACCAATCATCATTTCAAATTCAACCTATTGATCTTCCATACATATATTTCTATTCTTTATCTCATCTTTCCCACTTTATCTCGCACACATGGAGATTCATCATTACTTTATCCCAATTCATCACAATATTCACAACTCAATTTCCTTAACACATTACTACAATCAATCACAATTCTTGTCAATCTAAGTCAAACAATCACCTTGGCTCCTCAAATTCTAACACCTCAAACTCCTAACAGTTACTTATGCGTGTAACCCATACACATGCGCCCATGCAAGATCATAATGCTGGGCTTTGATACCACAAATGTTGGATCCCGTTCCCGGAACCCAACCTCGAAACAATACCATCATACTTACCTGTAATCCGATGAAGTTGCCTTAACCTTCATCGATTCATCTTCTTGCTCTAATACCACAAAAGTTGGACCCCGTTTCTGGAATCCAACTCAAACCAAAACCATAACATTTACTAACCTGCTTGATACCGCAAATGCCGGGCCCTGTTTCCGAAACCTAACCTTGGTACAAAATACCATTATACTGAAGCGTGGTTCGCTGAAATCTTTTCTTGCTCTGCTACCAAACATGATGAGCCCCGATCTCGGAGTCCGACCATTGACCCGTAAGTGTGGCGTGATCTAAAAAATCGTAAATCTTAAGTCTCATGTCATTTCTATGTTCTTTCCAAATATTCATATCAGATCGATAACTTCCTCAGTATATCGAATTTCACTCAATCTGACCCCTATTTGCAAAATGCTTACATCCACTCATCATCAGCCATACATAATTCATTTTTATCAAAGAATAGAATTTACAAGTTCTCATGGGATACCAAGCCACAATAAAATATCAATATTGAAGTCCGAATATACAAAATATACCGATTCCAAAATTTCCAATACCAATTTAACTTAGAATAATACAATAAGCACACATATAAATCGAAACCTTCACTTCCCTTCACCCGATCTTCTTCTCATCACCTGTGGATGGGAATGAAGGGGGGTGAGCTTATAGCTCGTAGGTAACAGGTTTATAACGAAGAACAAGCAAAACTGTTGAAAAAGTTCATTTGTTATACGAAAATCATAATAAGTTCATAAAACGCTTTGCTCCTAAATTCTCAGTCAAATCCGAAATTCTGAGTTCAAACTCGTAGTTGAAAAGTGTAATTGCATAGTGAAAAATGTTATCACATCAACATAACATGTTCATTCAAGCATCAATATAAAATGCTCAATTTATGCACATACTTGACAATTCATAGATGCAATGCACAACAAACGGCTCGAGAGTTCCGTAAAACGATCCGAATAAACCGAAGTTTATACCGTAAACAAAACGAGTCCGATTTCTCAAGGATCTCGTGGCCTCAAGCGGGCAGCCGGGAGAAGGCTATACGTCGACGTGCACGTGACTATCCATCCGTTACTCTCTCAGCCAAACAAAGCACATAACAATTCGTTTCATGCTCAAGCATTTTATCAAAGCTTTCATACTTTTCATGCTCTTTTCTTTCTTTTCCGAATATACAAAGTGCCATGAATTTTTCCAAGGCATGACATAAATTGTTCAATGCATTTTCATCTTTATTTTTGAAATTCATCAGAAAAGTTCATATGCTAAAACATGTAGAAATTTTGCAAATCATTCAATAAAAACAAAACGATATTTATGAAGTAATTGAAATCATTCTTGATTTGGGAGAAAACTTTAGTGGCTCATTACTAAATTATAAACATGAAACCCACCTGAAATCCTTGCTCGGATACATGCTTCAAAGATACCCCTCATCTTGATCCTCTTGCCTTCCTTGATTCCCTTTATCAAATGCAAAATTCCTATTCAAATAGGAATACAAATTAGGGACCCAAAAATCGTACATTCACTAAGATAAATTCTAAACAAATCCAAACTCTGCCAAAGTCCAAACATTCGGGTCACTTTTCCCATAAAAGTTCTCATTGTCTTACATGTCTATTGACTTCAAAAACATTCAATTTGATTCAAAAACCTGAAAGTTATACCCCAAACAAGTTGAGACTATCCTTATGCTGAAACAAGAATCTATACCCAACTTCTGACCAAACTTTAAGATTCTTATAGTCTAAATTTCAATTTCATTGCTTCATAAAACTTGTAGAACTTTTGTCTCTATTTTACAACGAGTCAAAAATCACCTCATTTGGACATCTACATCAAAAGATATACCCAAAATTCATCTTTGCTGGAAACAGGGGGGCTTGCCGTGACGAGAGCCACGCTTGCCGCGACGTGCACGCCAGTGCGCGCTGCAGCGTGCACCATTCTCTCGCACGTCGCGGCGAACATAGGTTCGCACTTCGCGACGAACCCTTCTTCGCACGTCGCGACGAATAATAATGTCGCATGTCGCGACGAACTTGCACGTCGCGACGTGTTCATATGCACGTCGCGACGTGCGGGCCTGGAGAACGACTCCGAACCTAATTTTCCAGCATTTTTCCAACCTCAATCCTTCCCTTAAGCACATACAGCATATCTAAACCTTGATTCAAGTCCTAAACTTCAGTTCTAACCCTTTAACACCTTAAAATGAGTCACAAAATAGTCAACCCAAAGATTTTAACCATTTTTTTGCCTTTAAACCCTAAACCACCGATTCTACCCCCATGCAAAACGATTTAGGGTTTAATCCAACCATAACAAGATTAAAAGAAGCTAAACTTACTAGGAAATGCTTCGAATCTGTCGGAAATCACAAAGATCGAAAACTCCATTTTCCTCTTCTCTTCTTCCTCTCCACGGTTCTCTTCTCTCTTTCTTCTTCTCTTTTTCTTCCTCCTTTCTCTTTTTCAATTCTTCTTCTTTTAATTCTCTTAATTGTCAAATGCCCATTTTGCCCCTTTCATTTAAGCCTTAAGCCTTTTATCCTTAAGTGTCATGACAAAAATGCCCTCACACATTTTACCACTTTAATACAACCAAACCATATAATAAATTCTACTAATATTTATTGAACAAGTAGATCCAAAACTTTATCCATCAAACCTCGTAATCTAATTAAATCATGCTTAATTTAACAAGAAAAATTCGGGGGCCAACACTTAGTCATCTTCTTATACGTTAAGATAAATCCCAAATCTCATTTATACACCAATTTTATCAAAAATTCGACAACATAACGGCTGCACTTGAACAAACCTAAACCTGCAATTAACTTAAATACACTTCTATAATTCCCAATTGATCACATAATCACCAAAATCCACCGGACCCTCCGTCCGGGATCGCAGCATATACAAACGCAATCCTATACCTAGTATTTCAAAAATCCTCAATCAAACTCAGAAAACAATTCCCAAAACACATCATCCAAAAATCCAATTCATATAAAATCCTTAATCCAATATACAAATCATAATTTATCATGCATAATGTCATAATCCAAGTCTTTATACAAATTCCTAATTCAATCAATCCAAACCCAAAAATCAATCATATCTAAATACAATCACAAGTCATATTCTATAATCACACAAGTTTTATTTCTCCAATCCATACATAAGTCCAGAATTCATTTACAAATCCCTTAACTCATTTCCATACACAAATTCATATACATCATGAACTAAATTGAAAATTACATTCCGACATCCGAAGCGTATATCGTTGAGAATTACTCGCGTTAGAAACCATAAGACATTTCAAAACCGGTATAATTTTTTTTCTTTTCTTTCTTTTCCATTTTAGTCAATTTCATACAAAGCAATACTCTTTTTCAAATTGGAATTCATCAATTCCATTATCTCAATCAAAAACTCCAATCATACTATTCGTCTTATACAATTCTACAAATCCCATATATTCGTATTATTTCTACCAAAATTTCGGCAACATAACGACTACATCCTAACTAACCTAAAACCTGCAAGTTGGCAAAATAAACACTTCTATGATTATCACACAATAACTAGTATCATCGGACACCCCGTCTGGAAATTCAGCATACACAAACGCAATCCCATTTCTAAAGTACTTCAATAATTCGCAATCAGTCAAATTCATCCATATCACCAACACATTTTTACCTCAACTCAAATTACATATGAAACCATAATGCACAAACTATAGCCATACACAAATCTATATCTCAATCTTAATACACAAATCCATAATTCACTTACATCCCGAATTTAGATAAACTACAAACTTGAATGGCTTTACAAGCCATATACAATGCCAAAAATCCTAATTTCATAAGACATAAGCGATACAAAATCGAACAACACATCTTGACATTCTTTCAGCCGATCTCCTGCCCGAATACTTAGAGATGGGGATGAAAGGAGAGTGAGCACAAAGCTCATGGATAAAATGTTTATAAAAGAATACTAAGAAAAAACATTTTTCAAGGCGTTTGACAATTATAAACATTTCTCAGTCGGAAAAATTCAAAAGCCCGTTTTCAAACTTTTCAACTCTTCAAAATCAAAGCATCATCATCAAATTCAAAAAATGTCATGATTTAACGCTCGCTTTCGCAGTTCTAAAATTTCTCAAATTTTCACATTTCATAATCAAATTCAAAACATGAAATGCATCACAATATACACAAACCAAAAACACATAACATATCAAAACGGTTTGGGTTGGTCCAAAACGGAACGTACTGCACATTCCCACATAGCGGTTCTGTGCAGCCGTGAACGGAACGTACTACACTTTCCCGCATAGCGGTCCAGTGTAGCCGTGACTTATGGGAGTCCGAGATCGGAGCTCCAATGCCACTAACGAGCAGCCGAGAGAAGGCTATTAAAAATGAGACCAGTGCACTAACTCTAGCTTAAGGGACCTAACTAAACCTACACCCGAAGGCAGGTTTTAAAATCTTATTTTTCACATCGTGTCACACTTGATACATTCACAATCACATGAATTCATATAGCAATTTAAAAATGCAATTTCAAATCCCCAATCAATCACATAACAAACAAAATCATATTCAATTTACAATCATTCATAAACACAAAATGTAACACTTTTATTATCAATTTCATAATTGATCAAATTCTTTAAGCATAATGAATTTCAGAAATTTTAACAATTTATGCAAAATCATTATAACCAATAATTCTAATTTTTTTAAACAATTTTTCATAATCTCAGGAACTTTCTTAATTTATCAAAAACTTGCAATTATTTTCCAAAACATTCGGAAACAATTCAAATCAAAACCCTCTTTCTTTATTTTTTTGAAAACATAAGCAACAATTTGAAATTTCACTTCTTAAATTTTTGAAAAGTCATAATTTACTTATCATTCGAAAAATAAATATGTTACCCACCTCGAATCGATGCTAGAAGCTTGTCCCTAGCTTCAATTTGACCATTGCTTCTTTCTTTCTTCCAATTGAATTTTCCCTAAATCAAATTAACCCAAATTCAATTTCATAAATGACATAATCCTCAAATTAAACTTAGAAAACACTAACTCAACATATAATCAAGCTATCTAAATCATGAATTTCCAAAATCCCCAAATTCCAAAATTGACCTAAACCAATTCACCCAAATTCAATATCATAAATCACAAAATCTTCAAAATTGGTATCATATTTCACCAATCCATTATATTTTCCATGATTCTAAGCTAATAATTTCCAAAAATCCTAACAACAAAATTAGGCATAAACCCTAATTAATTTCCATCTAAAATTAAACATAACCTAAGGCATAAACATCAAAATTGACTTCATAAATCACATACCCATATCATTTCCAAGGTTTCTAAACCAAGAACTCATCAAAATCACAACTTAAAAAAATTCGAACTCACCTCTTTCCTCCTCCATTTTCGGCCCTTTTTGACTCCATAGGAAGTTTGTATCTTCCTCCTCACTTTTCCCCTTGAAAAGCACCAAAAACTCCTTGAAATCTTGGAGAAAAGTTGAGACCCTCACCTTCTTACACCCGAAACTCACTCTTTCTCTCTTCTTCTTCTTTTCTTTCTTCTTCTTTTCTAATTTTCGTGGGTCTCTTCCTAAAAACAACCACCATCTTGTTTTATATTGCCATGTCATTTAAATGAATTAAAATTGACCAAATTTCCCTTACTCATAAGCCTAAAACCTTAATTCTTTAAGTGATGTTCCAAAATTACTCCTGAACTTTATTTCAAGTCATGCTTACTTTAGGACATTTTTCTCACCCTCAAATTGAAGGAATTTGCCAAAACTTCCTTCTAGAGAATTGTTCCTTATTATCTTAATTTCATAACGCCACCATAATCATTTAATTTGGTGGACTACATCAAAAGTTATGCCCCAAACAGTTTGGACATGTCTTATGATAAATCATTTTTCAGCAAAAGTTATGGCCAAAATACTTTCAGATTTTTCTAATCCAAGACTGCACAAAAATTTAAACTTCCATTCAGAAATTGAAAGTCTTAGGGGCTAAATTGAAATTCACATTCTTCATATGACTTGTATCCCCATGTCTTAATTTTATTTTGCCTCAGGAATCACTTCAATCGGATTTCCACAGATCCCGAATTTCGCAAAAGACTGAACCATATTCAGAAAATTTCCTAACTCAATTTGATTGAATCAATCACCCTCAATTTAATCTCATAAAAATAAAAATTTCCCCTGATAATGTAGATAATTGTCTTAGAAATCCAACACTTCAAAAATCAAGTCAATCGGATGTTGGACAGAAAAGTTAGAAACAAAAGAGTGAAATATGTTCAGAAAATTACCTTTCTTAAACAATTAGGGAAAGTCGTGATCGTGCACGTGCATGACCGTGCTATTCAGGTGGTCCAGCAGAGTCGCGATTGTGCGCGTGCACGATCGCGACATTTCGGTAAACCCACAGAGTCGCAATCGTGCGTATGCACGACCGAGACTTTTGGGTGGACCTGCACCCCTTTTCTTTTTCACTGACAACCTAATTTCTAAACCATATAACTTTTGACTCATAACTCCAAATTTTACAAATTTGGTATCAATAGAAAGCTGAACAAAAGAAATACAACTTTCATGAAGAACTCAAAAACTAATTCCATCTCTAAAGGGGTCAAAATCCCACTCAAAGTATTTGTCCAAATAATGTCTCCCTAAACAATAACTCAACTTTGAAAATTCCTATCTTTCAGCTCCAAGATCCAACAATGTCATACTTTATATCAATGGAAAGATAAAAAAGCAACCTACAACTTTCATGAAGGACAGAAAAATCAATTTGACCTCTAAAGAAGTCAAATTTTCAATCAAATGTTCTGTCCTCTAATAATCATGCTAAAATAATAACAGAAATTTGTAAAGATCAATACTTATTATTCCATGATCCAAAAATTTTATACTTTATATCAAAATAAAGATCAAATCAAAATCTTCAACTTTCATGAAGAACTTAAAGACTAATTCAACCTCTAACTAAATCAATTTCTCAGTCAAAGATTCTGTCATAATCTAGATCAACCTATAACACATCCAAACTTTCAAATTTTATAACTTTTGATTCCGACATCGAAAAATATCATACTTTATGGTGACAGAAAGCTCTCAACATAAGCTACAAGTTTCAAGAAGACCATTTTCTCAAATTTTGCCTAAATCAAAAAGTCAATTCTCAAGTCAAACTTTCTATCTCCAAAAGTCAACTTTCCTAATTCTTCAAATTCTCACACTTTTCTTCTTTATTTTGCTGATTTTCAACTTCCATTTCAATCCACTAATTCACTTTAACTTTAAACTCATACAAATCTCCATAATTACCAAAACTATCAAAACCAAAATAATTCTTTTCTCATCCATTTTCCTTTAAGTATAATTACATCTATACCGTAACATATACACAAAAACACTCATTTCTTTTCAATTATTATTTCTAAATTTCACTTAAAAATCGGGGTCCAACAAATGTAGTTTGGAATTCACCCTCCAATGATGCGTACTATTTATTATCTGAGATATGTCTCTCCAAAACATGTTATTGAATTGGGAAGGTTAAAAAAGGAGTCCTGTGGATGGGTGAATGGTTTAATAGCTCCTTTTTTTATCTTCTGAGTTCATATTTCAAGATTAGTTGATTAATTATGAGAACTAAGAGTGCTAATATAATTTTATAATGACTGCCAAAAGATATGAACTTAATGTCTTCAACTAGCCGTTCACTAAATTAAGGTAATGATTGTCTAGTGTGTTATTATGGTTTAAGAGTGCCATTAAGAACTTCACAGAGTGATAATAACCTAAGAAGAAGATTTTATGGATGCTCTTAATATCCTGTAAACTTATGTTTTGATAATATAAGATTATTTGTATATATGTTTAATGTTTTTCTTGTTAATTACTAATTATCTTTCAGGTTGAAAAATGTGAATTTTTTAAGTGGCACGATGACAAATTTAGCAAGAGAGCTATTGTTGGCCCCCGAATTTTTCTTGTTAAATAAAGCATTTTAAATAAATTATGAGGTTTGATGGATAAAGTTTTGGAGCTACTTGTTATGTAAATGTTAGTAGAATTTATTATATGGTTTGGTTGTATTAAAAGTGGTAAGAATGCATAAGGGCATTTTAGGCAAGTCACTTAAGCATATAAGGCTATAAGGTTTAATGGAAGGGCAAATTGGGCATTTCACACTTATTAAGGGTATAAAAAGAAAAAGAAATGGTTTTCTTGTTTGAAATTGAAGAAGAAATCGTGGAAGAGAGGAGAAGAAGAGAAAAAACTAGGGTTTTTGGAGATCTTGAAGAATTTCACGGATCTTGGAGCCAAACAAGTAAGCACAAGAATCAACCCTTCTTGATTTGTTGAATGAATCATGTTTAGTGATAGTTAGAAGTGAAAATGAATTGTAATGTGTGAAGCGAGTTGTTGTTGAATGGTGTATGAAAAATGTTTTAATCTTTAGGGTTTGATGTAATTTTTAGTGATATTGGGTTGAAATGAGCTGGGAAATGAAGTAGAAGAGGTGTTTTAGTGCTAAGATGAGTAATATTTGAAATATGGGAAGTATATAGTTGAAGAATGTCAAAAAATAGGTTTTCAGGAGGTTTCTGGACATGTTCGCCGCGGCGAGCTTTTGATTTCGCCGCGGCAAAATCCTGTTTTCCTACACGGACATATTTTGGTATTTTGGACATAACTTTTGATGTAAATGTCTAAATGAGGTTATTTTTTATTAGTTGTAAAATAGAGACATAGGTCTACAAGTTTTATGAAGAAAAGAAGTTTTAATTCAGTTTATAAATATCTCAATTTTTGGATGGAAGTTGAGTATAGAATATAGTTTCACATAAGGATAGTCCCAATATGTTTGGAGTATAACTTTCGGATTTCTGAACCAGATTGAGTGAGTTTTGTGTCATTAGAAATTTAAGATAATGGGGAACATTTTCTAGAAGAGAATATTATCATATTTTTTTCATTTACTTGATCAGAGTGATCATGGAAAACTAACCCGAATGTTTGGACTTTTGGAAGAATTTGAGTTCTTAGAATTTATCTTAGTGAATATGCAATATATAGGTCCTCAAATTTGTATTCCTATTTAATAGGAATTTTGTATTTGATAAAGGGAATCAACGAAGGCAAGAGGATCAAGAGGAGAGGCATTTT
Organism: Erythroxylum novogranatense; assembly: GCA_029891385.1. Taxonomy (NCBI): domain Eukaryota; kingdom Viridiplantae; phylum Streptophyta; class Magnoliopsida; order Malpighiales; family Erythroxylaceae; genus Erythroxylum; species Erythroxylum novogranatense. The sequence continues at coordinate 37,504,727 of CM057225.1, forward strand.
TAAAGCATGTATCCAAGCAAGGAATTTAGGTGGGTTTCATGTTTATAATTGAATAATGAGCCATTAAAGTTTTCCAAATCAAGATAACTAAATGATTTCAATTACTTCATGTATTACTTTTAAATGATTTAAAGAAATTGCTTATGAGTATATATGCTTAATTGATTGAATTTGAATTGTTGTGAATATGAAAAAATGCATGTGTATTGTAATTTAACTTGCTCGATAATAAATTTTTATGATTATTGAAAATGCATTGAGATTTATGAATAATGATCAAGTTATTCCTGTTGGACCCCGAACTTTTCTTAGAATTTCGAGTTAAAATTTGACATGAAATGAGAAATTGGTGGTGAATTAGTCATGTGCAAAGAAAAAGACAATTCAAGAATGTAAATTGCTATATGAGATTAAGATAGGTGAATTTAGCAAGTTGAGGATGAGAGAGTATAACCGTGTATATGCTTTTGTTATTGATGTTTATGATTAATTATGGTCTAAAGTCTGGTTTTGAGTTTAAATGAAATTGATGGTGAATACATTGTTTTAAATGGAAGTCAAAAATCAAGAAATAAAGAGGAAAAAGTGTGAGAATTTAATGAAATAAGAAAGTTTGACTTTTTGGGGATGAATAGTGATAGAAAGTTTGACTTGAGAGTTGACTTTTTGATTTAAGCAGAATTTGAGAAAATGATCTTAATGAAACTTGCAGTTTTTGTTGAGGGCTTTCTGTCGCCATAAAGTTTGATATTTTTCAATATCGGGAGTGAAAGTTATGATCAGTCAAAGTTAAGTATTAATTTGTGTTGTTTTGTGAAAATGTCCATAATTTTACATTCAGGTGTAATGTGATTTGAGGCAAATCATGTACCGATGTGGTCTGAATTAAGTTCAGTGATCTACATGAAAGTCATAGAAAATTATCCTAGCTTTTCAACAATGTATAATATGTTAATTCTGGTTGTGAAATTTGGAAGATATGAAATTTGGAAGTTGGATGTGTTATAGGTGGACCTCGGTTATGACAGAAACTTTGACTGAGAAATTGACCTAGTTAGAGGTTAAATTAGCTTTTAAGTTCTGCATGAAAGTTGAAGATTTTGATTTGATCTTTAGTGTGATATAAAATATGACATGTTTGGACTTAGGAGTTGAAAGATAGAAATTTTGGAAGTTATGCGATTGTTTAGGAAGATATTCATATAGACAGAAAGTTTGATTAGTTTGTGATCCCGTTATAGATGGAATTGATTTGTGAGTTCTTCATAGAAGTTGTAGAGCTTCCTTTGAGCTTTATTTTGATACCAAATTTGTCAAATTTGGAGTTCGGGATCCAGAATTATGAATTTTGGAAAATTCGGTTTTCTTATTTCGTTCCCAATTCGACCCTTTTTTCAATCTTTTGCTATAATTTCTCCGTCCGACATTCGATTGATTTAGTTTTTAAAGCGTTGGATTTCTAAGCCAATTACCTACATCATGATGGTAAAGTATGATTGTTCTGAGATTAAATTGACAGAGATTGAATTAATCAAAGTGAGTCAGGAAATTTTCCGAACATAGTTCAGTATGTTGAGAAATTCTTAATCTGTGGTGATCCGATTGAAGTGATTCTTGAGGAAAAATAAAATTAAGACATGGGGCTACAAGTCATATTAAGGAATTAAATTTCAATTCAGTCCCTAAGATTTTCAATTTCTGAATTGAGGTATTAAAGTTATAATAATATATAAGGGGCAAACTTGGAAGAACTCATAAGGTCTTAAGTTAGAAGGCTTACATGGAGGGGCATATGGGTCATTTAGCATTCATTAAATGAATGAATAAGGGGATGTCGTTTTCTATAGAAGTGAAGCCCGTAACTAGAGAGAAAAAGGAGAAGGAAAAAGAAAGAAGGAAATGAGGAATGAGAAGAAAAAGAAGAGAGGAAGCCGTGGAAGAAGAAGAGAAGAGGAGAAAGCTAGGGATTGAAGATGTTTGAAGAAATTGAAGCTAAAGCAAGTAAGTATAAGCATCTTTCCTCTTGATTAGATGAATGAAACATGTTTTGGTGTTGTTTAAGAGAGCTTTGTGTGTTAGAAGTTGTCGAAAGAGTTAAAGCATATGTTTGGTTTTTAGGGTTAATGATTATGTTGTTTGTGGATGATTTTGAGTTGGAATGAGTTTAGAAATGAAGTAGGAATGTTGATTTAAGGCTAAAATGTGTTATTTGTGAAAGATGGGAAGTTTAAAGATGAAGAATGTCAAAAATCAGTGTTCGGAGGCTTCTGATCTCGCACATCGTGGCGCACGCAGGTCTCCCACGTCGCGGCGTGCATGAGCGCCCACGTCGTGGCGTGATCGAGCACCCACGTCGCGGCGAGCTCCTTTTCGCCGCCGCAAGAGGTCTTTTCCTATACAGACATGTTTTGATATTTTGGGTATAACTTTTACTGTAGATGTCCAAATGAAGTGATTTTTGATTCGTTGTGAACTAGAGACATAGGGATACATGATTGGTGAAGCAATGAAATTGAAATTAAGTCACTAAGAATCTTAAATTTTTAGATGCAAGTTGAGTATAGAGTATTATTTCAGCATAAGGTTAGTCCCAACAGGTTTGGAGTATAACTGTCGGATTTCTGAACCAAATTGAATGATTTTGAAGTCATTAGAAACTTAAGACAATGGGGAAACTTTTTATAGAAGAGATTATTATCAGTTTTTTTAGTCATTTACTTGATCAGAGTGATCATGAAAAATTGACCCGAATGTTTGGACTTTTGGAAGAGTTTGAGTTTTTAGAATTTATGGGTCCTCAAATTTGTATTCATATTGAATGAGATTTTTACATTCTGATAAAGGGAATCAAGGAAGGCAAGAGGATCAAGAGGAGAGGCATCTTTTAAGCATGTATCCAAGCAAGGAATTCAGGTGGGTACCATGTTTATATTTTGAATTATAAGCCACGTAAATGTTTTCAAAATAAATTAATTAAGAAAGTATCGACTTTTACAGTTTTCGAATGTTTTTGGAAATGATTACAAGTTTTAAATTTTTTAATAAATTAAGGAAACTTGTGAACTTATTAATTATGAATGAAGTGATAAATTATGATTTTTAAGCAATTGTTATGATTTTTGCATTCCTTGTTTGTGCATGATTGAGAATAACTATGAGAATTCTGATTGTCGCTAATATATTGCATTCTTGAATGTTTGAGAATATGATATATGAATTGGATTGACTTGGTAACATTTTTTTTATTGAAATTGTGAATGGCATTCTGTTCGAATATGACATGCGTATGAAAAATCAAGTTTCGAAATGTGCCTTCAGGCAATATGATTTTCAAGCATGAAATGTGTTATGTGAGTTTGGTTAGGTCCCATAAGTTAGAGCCAGTGCACTGTCCCGTTTTTTAAAGGCTTCTCCTGCCTGCTCGCTAGTGGCACTGGAGCTCTGATTTCGGACTCCCATAAGTTCACGGCTACACTGGACCGCTATACGAGAAGGTGTAGTACGTTATGTTCACGGCTGCACAGGACTGCTATGCGGGAAAGTGCAGTATGTTCCATTTTTGGACCGACCCAAACCGTTCGATGTGTTATATGTTTTTGATTTTGTCAATATTTGTGATGCTTTGATAATGTGATGCATTCATGTTTTTAAAATTGTGCATAATTTATGAAAATTTTAAGAATTTTTGAGTAATGAGAAATTGAAGTTTTCAACCGTGAAACTTTTGGAAATTGATTATGCATGATTTGAAAAGTTGAAAAGTTTGAGGAATAAACTTTTGATGAATATTTCTACTGTGAATTTTTCTATAAATGGCAAAGAGCTGTAAAGTTCACCCCCCCTTGCATCCCCATCTTCAGGTATCAAGTAGGAGATCGGATGAAAGACGGTCAAGGCACATGTTCGATTTTTGCATGTTCTGTAATTTGTACAAGTTGGATTTTGAATATTGGTTTTGTAAATGGCTAGGAATGCCATTAAGCTTTTATAAGCATTTATTTGATGATGCATATGTGAATTATGAAATTGAATATATAGTTGAGTAGTGATATATATATGAATTCTGGAATTGTGTATTGAATTGTATATAATTGTGATCGATTTTTGGGATATGTATGAATGTATAAGAAGATTTTCATGAATTGAGATTTGCATTCGGATGAACTTCCAAAAGGGAAATTGTATGGATTTTGTTTGATTTGAATAAGATTGAATAAAGAGAAAGAGGAATGAATGAGATAAAAAAAATTTATATCGGATTTTCGGATTGGTTTAGCCTTAGGGTTTCCAACTCGACCCTTTCGAATTGTCAAAAATAGTATTTTGTTCCCCGGATGTCAAAATTTGGATTTTCGTTCGATCGAACTATTTGTGATTTTGGTTCGATTTGCTTTCGATTTCATTAAGAATCCGATTCGTTTCCGATATGCCTTTAGCATTCGATTCCGAGCCAATTTGCTTTGCCTTGATTCGGTTTCGTTACTTTCGTTTTTGATTGTTTTCGCCTTCCGATTCAATTTGTATCTGTTTAGCATTGGTTTCTGCCTTTTGCTTTCACTTTTGCTTTCCGCTTTTCGGTTAGGATTCGGTCTCCGGATCGGGTTCAACAATTCTATTGAAACATTTCATGGCATTTTGTATGAATAAAAAGATAGAAAACCTCGAAAGTATGAGCATTCGATAAATTGATTTGAGCATGATTATGTGCTTCTGTTTGGGCGAGAGAGAAACGTTTCGTTAGTCACGTGCACGTTGACATATAGCTTTCTCCCGGCTGCCCGCTTGAGGCTACGAGATCTTGAGAAATCGGACTCGTTTTGTTCACGGTATAAACTTAACTTTATCCATTTTGTTCTACGGAACTCTTGAGTCATTTGTTTGTGCATTGCATCTTTGAATTGTCAAGTATGTTGCATAAATTGAGTGTTTTGTATTGATGGTTAAATGGATATGCTGTGTTGATGTCATGACATTTTAACTATGAGTTTTGAGTTTGAATTTCAAATTTGACTGAGAATTTGGGAACAAAGCATTTTATGAATTCATTATGATTTTTATATGACAAATGAACACTTCAAAGGTTTTACTTATTCTTCTTTATAAACTTGTTACCCACGAGCTTTAAGCTCACTCCCTTTCCGTCCCCACCTTCAGGTGTTGAGCAAGAGATGGAGTGAAAGAGAGTTAAAGCATCACTCCCCATTTACTTATGTTGCATTTTAAGTGCATTTTGAAAAACACAAGGCTTTAGTCGCATTTAAGGATTTCTAGTTCATAAAACTTTTGTCTTTTGAGATTTTGGATTATTGTTGTAATTGTGGCTTGGAATGCCTTTAGAGCTTGTAAAACTCTATTCTTTGATATTAAGGAATTATGAATTATGTATGGATGATGTTGAGTGGAAGTATGCATTTGCGTATATGGATCAGGTTGAGTGGAAATTCGGTATACTTGAGGAAGTTATCGATTTGATATGAATATTTTGATTGTGAATTGTTGTTACATGCATATATATAAGTGAGATGCGTTATGAAAAAAGAATATAGAAATGGTATGAGACTTTGAGTGTAGCGCCCCTTTACCGTAGGATACGCACCGGGACGCCCGTAGGTCATTCCGACGCATATCCGACGATAAGGGTGCACTACGAACGATCACTACTATACTTCACATGGCATCGCATTCATCAAACCATAATATAAAAATCGTTAAATTTTAAAACCAAGATACTTTCTCATTTCACATCATCTAACAGAAATATAGACAAGTCTATCAGTTTTCCATGGTCTAAATACATTACTCCAAAAAGGAAATCTGATACAAAAGTCTATACTAAGTCATCCCCAAAATCAACAATCCCAGCTGACCGACCTGTGTGCCATAATTTCTCTTGCCAACGCGCTCACATGGCAGGAAAAGTCTATCTCTGGAGCTAGGAGTCTAATCTATCGATCCTGAAAAATAGATGCAATTTTGGGTGAGTTTGCGAACTCAATGAGAAACCATTATCGATGGTTCACTCAATTCATGCATTACGCAAATAGCGTATAGCACATCACAATAACACATTCAGAAAGCCATATAGCCATTTACAATTTCTCATACAATCACAAAATCCAGAAATTTCGCAAATCGGTTATCACAATTATAGCATGCACTATTGCCTATTTTCCATTCACTGAATTCAATCCATCACAATGTGTATGCAATGCATATGTGACTCTTTTCCAGTTTATTTCAGTGTTGTAACCGAGTGCTTAAACAGTGTACAGTGTTCAGTAGACGCGTCTAGGGAGTAAGAGAGCCATCTGGGTATGCATTAACTCCCTTCGAGCTTAAGGCTCGTTTCACTATCAGTGGCGACTCAGGTCACAACTATCATTATCTGTTCATGCATTTGTGTATGAAATGCAAAATGCCCCATAATTCACAGTCACATTGCCATTAAAACCTATTTATCACTATTCTTTAAAATCACGTAGTAGTCAAATCCGATTTACCAAAAGTAAACGTATCGATCCTAACCATTCACATGATCATACAATTCACATTCACAGACAGTTTATAGAGCATTTAACAATCAAAAATTGAGGAACCAATTAGGTTACTCACCTGTAACTTCCGAGTTACTGCCTAGAAGTCGCAGCAATATCCGTGGAATGACGATCCAACGGTGCCTCTATAACAGTTAAATAATTACCCATTACTAAATGCATAATCAGAACAAATCAATGATGCACATGTCTTTATTAAAAGATGTACGACGCATGTTCATGACTTTCCGGCGCTATATCCCAATTTCGCTATCTTTTGTCCAAATCTAACTTTTCCCTCAAGTGATCAATAATGACTCATTGCATTTCTAAAATTCGATTCAATCCATCATATCATGCACCCTAGATTAATCCCAAGAAAACATATTCATTTGGTCAAATTCACGTATTGAAGACCCCAAGATATACTCCAATTATCAAGAAACTATCCTTAGGCTGAAATAGGAAACCTTACTCAACTTTCTTTCAATAATTGCAATCTCACTCATTTGATTTCAAACTTTATTACTTCACCTCAATTGTAGACCTGTCTCTCTAGTTTATAACAAATCAAGAATCACCTCAATTGGAGGTCTACACCATTAGTTATGATCCAAAAACCAAATTACATCAAGTCAGAAAAATGTCCCTCGCTGCGGCCAAGGAACGCTCGCCGCGGCGTCCTGGAGTCGCTCACGCGACGTCGAAGTGAGCTCGCCGCGCCGTAGCCTTTCGGGCTCACCGCGGCGACCTTTTCTATGCTCGCCACGGCAAATTAACTTTAATTCGCCGCGGCTAGGCCTTCGCGTGTGCCGTGACGAGGAAGGCCTGCCCATCTTCTCCGACTCCCATATCGCATTTTCTCACTCTAAACCCAGTAATATCTCACTCTCAACTACCTAATCTTTCATATAAAATACCATAATGCATTTCAACAACAATAAAAACAACATTAAAGCCAACCACTTACCAAATCAAGCCTCAAATCTTCAAATCTCCGAAAATCTCCTCCAAGCCCTAACACCCACGGTTATCTCCAAAAACCTCAACAATCTTCATCTTTTCAAGGCTTAGGGTTGATCTTAAACTCAAAGGAAAAGCAAGCAAGGAAACAACCAAAGATCACGCAAGGGAGGGGGGGAGGGAAAGGAAAAGAGGAACGATCGAAGGGAGAAAGATCGTGCCCTAGGATAGAAGAGAGAATGCCTTTTTGCAAATTTTAAAACCTAAGGTATTTAAAAGGTTACTCTCTTCCTATCAAACACTCTTTTCAACACTCATTTCCGGTCTAAGCCGTCTCTAAATTCCAATGGCTCATCATTTTTATTCCTAAAATCAAGTATCTAATTTTCCATTGCTATTGGACAAGAAGCCAGCAATATAAAGTCAATCGGTCCGTTACTCGAAAAATTTCGGTCCAGACATTTTCTCCGAATTTTCAGAAAATTTCCTAAGGGTCGCTATCAACTGGCAATCACTCTCAGGACATTCTAATTCAACTATTCAAATCCAATTATTCCATAATTCCCAATAAATCGAAATCAACTATACTTATCTCAAAAATTCACTAATCATATCATGATCACAATTAAATGTCGGAAAATGCCATGAATGCATGTACATATATATACATGTGCAAAATGACTTATTACTCTAAACTTAGAGGCCAGAAAAATGCTCATATCAATAATATGCAATGCAAATCCTAACCCGTCCTAATTTACCAATATAACCCTCCCATCGGTGATGGGATGTTACATTGAGCTTCACGATTTTTTTATTACGCTCACGTTTGTAGGATGAGCAATAATACGCATACATTTTATGGTTCAAGGGTTGGACTCTGAAAACAGGGCTCATCATATTTGGTATCAGAGCAAGAAAAGATTACAAGGAACCACGCTCAAGTATGATGGTATTTTGTTTAGAGTTGAATTCTAGAAACGGGAGCCAGCAGCTATTGTAGTAATTCATACATTGAAGAAAGAAGTAGACAGGTTGAAGAAGGAGGCTCAACAAACAACAATTGAATCACATTCAATGTTGGAAATTGAGGAGCAAATAAAACTAATTAAAGAAGACATTGTTTTGCTGACAAAAGAGAAAAATGAATTTGAATTTGTTGTATTGATTATCGTAATTAATAGGTTTTTTGTATTTATGATGGGTGTTATAATATGGTTTGTTGTGGGCAACTTGAACTAAATTGTATTTTTTTATTTAAAACTTGGATTATGAAGAATACAAAAATCCTCATTTGTACTAAGTTGTAGTATATTATGCATTTTTAAAAAAAGAAGTATATTGTGCATTATGTTTTGTCTTTATTGTTTTATTATTCATGAAGTTTCCTTAATGATGTTTAATTAATAGTTGTAAAAATCATGAACAATTATATACAAAAGTGATTATATCATAATAAACAATTGGAGCGGCATTTACAAAAGTGATTATATAATAATAAATAATTAGAAAGGTATATATAAAAGTGATTATATTAGTAAAGTGATTATATTACAATGTGCTTTATATACAAAAGTGATTGGATCTATCTATCCATTTACAAAAGATTTCTAAGGATGAATTAACTAAAAGTTCTAATAACACATAGACAACATTAATGTAAAGTCTGCGAATCAATCACATTGCTTCCCTCATTTACACTTGACTACGAAGATTGATCTTGTACTAGTTGATTCATTGGTAATCTCATCCTTATTGCTTCAGTTTGTAACTGTTGAGAAGTTAAGCTAGGTTGTCCTTTGAGCCTTATACCTCTTGGTTCAAAAGACAATTACAATGAATGTGGATCAACTTCTCCAAACTTTCGTTTACTATTATGTAAAGAGCTACCAACCTCCAAATAGACATGTCATTAATAGTATTTATTTATGAAAGTAATCAATAATGTTAGTAATGGTCATATACTCACAACATTGCTTTATTGACTTGCTACAACAACATGTTCAACTTGTGAAGAGACCTCGGGGATGACTTAATAAATATGAATCAAAGAATGTCATAAGTGATCATTAGATATATGAAACAATACATAGTAATAAAAGAAGGTTTCATACCTGTGAAGATTGTAGAGCAGGTTGAGTTGAGTCTTGATTCTAACATTTTCTGGCATTGTGTCTAGAATTGCCACATTTTGTTCATTTTTTTACTTGACATCTTCCAGTCAATTTGTTATGATTTTTCAACTTAATAGATTCATTTACTCCTCTCTTTTTAGTTGTTTTAGGTCTTCCTAGCATAACTCTTTTAGCTGGGGTGCTTATTAGTTTTGCATCAACATCAGGCCAAAAAATTTAATCTTTAATAGGTTACAATACATTCTCATACAATGCCAAGAATTTGGTCTTATAGCACTCATCCACCTATGCCTCTAGTTGTTGCTTAAAATGGTGAACAACACTTACAAGTTGCTTGCAAAGATATCCATAAATCTCCCAGGCCAATAACTACATGATTGATGTCTACCAATCATTACAATAAGTTTTCCATCACCTTTGGAAACTTCATATGGTCCATTACCATTCCAAACTATTCTCCATTGCATAGCATCTTTCTTATTCTTCTTTAACTTGTTTATAATCATGGGTGCAACATCTAACTTCCAACCATACATAAATTCTCTCCTATCTGCATGCCTTCTCATCACTATGATTATAATGGTTTCAAGTATATTGGTATCTGACCTATCTCTTACTAGTAAGGTCCATCCATTAAATGTTTCACTCATATTGTTGAAAATAACTGGGCATTTTGATTCAAAAGATTAGTAACATTTTACCTATCTCTTCTTAGGATATTCCAACAATGATGACGCACATCCAAGTTTAATTCCCTATAATAATAGATAAGATTAAGTTGATATATAATTTATAAAACAATAAACTATTAATCAATCATCATCATCACCCAGTCTGAAATCCCGCAATGAAGCAGGGTCTGGTGAGGTCCGATAGTACGCAACCTTACTCGGTGGATCCGTATGCAAATGAGACAATGTAAGAATGGTGCAGTATACAGATACAATACATGAAAAAAAAGTGGGGAATACCTGACGCAGGACAGATCTGCAAGAACCTACTAGCATACAAAGTCCATCCCTCTTTGTCACTCACTAAATAAGGGGATTGGGTAACTGGAACAGTTAATCCTTTACCCTTATCCGATCAAGCCAAACTTTTTTATTTTGAGCAACTACCTCATTAAGGGCTAACTCTGACATATCCTCCTTGATCACTTCCCACCAGTTCTTGTACGGCCTCCCTCTCCTCCTCTTATAGTTACTAAGTGTTATGCCCTCACAGCTCCGTACCAGAGCATCTGAGGGCCTCCTCCGCATATGCCCATACCACCTAAACTTAGTCTCTCTCAACTTGTCTGCAAAGCTGGCTACCCGTAGTCTCTCTCTCATCATCCAGTTCCTAACCTTATCTCTCCTAGAAAAACCACACATCCACCTAAACATACGCATTTCTGCTACGAACAATTGTCTTATATGCCTACGTTTAGTAGGCCAATACTCAGCCCCATATAACATGATTGGACGAATCACTGTTTTATAAAACTTCCCCTTAAGCTTTAAAGGAATCTTCTTGTCACATAAAACCCCTTATGCACTTCACCATTTGGTCCAGCCTGATCTAATACGATGTACAATATCAACATTGATATTATCATCACTATGAATGACAGACTCGAGATACTTAAAATTCATTAATAAACTATTAATCAATGAAGAATAAAATACCTTTTCATAAATGATATTATTGTTAGTCCTTCACCATTATGCCCTCACAGCTCCATACTAGAACATATGAGGGCCTCCTCCGCACATGTCCATACCACCTAAGCCTAGTCTCTCTCAACTTGTCTGCAAAGCTGGCTACCCGTAGTCTCTCTCTCACCATCCAATTCCTAACCTTATCTCTCCTGAAAAAACCACTCATCCACCTAAACATACGAATTTCTGCTACCAACAACTGTCTTATATGCCTACGTTTAGTAGGCCAATACTCAGCCCCATATAACATGATTGGACGAATCACCGTTTTATAAAACTTCCCCTTAAGCTTTAAAGGAATCTTCTTGTTACATAAAACCCCTGATGCACTTCACCATTTGGTCCAGCCTGATCTAATACGATGTACAATATCAACATCGATATTACCATCACTCTGAATGACAGACTCGAGATACTTAAAACTCGTTAATAAACTATTAATCAATGAAGAATAAAATACCTTTTCATAAATGATATTATTGTTAGTTCTTCACTATTATGCCCTCACAGCTCCATACCAGAACATATGAGGGCCTCCTCCGCACATGTCCATACCACCTAAGCCTAGTCTCTCTCAACTTGTCTGCAAAGCTAGCTACCCGTAGTCTCTCTCTCATCATCCAGTTCCTAACCTTATCTCTCCTAAAAAAACCATACATCCACCTAAACATATGAATTTCTGCTACCAACAACTGTCTTATATGCCTACGTTTAGTAGGCCAATACTCAGCCCCATATAACATGGTTAGACGAATCACCGTTTTATAAAACTTCCCCTTAAGCTTTATAGGAATCTTCTTGTCATATAAAACCCCTGATGCACTTCACCATTTGGTTCAGTCTGATCTAATACGATGTACAATATCAACATCGATATTACCATCACTCTCAATGACAGACTCGAGATACTTAAAACTCGTTAATAAACTATTAATCAATGAAGAATAAAATACCTTTGCATATATGATATTATTGTTAGTCCTTAACCATTATCCACTTCCAAATCTGAAGCTAGTAAGCTCATATACCATGTCTAAGAATCAGTGTTTTCTACCTCAATAACAACCTAAGCCAATTGATACATCCCTTCATCACCATACCTCCTAATTGCACTTAGTAGCTGACCTTAGAATTCAAATTTCAAAAAACATCCATCAATACCAAAAATTTTCTTTAAATGCCTCCATCCTCTTTTCATGCCATCAAAGCAAATGTACAATCTTTTGAACTACATGAAACAAATAAAGTTGTATGAATAAATAAATAAATTTCATAAATATCACACTTGTAACAAACAAGTTTCTTCATTTCTAGTCAGCTTTAACTTAATTGTTGATCGAGGATTACTAATCCTTAACTCATGAATGTATCATTATGGCTTGGCATATTCATTCATATAATCATCTGCCCTTTCTTTTCTCAATATCCTCTTTACAGCTCTACACATACTTGAGTTGACAAATATATTAAGCTTTTCTCTGCATTCTTTAACCATCTTCGTCATTGATATACTAAGCTTCACAAGTATTATTTCCCTAAAATGTCTCATTAGGACCTTAGTTGAAACCAATTTAGGTTTATTGGTCATAAAGCATATATGATCAGGATTGTATGTCACCACTTTAAAGCTTTGTTCATTCTTGTCACAAAACAACATACAACTCTCATGGGCATCCCTCAATACATCTCACTCTGGTCTTATGACTTTCACTTTTTTAAAACTTCACATTGTATCTTGTATACACTGCGTAATCCACAACAGAATCTCTAAATTCTTTTACAAATCTAAACTCCAATATGCTCCTGCATCGGATGGATTATGCTTAATAGTACTACAAGGTCTTCTCAATGGTTCGTCAAGTTCTTCCTCACTTGGACATTCATCACTATCAATAAAAGTACCAAAATTAGTTGACTCAATTTCAACTAGTTGGTGTCATCGGGAATCTTAACTTGTATAAAACCTTTGTCATGCTTATCATCATCTCTTCTATATCGATCAACTCCTTCACTAACTCTTTCGTCAACTCCTAAACGAACTCCTTCACTAACAGCTTCAGTAGCTCCATAACTTCCTTCCTTACCCTCCCTATCTTCATCCTCTCCTCCAGATATTGGCAATATCTAAAGTGCAAATAATAGGATGTCTAACATATTAGTTACATATACACAAATCATTTATTGGATTTTCATCAAATTAATGAGCATTAGACAAATTTTATTTAATTCAATCAAGCTCAAAGACTTATTAAATTCAAAACCGAGTAGCCTGTAATAGGCTTTATGGACTTGAAGGTATCCTAACTCCTTTCCCATCACACATATTTCCCTATAGCTAACAAAATCAAGGTCTACTTTATCAAAAATACTTGATTTCCCCATCAACATATTTGAACTCAAGCTCTACAACAAACTTTCCATTATAAAACAACCTTATACTTCTAAATTGGGCCATCATACACATGTTCACAACAAATATATAAAGGCAAGTGTATCACCAAAAAGCATAGATTTAAATGATATTATCAAGACTTTAATGGATACTAGATGCACAGTTATGAAAGTTTGGAGTGCCAACTTACAATTAGAGGCTAACATAAGCATTTAAACATTTCAAATTGATAATAATAATCATGCATCATAGATAAACTTAAACTAATAATCATGCATCATAACATGATCCTATTAGATTATCAACAACTTTTTTCATTTCTAATCCATCTTCTTTATAGCAACATTAGCTTATGCATCTTAAATTCTCGCAAACTAGACTTGTATTTTCCACTCATCTATAAAACACTAGACCTAGTCTATGCAACATGTCAACTTTCAAGCTCAAAATTTATAATTATGAGGTAAAATTCTGAGTGTTTATACATTTCAAAACTCGCAATGTTTTAACTACCAACATACCAATGGAATAATATAAGGGACCTAATCATTTATGCAAATGACACAACAATAGTAAACAAACCTAAGTGATGTATCATATCATTTTTGGTAAATATATTGTATCATATCTTACAGTGCAAAAGTGGCAATGAAATTGTAGAAGTCATTGCCTATGAATTGAGACATTGAAAATTCAATCATACAATGTACTCATTCATTATTGTACATGTATAATTGCTAACATAAACTTTTTCACCTTATTCAATTAGAGATAGTATGGCTTGAAAACCTTCTCTCTTTACTTTTTCTCCCTAGTTATGTTTTATGCTTTATGTTTTTACACCAAATCTAATGAAAAATATAGGAAGATACTACTACTAGAACGTTGACTCTTGGTGTAGTACAATACTCATTTAGGCTATTATTAATATCTTCTGCATGAATTTCTTTCCCAATGCATAAATAAGATATGTGTAGAGATAAAGTAGCCACTATATATATATATATATAAGAATCATCAATTTGCATGGACCAAAAGTTATTTCAAATTAGTTAAGTGAAAGTTTTCATTGACCGAAATGTGCAAAACAAATGAAACTGTATCATCCTTTTACACGTGGAGAAAACCAACACATTCACTACCAACATCCAATCTTTGCACACATTGGGAACCACGGCTTACATATAACACCTCAACAAGCATAAGGGATCAGAACATACAATCATAAACAAATAAGTAGATTTAGGGGACCATACATATAAAAACATAAAAAGCTAGACAAAAATGAACCTACCACAATGAACTATCGACTTCTTGTTCAGAAACCTAAAGAGCATGTGAGTTGCTTCTAACGTTAGAAACGATGTGTGCGACAATAAGAAATAATTACGGTAGAACTGAAATCATTTGAAGAAGAACACAAACAAATTAGGGATTTAACAAAATTAGAGATTGAAGGAGGAAGAACAAAAAAAACGTTGTGTTTGCTAGTTCTTCAAAATGTTGCGTCTCCTACTTCAAAATAGTTTATCTGCTTTTTCAAAACGATGCATCTTCTTTGTTTGTTGAATGGTAAATACGTTGCGTCTTGTTGAAACACTGTGCTTAGATACCAAAGGACATTGTACTAATAAAAGTGGGACGTATTTTTATTTAATCCCAGACACCCTCCAAAAAGTCATTGTTTTAATATAGTAGGACCAGCTATGCTTTTTAAAAATTCCATGTCAATTATCTAAGGATCTTATTATAAATATTTTTTAAAAGTCATGTAAAAAACATGTCAACATTTAACTAATTGAGGTCCAACTCCGTTACTAATTCCATTTAGTCAGGGCTTACTTTGAATGTTAGCTAAATATTACGGTTCATTATGAAAATGTTACAGACATTATGGGTCATTTTAAATGCGTTGAAACATTAAGAACCAAATCAAACTTCAGTGTAAACGTCTAATTGTATGACCACACACGTATTTTTTATCATTTGTAGACACTCTTAAAATTATATTTCAAATTTTAATTTTATCAAATGTATGTTCAAATGTATTAAAAAGAATCTTATAACAGCTTTCTAATATAATATGGCATATTGGTAAACAAATAATATAATAGAAAACTAAGTGTCCATATTATACAATGATGATTATCATTTATTCTCAATTATAAAATTCATAATACATTATTATGTAAAATGCCTATTGTTTAGCATAAAGGTATCTATATTATGTAATTAAAATCAATAAATAAAATTATGGTACATTTCAAAAATAATATAAAAAAAGAAAATGAGGTATTCGTATTAGAGAATTATGATTATCATTTGTTCAATGTAAAATGTCCAGTGTGGTTTAGCATAAAGGTGAGAGAAACATATTCATATATTATATTTTAATATAGGAATACGCTACTTTTGATTTATATTAATAAGTTTAGTGTGTGTGACTATATTAGAATTATGTAGCATATCACATACGCTTGTAATGTCTTTTATTATCAAAACCTTAAGGACAATATGTGAACTTTAAAATATTTACAGATTAAACTTTATCTATAAATCAAAGTATATTCAAAAGTTGAGCTATAAGTCTAATGTTACTCTCTCTACATTTTATTGAAATTCAATGTTCAATAAAATAAATAAATATCTATTGATGTAAGTAGTAGGACTCTATTGAGCTTATGAAAGGTCTACTTAAATTTGTATATAAAGAGAGTGAATCTCTTACTTATGATCAAATAAAGATTTGAAGAAATAAACCGTCTTAAAATGATTCAATTATACATAATACAAAATTATTTGACATGTTTACTAAATTTTAACAAACTGCAAAAACTACATTGGCGTCAGAAAATGGTAAAGGTGAAGTACTTCGCTGGAAATTTGTCCAACAGAGCATTGGAAAAAGCAAGTAATCCAACTGGTTAATGGCTTCGATCGTTGAAGAATTCTTGAGGTATTGAAGGAGGGCAGCACTTGTTTGCTACAAACTTGTACTGAGGAAACAAATATAAAAAAACCAATCAGATTAGATGATGCTATTTCAATATGTGGAGACAAAAGACGCTAACGGAAAGAAATATGTTATCACCTTATGCTGACTATATTTCTCCCTGATTGCGGATAACGTAGAACTGTGGGTGTTACAGCATAGACGATGAAGATGCTTAACACACTCACTCAAATCTGAAGGCTGGTACAGTGTGTAATGCTGCAATGTCCGAGTCTGTTTGAAAATACAAATCAAGGTTCAAATGCATGCTGTCACAGTCTTGTTCAACTAAATCATTTTAGTGAATGCACCAGAAAGAATGAAAAAGTCTATGTACGTACCCAAGGTCTCTTTGAAGGAAGAAGCACGTATTTTGCCAAAAAAATTGCAGCGGCAGCTGTGAGTGAGGGAGCATAACAAAGCATACTGTACTCCAGGAGAGATAATTCGGTGATGTAGTTGGCCATCAACTCGAGTTGCATTGTAGGAACCTGTAATTGCGCCAAAGTGCATCAAGATCAAGATGACAAGAAAAGATTTGAAATAGTACACATCTAACTGTATAGAAAGTAATGAGTGGAGGTTGTCCTTTTTTCTTTTCTCACTTAGCTGCTAGATTGTTGGGAAATACATTAACTTGTCTTTTCCCCATAGAATGACCACAGAAGCTAACTTGAAAGAAATGTTGTCATATCAACCTTATTCATGCAACAATCCAAACCATTCAGCAAAATTCTGTCATATCAACCTTATTCATGACAGAAACTAAAGATGCAACAATCCAAACCATTCAGCATAAACATATATACCTCATTGATTCCATGAGCAGCACGAACAAATCGCCTAGAACATGCAGTGAATCAAAATCAATGCAGCAGTGGCAGCAAACACTTGTTACATAGTTAACAAACTTGAGTGAGGCACTACCTTAAAAAACATTTTGCCGTTGGGGCCATCATTTCAAACTTCAAGTAATTCAGAACAGCAGATTCCATTTCAAGGACCTGAAATCATGATAAATTAGGCCTTATATTGGTTAGACTAGAGTAGAAGAACGTGGCACTAATTTTAAGACATTTATGTCCAATAACCTATAGCTCAAAACCCATACCTCATCCCTGAAGTATGTGTTATCGGTGATGTAGCAAAACTCTTCCACTTGAGGTGCACAAATCTCCTCATACTTCCTGACAACATCTTCTTTTTTAATAAACCATTGTATAATTTTGCAGATAAAAGTATACAGTGCATAAAAGTTCAATAACATTAAAAGCAAAACAACTTCTTACGCAGCAATCATCATGCATGCTACACCCAGTAGCTGAAGTTTTTGCCTGTTCATTTTGTTCCCAGAAAGATACCGGTCAATATAGTTCACAGTCAAGTATAGCGTATCGGGTACAAGCCTATACTCCTCAGCCACCTGCGCTTTGGTAAAATATGTTATCTGTCAATGCTATTCAAGAAACAAATACAATCAACTGTCTCCCAGCCATATTTAGAATATGGCAAATATTCAGTACAACTAAAAGCAACAAATTACCTCGACAAGCCAATCAATTAGTATTGCGCGCATGCTCGGGTTTATATCTATCTGAATTGTTTCCATAAAATCTGATGAAGGCCTTTTCTTTGTCTGTGAAAGCAGAAAATCACAGATTAGTAAATAATGAAGATTCTTATGCCATTGTCCAAGAATGCATGAACACTATTATAATACACAAAGTCAGTGATTAGCTGGAATATTCAATTCTAGGAGGCGTCTACGGGTGCATTGCGGATAAATGACAAATCATCAAGACAAATAAAGTTCGTTTGAGAGCTGAAAATTGAAGCATGGGACACGGCATGAATTGGAACGATAAATGACGATCACAAACCTCAGATGCACGTAAGTGCTTGTAGATGTCGCAAGCTATGGTTACACAAAGCTGTGGGTCTTTGTAGTTGCTATCAACTTGGACAATCTCGTCATCTGTACACATCTCTCCAGGTATATCTCCAGTGCACATGCTTTCTGAAAGAATTTTGAGCAACAAATAAGGATGTAGAACAACTGATTAGTCATCTAAACTACACCAAAATAACAAGCTCAACACACCTCTGTAGGCAAAGTTTAGTGATAATGCCTTGAACCCTATAATGCAATGCTAGTACATGCCTCATCAATTGAGGTTAGTTATTCAAGAAGAAAATGGGATATGGAAAAAGGGACGTCGTGAAAAGATAAGGACCAAATTTGAACTAATCTAACCTGCTGTCTCTTCATGTTCTGAGATGTGTAGTTTGCTCAGTGTCTTATTATTGATAGAATCAACTACTGGACTCTCAATGGCATTGTCAATGTACTCAATTTCAGGGCTCTTAAAAGAATCACAAGTAGACATTGTTTCGTCAAAAGAAATAGAAATTCCGTCTGATTTGCTTGGAGAAACATCCATGTCGCATCTGGCACTCAGAAGAGCAATACTAGGGACATGTTCCTCACTTCTTGGAAAGGGAGTAGGCTTACAGGCAGTAAGCGCACTTGATTTAACAGTTGTGATTAGAGGTACACTGTCCCCATTGAAATCGGTCCTCTTATTACCACCTGGAGTTCCCTTCACCTTGGCAATTTTACTTGAACATAGCACCTTCACATTTACAATTCAGTTAGAAACGACTTGCTGTCTTGCAATGAGAATCAAGTAGGTCTATCAAAACACTGAAGCTGCATAGAAAAGAAAGTGACACGCAGAATATCTAGTTCTAATTAAAACAAGAAAAAACATCTTCATTATTCCCAGTGAATTTCAGATATCTTAAATACTATTTTAGTAGGACTATTTTATTGACTACAGCAACTTTACTAAGCCTTGCCTTCATCAAAAATATTAATAGCCTATTCCAGAACCAGTGTAGGCAATGATTAAAGTAAGGTAACACAGAATTATCACAATCAAACCACTTCTAAGAAATATAGGCATACAAAGAAGTAAACAATATCGAATTATCGTATCATTCACATTTTCTGCAGCACTCTTAAATCCAAAAGGAAAAAAAAGGCCCTTTTAGAAAAGATGTTGACAAAGTCTATGGAAGCAATAATAAAACTGAGAGGGAAAGAAAAAACAAAATCATGAAGAAGCAAAAGTCTAAGGCTTTCTTGGCACATGAAAAATTTTCAATTCAACATCAAAAATCTTCGTAAATGACAAAGAATCACACTCAGTTCTTTCTCTTTTCTTCATTTTCTCATCAAAGAAGCCAAGATAGGTAACCAAACGAGAAAATATCGAAAACCCACCAAGTTCGAAGATGACAGGGAGGTTCTTGACCCCTTTTGAGGCACATTCTTATGATTCGTGATGTCTCCGAGAGGCGCCCGCTTCTTCCCCAACTGTGTTACTACGGCCGCAGCCTTTCCGGCATTCTCCAACAAAGTGGACGGCGCTTGTTGCTTAGCCAGAGACGACATGGTCGACGACGAGAACGACTGACGGCGATTCTGCGTCGACATTTCTGATTCAGTCACTGCAATCCTTCCCTGTCTCACCCTTGTAGAGAGAGAAGGGGTTCAGGTTTAGAATTTGGACAAGCAGAGTGAGTAATTGTGTGCTTCGCTATTTATGATTTGTTTGATGCAATTTAGCCGTGCTTGCAATCTGATTCTGATGCTTATCATTGATCAAGAGAGCGCGGCCCAGTGAAAGTGTTTAGGAATTTGGCAGTTGGCACGCGTAGGAGTACGGACAAATAACTAGTTTCCACGTGGCCAGGAGACATTGCTTTGGTTTGTTTTGATTGGACAGGTATTGATGCTTGAAGGTCACAGGCTGTCAAGAGAGTGTTGGAGATTTGAATTCGAAATTCAAACGGTCACCTGATCCACTTGTTGTTAGTCACGTCGTAACCGAGAGATAAAATTCAATTAAATAATTGAGTCGTGCATTGGATTTGAACTTTTGATCTCAAAGTCCTAACTTACAGTTGAATTGATATAACTTAGAGGATGCTTAATTAAGGAGTACGGGAATAAATCAACGGGAATTGAATGAATAGTAATAATTAGTTGGTTATTATAATTGATTTAATAGTTTTTCATACTCAAATTTTAGGTAATGATCAATACTTTCTGGTTATTATAATTGATTTAATAGTTTTTCATACCCAAATTTTAGGTAATGATCAATACTTTCCATGTATGGGAGAAATGGGTTTAATTCTTAACAACACTACTTTTTTATTTTTAATTAAATATAATTAAAATGAAATTAATTAAAATATATTTAATTAAAATATAAAATATAATTAATTAATAACTTTAATTAATTAAGATAAAAGGCTAATTAACTAATTAAAATAATTATAAAATCTAATTAATTAAAATAATTAATCAACATAAAATCTAATTAATTAATTCAAATAATTAATTAAGTAAAATCTAATTAGTTAATTAAAATATAATTAATTACATGATTAATTAAAATCTAATTAAAATTGAATTGATTAATTAAAATCTAATTAAAATCTAATTAATTATAATATAATTAATTATAATTAATTAATTAAGATATTATAATTACAATAAATTAAATTAATTCAGATATTATAATTATTTAATTATAATTAATTACAATAAATTAATTAATTAAGATAAAATCTAATTAATTAATTAATTAAAATAATTAATCAACATAAAATATAATTAATTAATTAATTAAAGTCTAATTAAAATCTAATTAGTTAATTAAAATATAATTAATTAAATGATTAATTAAAATTAATTAATTAAAATTTTAATTAAAATATAATTAAAATGTAATTAATTAAAATGTAATTAATTAATTAGAATATAATTAATTAATTAGTTAATTACATTGTAATTAATTAAAATATTATTAATTCATTACTTAAAATATAATATTATTTGTATTATCGATGAATGTAAATTGGATTACATTATATTACTTGATTTTACTGTAGTAATGAAATGGTGGATATTATGATTGTGTCGATAAATTGCATAATATTTTGGATGATTAATCTATATTTTGAGGATATTATGTAACAAATAATATGTTGATGTAAAAAATACTAGAGTATTTTTTTCTTTAAGATTTTAAATATTTTGTCATTATAATTAGGGTTAATTAATTATAATTAATTACAATAAATTAAATTAATTAAGATCAAATCTAATTAATTAATTAATTAAAATAATTAATCAACATAAAATATAATTAATTAATTCAAATAATTAATTAATTAAAGTCTAATTAAAGTCTAATTATTTAATTAAAATATAATTAATTGCATGATTAATTAAAATTAACTAATTAATTAAAATATAAATAATTAAAATTAATTAATTAAAATATAATTAAGATGTAATTAATTAAAATGTAGTTAGTTAATTAATTAAAATATAATTAATTAATTAATTAATCACAATATAATTAATTAAAATATTATTCGTTAATTACTTAAAATATAACATTATTTGTATTATCGATGAATGTAAATTGGATTAAACTATATTACTTGATTTTACTATAGCAATGAAATGGTGGAAATTATGATTATGTCGATAAATTGCATAATATTTTGGATGATTAATCTATATTTTGAGGATATTATGTAACTAATGATATGTTGATCTAAGAAAATACTAGAGAATTTTTTCTTCAAGAGCTATTAGAAAGGAAAAATCGCAATATACTTGATTTAAAATATTTTGTCATTATAATTAGGGTGCATAAATTAAAATAATTATTTAAAATATATTTAAAATTGCTATAAAACAAAAACTTAACAAATTTTTATTTCTTAACATTTTTAACAAACCAACCACCATCAATAGTAATGGTAATCATTCCTTCATCTTAACAAACCATCATAATTATAATGATTATATCTATTCTCATTCCTCACTATATTCATTATCATTTCTATTCTCATTGTCTTCTATATACCAAACACCCCTTAGAATTTAGCGAGTAAAAGGATAAAGCATATAATGGAAACGAATATATTTAAAAAATCATTTAGGGTATTTTCATATTATTATTTATAAAAATAATTGATCAATTTATATATTTTAAAATTTTTACATAAATTATCAATTATAGAACATACATAATATTACTAAATAATTCTTTTTAAGTAATGAAAATGTATTAATTAAAGAAGTTGGACAAGGTAGAAATAAGGAAGTTGAGGAAAATTTAAAGGAATGTATTTGAGGATTCATAGGAATTACTAGCAAAGCATAATCCATCAACGAAAAAGAAGCAACAAAATCAAAATTTTCTTTCTGAAAAGAAAAGGTTTATTTAACAAGTAAATAAAGATTAAATGTTTCAATTGGTAATCATATTTATTACTTTTTATCTTTTTTCCTCTTTTTTCTTATCTATGACTTTGCATGGCCAATGATCTACACTTAGTTAAAGAATTCAAATGTTGGGATTTATTAAGTTATGAGATTTGATTTATTTTATTGTTCAATCATAAATTATCGGATAGTCTTTTATGATCATTTTCAAGAATATGTCACATAATTGCTAAATGACTTACTAGTTTATTATTTAGTTACATCTATAGCTAGATCAAATATTAAATTCGTAATTGATTAATCCTCTAATCTTTTAAGTAACTAGGATTTAGTAATATTTTGTGCTACAGTTCTTAGATCCTAGGAGAACAAACCATGAAATTAAATGCAATTGCTTGTGTCTTTATCATTATACTTTATCAATCTTTCTAATTCTTTAAGTAATTAAATCGTTAGAGTACTTCCGAGGTTATTTAGAAGTTAGGATTAGTTAGATTGTTTTTTCTCTAATTAACTATCACATAAGGAGAGATATGAAGTCCTCCAATATTGAATATTCAAGTTATAAATTGATATATAGTTAGATTGGTAATCATTACAAAATTTCCAAGTTAGATCTAGACCTCCACCAAGGTTTATTTCTTATTGTCTTACTTATTATTATATTTGAATTATTCCTTAATTATATTATCATAATTTCTTCATAATAACCAAACCATATTTTTATTCTTATTCATAAGCACAAAACATGGCTAGCTAGTCTCTACTTAATTGTCCTTACTTCTATTACTATATAAAGGAGTAAAGTTTTATTTTTGGGTGCAGGTGAAAACATACCATATTTTAGCATCATTTCCAGGGAGTGATTCTACCTAATTTTGTTCTTTTGATTTTCTGATTCATTTTATTTTCTTATCTTCATCTCCTTATCTTATATGTTAAGTACTCGATCCTCTTATCAATTTGAATTACAATTTAATTAAGAAATATGAAGAATCTTGTGTAGGTTAAGTAAATAAGCTAGACATAGGTCATGAGAGAACAATTTCATTTCACATAGCGTTGTGTTCTTGTACATAAAGATTCACATAAGAACTTGAAAAAGTTCAATGTAGTATTATCCAATATGAAGCTGTGAAGAATAATGAAAGAACAATTAAGTTGATAACTATTATATTTTCGTTAAGAGACTTTGCTAAAAATTAATTGTCCTACTTGCAATTGGGTTCAAATAATTTATGGAATAAGATGCAACAAGCATTTTTTGAGAAATATTTTTCTATATCACAGGCTATAAATATAAGAAAGACAACATGTGGTATAAGGAAGTACAATAGGGAGACTCTGTATGTGTATAGGAGCATTTTAGGAAGATTTGTACAAGCTTCCCATATTGTTAGATTAGTTACTAGTTCATTATTTTTATAAATGGTTACTACTAATGGAGAGAAATATGGTAAATATTGCAAACAGAGAAGCATTAGCAGACAAGATTCCTAAGATTGCTAGATATCTAATTTTGAATATGATTGTAAATTCCTAAAACTTTGGTATAGAATAGGATGCACTAAGGAGAAGTGCGAATGAGGTGAGTACTTCCTGTACTGAACAATAGTTATCTAACCTCGCCTATCATGTTAGACAAATGGTTGTACAAAATGTATAATAAGTAAAAGCTTATGGAATATATACTATAGTTGGATATCTAACTGAAATATACACAACATTTTAATATAGAGCAATTATGTAAGTCAATGTAATTGGAATATTTCTAAGGCCATAAAGTTCTTATGATCCTATATCTAACATATTTAATCCAGGTTGGTGGTATCGTTCAAATTTTAGTCGCAATCAAGATGAATAATTATTTAAAATAGGCAATAACGATTTTAACTTAGATAATACTATATTTGGAGGATATAGATAAGTCACTTTCCTTGAATACCAATTATAATAAGGGAAAAGATCCAACATTTAGATTTTGAAAATTTAGGCAAGTTAATTGGCAACTAGGACGAGCCATATGGAAGCTCAAGTTGAAGGGAAGCTACTATCTCAAATTATTGTCAAAACAAAGAAAAATTTGAGTGCAATAATGTTAAGAAGTAGGAAGAAAGTTAAGGAACCATAAAGGACAATCTTTAGTGTAGATGAAAAAGTTGTAGAGAAAGAAGACATTACCACTAAACATAAATGTAAGTTTCCTCCTCTTTTTACATATAAAAATTTTCTCTTTTTCTTAGTAAATTGACATGGCTAAAGAAAGAAGGGAATAATAAAGAGATTTTGGATACATTTTGAAAAAGTAAGGTTGACCTACCCTTCATAGATTCCATCGCGTAAGTTCCCAAGTATGCTAAATTTCTTAAAAATTATGCTTTAATAAGAGAATATTGTACCGCAATGAGAAGTTAAAGATGGGTGAAACTAGAAAAGGATTAAGGACTGAAATATAGGAAAATAAAAACCAAGGTTTATTAGAATAAAATATAAACATAAAACAACATAGTTAGAAACTTTACATGGTTGGGAATAAAAGATTTTAGAATAACAAAAGTGTTAACTGAAACAATAAGAAGAGATATAGAAAACAAAGAAAGGTGAGAAATTAAGTGTTGAGATAAATGAGAATATGGAAGAATATAAAATAAGGTGCATAAAATAAGAAGAAAAAGTTTATAAAATGACTTGTACATACAAAGAAACGAAAATATAAAATGACATTGATGAATTATGGGGATATATAGCCAACCAAAATGTAAGAGGTTCAAAAAATAAAACATAACGTGTTGCATCGAATGGTTTTCTCAAGAAAGTTGTATTTTGTTATGATTCTTTCAACTCGTAGCATTTGGCATTGAATTGGTTTTATTCTAATGGTAATGGGTCATTAGATCATAAGCTTTCAATTATTCCAACTATTTCCTCTTACTCATATTCAACTCTTTCTATGTGAAGATTTAATTTAGATTTTCGTGCTCTATATACATCTCACATCTTTCACCATATTATTAATTCCTTTAAATATTTAAGAAAAATATTACTATTTCAAACTCTAAATCATGTATGGGGTAAATTTCTTTATAGGCATTTTGCTATCTAAATGAATAATTCATCACCTTTCCATGTTGTATAATAAAATCCCCTTAAACTATTCATCACCTTTCTTCGTAGGAATTTTGCTATCGACATGTCTCAAAAATATATTATGGCCACTCTTTGAGCCATATGATTGGTTGTTGTATTCTTAATTATAATATGCTCCATTATAACATCACATTTCTAGACAAGTTCTTTTATGGTACTCGCCTTAGATATTTAGACTTTGTGACATTCATATTATGATTGTTAAATAATAATGCTAAAAGATTATCATAATGCAAATGGATATATTTAGAAGTATCCACATATAATTTTGAAATCAAGTTTAATAAAAGTTCATAAGAATTTTCTTAACACTCTTCTATGATGCAACATCATATGTTAAGAAGATTATTTAATCTAATTTGGACTTCTTATCATCTGAACATTAAAAAATTATAAATAGGTATAAACCATCATATCAAGTTCCTCAAACTTTTGTGTAATTGACTTATGTGTGTTGTACATGTATGTATGAATGCTGCTACTAAATTTTTAGTATTACAAATCTATTACTCACTAATTAAGTGCTCCTGTTGTTGGTAAGTAATGTAATAGTAAGTAAGGGTTAAATCCCACGAATAATTGATATGGATTAAAAAAACCTAACATCATTACTTAGCCCAAGTATAATAATAAAAATAAAATTTTAAATAAATTTTGAATAATAAAATCTAAAAATAAAACTAAAAACTAGACAATAGCCAACAAAATCAACGTTATGATAATTTGTTAAAAGAGAATTCAATCAAATAATTATAATTATATTAGTAAATATAATATTATTTATTGTATTTTGAATTTTTATATATAAAAGCAGTCGAAGGAACTACATAGAGAAGAGTATGATTGGATCGTACTCTACAAAGTGACACAATATAAAGAAAGTAAAGGCTAGATGTCTAAAGAAGAGTATAATAATTATATAAGTACAAAATTTTCTTTAAATTTTAAGTTAATTAATTTATTTAGTACTGACTAATAATAATTGAATTAAATATTGATTTTGTTTTCTAAATTTTAGAACAAGATGTAGGAGTTGTTGCAAACATCAATGTTTGACGAAAATGAGCCCGATGTAGATGACATTTGTAGCAAGGTGCTTGGTATAAGATTTGACTACATCAAAAGTCTTGGGTTTAGGCCTAAGTCAATTATTTCATCATCATCAAAATCAACATATGTTGACTATTTTTAAGAGAAAAACTAGTTACTTAAGGCTAAATTAGAACGTAACAAACAAAATTTACAATGTTATAGAAAAAGTTGACCAATCTTGAAAAGTTGGTTAAAAAATTACTTGGCTCGAATTATATAAGTAGTGACGATGAAAAAAAGTCTTAGTCATTAAACTAATATTTGTATTTTTATTTTGTATATAAATACTTTTAAAATTGTAATTAACATTTAATGGTATTTTATTGTTTATATACAACGCTTCTAATTTTCAATTATTTTTATTATATTTTGTATAGTAAATTATAAAATAAAAATCTAAATATTAAATACAATAACATGGATTAAAAATATCACCAATAATTATAATTAACATGATAAAATATTTAACAATAATGTATACCAGAAATTTCAAAATGTAACCTAAAAGATTTGACAATGTTTTCAAAAATGTAGCTAAAAACATTTGATTACACTTATGAAATCGTCGTCAATAAATTTTAGCTATGTTTCAAAAAATGTAGCAAAAGAAATTTGGCTACATGTCCAAAATCATCGCCAATCACTTTTGGCCTCACTTCTCTTTCATCGTAAAAAATTATTAACTACTTGCTAAAAGCTTTTACCCATATTTTTGAAAATGTAGCTAATAATATTTAGCCACGAAAATGAAGTGTAGCAAAAAATTATTGGCGATGATTTAGAAAATCATCTCCAATAACCTTTCAATGTATAAACATCTCATAGCGAAAAAGAATTAGTGACAATTTGGTGAAAACGTCACCTATAGTTTTTCCTTACGAGGCTTTGGTGATGATTTTGTCGACGATTATAAATTGTCATTAATTATTATTTGCGACAATTTTTGGACCTTTAATTCATCACTAAAAATCTCTTTGTTATAGTGAGACTGTGAGAGTAAAGAGTATGTCTAACAAGTAGTCTTCCAGTATGCCTAACATGTTAGTTTCCTTATGGGATGTAACCACATAATAAACAAACTAAATAGTAATAATGTGTCAAAGGGATGTAATCTAACGGTTAATTGCTCTCGGTTTTAAGTCGTTTACTCATATATATATGTACGTTTGCTACGCCCGCTAGAAGTCCTAAGCAAGGACACGAACCCCTACACTGCAGGGACCAAAGATCTCGAGCTCGGTTTGTAGTCACTTTAAGACAAAGCATTCTATTCGATCAACTGCTAATAAGAAGATCATAATTCTTGTAGTCACCAATTGTAGGACAACTCGATATTGATCTTTTACATTAAAATTTTGAAATTACAATTCTGATTTCAATCCTAATAAAAAAATTTATGTATTGCAAATGGTATTCTAAAATTCTATTTTCCTGAAGCCCTTCTCAGAAGTCTTCGAGGAGATATTATTCTCGACACATCAATGCGTGGACCCGACAAAGCAAAATGGAAAATGAAAATCCTAACTCGAATCCCCTCTTCAAGAAACGTCAACAAACTAGAGAAAAGCCTCCATTAGATTCTAATTAAGTGCTTGGAGGTGCATACAACATATATTAGGTTTCTTTGTGGTAAAGTTTTGCTCTTGTTACCTTTTGCAATCTGGTCGGGTCGGTCATACTAGGCCCAGGTCTAACCCTAGAATGTCATGTGGGCCGATCAGCCCATCCCCAAGATGTTGAGTTAAATACGACAGGTATTTACTATATAAGATCATTATCTCCTCATGATGCAGGTACGACTCTAATAACCCTGATATTCTTTGTTCATAGACACAAAACCTATGACAAAGAGCTAACTTAGGCATCGGAGGGGCAAGCCGGCAATCAACCCCCGACGTGCCTTTATTGTTTTTGCAGGTATCTCTTAGTCCAAGCTAATCGAGATCATGGATTTAAGCAACGACGTCGAGCCCCAACGAAATCAGACTGAACCAGTTGGCACCCACCGTGGGGCTGGGCGTCAGGGCACTACGTCCAGAAGCACACAAATAAGTCGGGCGGCAGCGACAAACCCGGATGTAGCCGCCGTCGCGGCACTCGCACTGCAATTAATGGGTTTGCAATTACCTGTCGTCGCCCTTCTACCGATGCATCATGATCCCCATACCCATCCCCCACCTATCACCCAAAACCCTAGCACAGACGAGCTACCCCTATTAAACCCAAATAACCACACACAATCCTCATATCCAAATGACCAACCACCACCTCAAAACCGAGATCGAGAAGAACAAAGCGTAGCTCTAGAGGATAACGCTGGAAACAATTCACACCCTCACATCCAACACCCCATCAACACGAACCCTCCTCCACAACAAATCTCTCTTACCCAAAGGCAAATACAGGAAGTGGCCGATTTACTGATTCGACAAATCTTACAATCTCAGACAGACCAGCAGTGACCTGCTCAACAGATAGGTACGATAGTCGATTGCCATTCTATTGAAACTCTCAAAAAAATTATGGACGACCGAATCAATATGGCCATGAATTCCCGTCCGGGTCAGCCAACAACACAATACAGCTCTCCTTTAATTCAGGAAATCTTGGATAGCCTTCAAGCGGTCGGTACTAAGATACCAACGCCTAAAAAATATACCAGAAAGACCGATCCCCTCAACTACCTTCAGTATTTTCAATCGATGATGAACCTGCATTGTAACCATGATGCCATTCAATGTAAGGCTTTCTGCACGGCCTTTCAAGAAGGAGCCCGACGATGGTTCAACAGTTTACCTCCGTGCTGCATCACTTGTTTTGAGGATTTTAAGTCGCTATTCTTCAACCAATTCGCCACAAGTAAGAGGTCGCAAAAGACTGCTTTGGAAGTGATGCAGTTGACCCAAGGAAGGAATGAAAGTTTACGGGAGTTCATCACTTAGTTTAACAATGAAGCTGTTGAAGTCCCTGACCTCACCTGCTCGTCCATATTGGCTGCCCTTATGAGTAACACGAGGGATGAAGAATTCAAAAAGTCATTGGCCCTCAATCAGCCCAAGTCTATTCAAGAGATAAGAAATCGAGCGGATAAATATATTCAGCTTGAGGAAGTGTTGAAAAACACAAAACGCAGGGCGGATGACCGCTCGCCAAACGGCAGAACAGATGGTTCACACAAGCGACAGAAGGATCAGTCTAGCTGGAGGAAGCCGATTGATCGAAAGGACCAACGACGAGAATCCTTCACCTCGCTCAACAGGCGATATGCGGAAGTACTGACAGCCATGAGAGCAGAAGGGGAATCCTTTCGAGAACTTAATAAGTTGAAAACTCCTCTAAAAAAAGAGATCCCGATTTATATTATCAGTTCCATAGAGATGTAGGTCATGACACGGAGAACTGTTGGGAATTAAAGCGAGAAATCGAATCCCTTATTCAAAGGGGAAAGCTGGGTAGATTTTTGAAGGACTGTACAAATGCTGAACGGGATAATGAGGGTAGGAGCGGTCGGTCTGATAACTGGCGAAAGCCTTAGAAGCAAAAAAATGTGAACGATGGAGCGGGGAGGAACAGGAATTCAGACGACCGACACGACACGAGAAGATAGTCCAGGGCAAGAGACGACAGAAATGCCGGTCAGCAAGATGACCTACCGGTTAGAATCATAAACATGATTTCTGGTGGGAGTGCAGCAGGAGGGTCCACTGTCAGAGGAAGAAAGAGGTATGCTAGGCAGGTCGCTGAAGACTTATCAGCAAAGAAAAAGAGGCAAAATGATGGGGTGATCTCGTTTGACGAATCTAACCTGGAAGATGTTAGTTGTCCTCATGATGACGCGCTAGTGGTCACCTTGAATATGGATGGTAGCGAGGTAAAGCGGGTAATGATTGACACAGGTATCTCGATCGACCTGCTTTATTATGATGCATTTAAGCAAATGGAGATACCGGAGGAGCAACTATTGCCAATAGAGGGGCCCATCAAAGGGGCAACAGGAGCATCAGCTTACCCATTCGCTCGAGTATTCTTAAACGTCAAATAGAGAGGAATGTTGAATTCCTAGTCGTGAAATTTGGCGGAGCATATAACGCAATAATTGGAAGAGCCACCCAAAACGCCCTCAGAGCAGTTGTTTCGACCTACTATCAAGCAATGAAGTTCCCAACACCTCATGGGGTCGGTATTGTCAGGGGTTAGCAAAAGATCGCTAGGGAATGCTACATGGCACGGTAGTTTCGACAAATTCCCTTAATGTGAGAGTCGACGAAGAAACTGAGAGGATGAACCTTGCCGAAGAAACGCAACAGATTATATTGGACGAAGAAGACCGATCCAAATTCACAAATCTGGGCACTGAACTTGAAAAAGGCCTGGCCAAAGAGATCACAGATTGCTTGATAGAGAACAGATCGGTCTTTGCCTGGGTACTGAGCGACATGCCCAGAATTTCTCGAGCGGTAGCATTTCAATCTCTCGGTATCCAGAAATATTACAAGCCAGTCAAACAGAAGAAGCGGTGGCAAATCAAAGAAAGGCAGGGCCTGATCGAGAAATAGATAGGAAAATTGCTCGATGCCGGGTTCATTCTGGAAGTCAAGTACCCTAAGTGGTTAGCGAATGTGGTACTGATCAAGAAAAAAAACAGAAAATGGAGGATGTGCATCGATTTCACTGACTTGAACAAAGCATGCCCAAAGGATAGCTTTCCCCTACCCAAAATCAATCAGCTGGTAGACGCTACATAAAGGCATGAGCTCCTCAGTTTCTTGGATGCTTTCTCCAGTTATCACCAGATACAAATGAGTCTTGAAGACGAAGAAAAGACGGTTTTTATAACCGACCAGGGCACGTACTGCTACTAAGTAATGCCGTTCGGTTTGAAAAATGGAGGGGCTATTTATCAGCGACTCGTTATGGAAGTTTTTAAGAAGCAGCAGCGGCCGCCACAATCACTAAACAAAAAATTGAAAACTTCGTATGCAAGAACATACTGAGCCGCTTTGGGATGCCTATGGTCTTAGTTACAGACAATAGTCGGCAGTTCGATAACGATAAGTTCAAAGATTTCTGTCACCGACTGAAGATAAGGCTCCAATTAACTTCAGTGGCTCACTCTTAAAGCAACGGTCTTGCGGAAAACACCAACAAGAAGATAATGAGCGCACTCAAAAAGCGCTTAGATGGACGTAAGACTTGGGTAGATGAATTGGACGAAGTGTTGTGGGCATACATAACGACCCCAAATGGAGCCACAGAAGAAACACCGTTTAGAATGACCTTTGGGGCAGAGGCTTTGGTTCCAGTAGAAGTGGCATTGCCCAACCAAAGAGTTTCAAGTTACCAAGAAGAACGAAATGATGAAGCTCGAAGGGTAGAACTTATACTTCTCAGTGAAGATAGGGATAGAGCAGTCGCTCGTTCTGAAGCCTTCAGGCAAAAGACAACAAAGTTTTTCAACAGAAGGGTAAGGCCGAGCAACATAAAGGTCGATGGTTACGTTCTAAGAAAGGTCGAGGCGACAGGGAAACATCATGAAAAGATCGGTCAGACATGGGAAGGACCCTATCAAGTGGTCAAGCAAGCCGGATAAGGCTCTTACGTTCTACGTGACATGAACGGCAAGATTCTACCGAGGCCATGGAATTCCCAAAACTTGAAGGTGTTCTCCCAGTAGATAAGTTTTACTTCAATTCGTTTATTTCTTTGTATGTAACTAGTGGGTACCTTTTTCCTGGCCTTTTCAATCAGTTTTTTAACGGCCCACGCCCTTATCATCATCAATAAAGGATTCCAAACTTCTTGACAGAAAAGTCTCGCTAAAGGGAGAATATCCTACCGACTGGATGTCATCAACATCGCTCGGTCAGGTTACCAAGACCGAATCTTGGAACCAGGTGATGCCAAGAAAACAATCTTGGATCGCTCGGCCTCAACACCGCTCGGCCAGGTTACCAAGATCGAATCTTGAAACCAGGCGATGCCAAGAAAACAATATTGGATCGCTCGGCCTCAACATCGCTCGGCCAGGTTACCAAGACCGAATCTTGAAACCAGGCAATGCCAAGAAAACAATCTTGGATCGCTCGGTCTCAACATCGCTCGGCCAGGTTACCAAGACAAAATCTTGGAATCAGGAGATGCCAAGAAAACAATATTGGATTGTTTGGCCTCAACATCGCTCCGCCAGGTTATCAAGATCGAATCTTGGAACCAGGCGATGCCAAGAAAACAATCTTGGATCGGTCGGCCTCAACATCGCTCCGCCAGGTTACCAAGATCGAATCTTGGAACCAGGCGATGCCAAGAAAACAATCTTGGATCGGTCGGCCTCAACATCGCTCGACCAAGTTACCAAGACCGAATCTTGGAACCAGGCGACGTTAAGAAAACAATCTTGGATCGGTCGACCTCAACATCGCTCCGCTAAGTTACCAAGACCGAATCTTGGAACCAGGCGATGCCAAGAAAACAATCTTAGATCGCTCGACCTCAACATCGCTCGGCCAAGTTACCAAGATCGGATCTTGAAACCAGGTGACACCAAGAAAGCAATCTCGGATCACTCAACCTCAGCATCGTTCAGCCATGAGAAGAATTCTCTTAAACCTCATTATCGATCGATAATAAAGAAGACAATGAAGGACAAAAATAAGAGTTTTATTTCCTTATATATTTGTTCTGGTCACAAGCCCGACCAGATGAGCCTTAAAGGTCCTCTTACATAAGTCATTCCGGCCCCTCAGTAGGGGAAGAAGTATCAACGGCTAGATCGACAGGAGTAGTTTTGGAGGTCGGCAAAGCAGTCGAGACAGGATCAAGGTCCGAAGGAGCAACTGGAGAGACACCCCTGTGAGCTCGCTCTTCATCATCATCTAAACAAAGGTCCAGCATCTCATCCGGTAATGTCTCTACCTCTTTCTCAGTTATCTCCTTCACCTCCTCGAGTGAAAGGCCGAGCTCTGTTAGAAGCATCGGCTCGGCAAAGTCCTTAAACGAAGGACCATCTGACCCATCTCCATCAGGGACGAGAACGCCATGGCAATTCCTCAAGATGGAAAGAGCCAAATCGCAAGCAAATTCCTTGCACTCATCGTGCAAGAATCGCCTCTTCCATCGCTTGATCGCCTCAATCCTATGCTCTTTGATAGAGCCCTGCAGCTCAAACAATTTGTTCTTAGCCCTTACTTTATCCAACACCGCTTTGTGGCAGTCATGGAGGACTTTCAAGCGAACCTCATTCTCCATCTTGGCACTAGCGTTGGCTTTGAGAATTCCCTCCTTCATCTCCTCAACTTTGAGCTGCAAGGTCTCATTTTTGGCCTGCAATGCCTCATCTTTGAAACGCAATTCCTCATTTTCAGCCTGCAAGGTTCGGCATCCTTTTTCGTGCTCGTCCCTCTCCGCGATCGCTCTGCTCTTCTCCTCCTCCACCTCTGAAAGTTGTATCCTCAAAATGGTGACCTGGCTAAGGAGATCTTTAATCTCATGGTCCATTGATCGGGTGACTTTAGCCATCTGATCAAAACACTGATACACTCCAGAGGCAAACGCCAGATTCTGCAATGAAGAGCTTTGTTTAAAAAAAAGTGGATGGAGCTTACCTCCGCTAAGCTGCGCACAAGACCGGTCGTCATCTCCTCATCGCCCAAAGAATCCAGAAACTCTTCATATGTAGGAGGGATAACCCTCTGGGCAATGTGAAGAGCCACACTGAAGTCCTTAAGCGATGCAGTCTTGTCCAGACTGATCGCAGAGACCCATTTCTCGGAGCTGGGCATCGGCGCCTTCCCCTTACCCTTGTCCAAAGGCGAGGGCGATCGTTCAACATGCCAAGCGGTCTTCTTTCTCTTAAGAGGCCGCTCTACCTCCTCCACCTCTTCCTCCATGACCGCTCAGTCCTCGTCAGTCGATCGGATCACTAACGCTGCGGACTCGTTAGGCGCAGTTGGCTGAGCGACTTCTTGCCCGACCACCACCTTTTTGCTTCGCTCTTTCATCTTTAAGGAAGGCCCGACAACTTTGCGCTGGCCTTTTGACTTGGAAGCATCGGAGGACGAGGTGAAATTCCTGAGCTTCGCCATTCCTGCACAAGTATCAAAGCAGTTCAGAAACCGAAGCTAATATTCATAAAAACAAGGCAGTTAAACTACAAGAAGTCAACCAGAAGGGGCAGTTTCTCCTTCTAGCCTGTTAATCCAAGCCGAGGGACTAATTAAAAAGGTATCGACCGATACCCCTCCACGATACCCCAGAATAAGACGATCGAAATTATACCGACCGAGCACCTTAATTTGGCCGATCACTTCAGACTCTTTTC
This sequence comes from Erythroxylum novogranatense, assembly GCA_029891385.1. Classification (NCBI taxonomy): domain Eukaryota; kingdom Viridiplantae; phylum Streptophyta; class Magnoliopsida; order Malpighiales; family Erythroxylaceae; genus Erythroxylum; species Erythroxylum novogranatense. The sequence goes on from CM057225.1 coordinate 37,540,314, forward strand.
CAGTAAAGGACAGATTGGAAGTGTCGTTCCATCGCTCGGATAGGGAATACCTCCACGACCTGGACTCGAAAGAAGATCCCGGGGGTCTCACAAAGAAGTACTTCGTCCTCCAGACCTTAATCGACAAAGCTGTTCCAGTAGGGCGATACCACGCATCTATACTGGAAGTGGGGGATCCTGGGCCCGGTGAGCGAGCTTTGATTCATCCTTAGAAAAAGCCGCAGAATATCGATTGACGGAGGACACCCGAAATGATAGCACAGTAGGGCGAGACCGTTCATAAACCTCCAACCATTTGGGGGGATCTGGCTTGGCCTCAATTTGTATGCACATCATACCTCGTCGATGATCGGAGCATATGGAAGCCTCATGCCACCAATCGCAAAGAAGATGTCTAAAACAACAAAATAGCCTCCCATATTGCTGTGAATCCGCTCATTCTCTACGGCCAACCTGGGTCCCCAAGATGAAGGGATATTATTTTTGATGATCGATCGGTTCAATTCCCTTTCGGTCATCGTCGACTAGTCGCTCGGCGGCTTCTCAACGATTTGCCCATCTCTCCGATCAGTCGCCTCGATTTCCTCATCTTTCTCTGCGTCCGACGCTTCATTGCCCCTTGCCTCCATCGCTTCCGCCGTTATCTCAAGCGGCCCAACAATCTGTAAAGCACTTTCGGCGGCCAGTTCCCGGTCGAAAGAGGTGGAGGAGGTGGTTTCATCCCTAAGTCTAGATCCATTCCTAGGGCTAGTCGACGACATGGCTACTAAAAAGGAAATGTATAGGGTGAGAAAAGGAGAGAGGACGTGTTGCGGTCTAAACAAAGCGATATAAATTGAATTCTATCTAGACCAATTAGAGGCAAGTGCACCCCGTCGACAAGTAATATAAATCGATGAGAACCGGATATCGTACCCAAGGAAAAAAATTTCAACACGTAAGACAATTAAATTAAACAATGAAAAATTACTTAGACGATCACGAATTGATTGATTTGAAAATAAAATAAAATAAAATAAGTAAATCAAGGAAATATGAAAATTGCAAGGTATGAATTAAAACGGCTAGATTTAATCAAATGACAAAATTTCGGTTAAGGTATCAGATTTCAATTGGATTAGACGTTTAAAATAAAATTATAACGGTGGATTGATTTAGGAAATACTTCACTTAAGCAAGTCAAAACCAATGTTCATGGTGCTCCCTTCTCTTTTAAACCCGAGTTACTACTTGGTCCATAGATAATTCGGAATAAAAGGCGGTAAATACAAGAAGCCTAAAATTAAGTTCGTTACTTCTAGGTATCCTCACACAAGATCCTAAGGTTGGTCTACACTTTAGTCTCAAGTATATCGCTTGATTAATTTTTTGACAAATTAAATCCCATTGGTTGTGGCATTTAATCATCTAAGGTCTTAATCTAGGTGATCAGGCTAAATTAGGACTAGATATGAATTTAATCAAGCAAAAATCAATATCAAAAAAATTATCCTAATCCAATATCAATCTTAACCTTAACCGAAAAGAAAAATTTACTCACATATATTTATCAATGAAACATAAATCATGGTCATAATATATGTTTGCATTAATTAATCCACACAATTAAAATAAATATGGAATAAAAAAATAAAACAAATTAAAACAAACTCCCTTTTCCCGCAGCTGAATTTTTTCACGTCTCTTACTTCATCGTTGCTACCAGCTGCTTGCGTTGTAGTGAAATAATTTAAGGTAAGGGACCCAGCTAATTTGTTGTTCACGCCACAGCTACTTCTTCTATTACGTCCACCTATCCTTTTTTTTTGTTACTTGTTCTCTAAACTCAGCAGCAACGTGTCTTCCTCTCTTTGTGTGTGACGTTTATGTAGAGTGCTGAAGCAACAATTAACTAGGTGCCTCCTCTCTTCAACAGTTGGCTTCTCCTAAGCCACCAACTTGCAACGTGTTTCATGCCACCACTTTAAGTCCACCAAATTCCAGCAGCTTCAACGTCTTCATCCACCAACCTCCAGCAACTAACGTTCCTTCTTAAACTTACCAGGCAACTCACGTTGTTTTTCCTTCCTAGCAGCTGCAACGTTGTGTTGATTTCTATTCCAGCTGCTTCAAGTCTTCTCCAGCTGTTAAAATATTTAATCTCCAAAAGGTTCAAGTTTTCTTCCTCTTCAATAGCTGGCTTCTACGATGCTTTCTTCCTCACTCACCACAACTAACGTTTTTCTTTCTTCAGTCCCAAACGTTCTCTCCTTAAGCAACAGCTCACGTCCTCTTCATGCTTTTGTCCAGCTCTCGTATGTGAGTTTTATAGTGTATGTGGAGGCTGTATGTGTGTTCCAACGTTAGTCATGGAGGAGCTCTCTTCTCTCCCTATCAGCTCTACGTTATTCTCCTCCTCACAGCAGCTGCTTCAACTTGCAACGCACACTCTTGCTTGCCTTCAACGTGACTCACCAGTTATGCCACCAGCTGTTTCCACGTTGTCACACCAACCAGCTGCTTCACTTGTTCACCTCCACAGTAGCTCACGATCTTTTCTTCAGTGTTGCCTTGCGTGAGTCTCCAAAGCCAGCAGCTTCTTGTAACGTTATTTCATTTTTTAAGCCACCAGCTTCTTGCAACGTTATTCCTCTCCCCAGCTGCTCACTTTTTTCATCTTTCCACCAGCTATCACGTCTTCTAGCCTCCCCTTTGTAACGTTTGGTCTCTCCCACCAGCTGCTACTTCATGTGAGAGTGTTTTGTCCCTAGCTAACACCACCTGCTGCCTTCAACGTGAGTGAGTGGAGAGTCTCCTTGGTGATGGTGTAACGTTGTCTACTCCCCAATCTTTTTAGAGGGCTTCTTTATTTCTTTATTCTCCACCATCAGTAGCTGCTTCTCACCACAAAAACTTCCAGCCTCAACGTTTGTTTGTTTTTTGTTTTTGGAGCCTCCTGAGTGGTGTAGCGTGAGTGAATAAATCAGGTTTTCTTTAGAGGGAGGTCATACTTCCTTATCCACCTGCTACTTTGTTTTCTTTCATTCCAGCAGCTTGCGATTTGTTTTCAACAGCTTTGTCACGTTGATTCCTTCCACTACTAGCTGCCTTGTTTGAGTGGTTGTAATGTCTTGAGAGCTGGTCCCACCTGAGTGTATGTGTTCCGTTGGTGATCGAGTTGAGCTTTCACATTAATCCTCCTAGCTGTTCTCCTTACTGCAGCTACGTTTTCTTCACACATAGCAAGATGTCCTCCTTCACCAGCCCAACGTGTCTTCATCTGTCCAAGTTCAACGTTTTTCTTGCTAACTTTGAGGGCTTTTCTTGTTTAGTCTTTTAAAAATAACAAATCTAATGTGTACTTAAAATTAAAACAAATAATCCTTAATTAGTGCAATTTAAGCATTAAATGGACAAGAGATTAGCAAAATATCTATCAAAACTTAATACAAAATGTCCATTAACAACACCCCCACACTTGAATTGTTGCTTGTCCTCAAGCAACTTACTTAGGTCACAACCAACGTATTTTGTCATTTTATTTTCAACGAAAATCAAGTGCTTGCAATTCCTTAAAAATTCGGCGAACTCAAGTATCAAGCTACAACATGTATCATAATATTTTCATCAATGCATATAAACAAAATCAAAGGTAGATATCTTTGATCAAAAGCAAGCACAAAATTAAAATGAAATTTTCTCACGATATTCACTTATGTCGCTCAAGTGTATAAGGGTTGTGTTTCACTCAAAACTTCCTCTATGTGATTACGCTACCATAGGCTTACAAATTCACCCATTTTTACTACATAGAGTACATGCCTTCATAGATCAAAAGGGTTATTATTAAGGGTTGTAATGGGGTTTAGTTTAAGGTGAGGTAAAAAGAACAAAGGCTGCTCATAAGCATTCACAAAGTACTAAGTGACGTGGGACAATTAAAAAAAACTTTTGAAATTTACATACAGAAATACGAGACTACAACTACTCATCATTATCAAACGCTATGGTTTGATTTTTTTTTCTTTTTCTCTCTTTTTTTTCTTTCTTTTTTTTGTAACAATAAATATAAAAGAAGATAGCATAACAAAAATCAACAACAATTGAGTAGATGTGCCTCTAAAACATCTCAGAATAACATGTAAAACAAAAGTCCCCAAATCAAGAAATCAAATGCTTAGTACTTCATTTAACTTGAGAAAGGGTAAGGCTAAAAGTTTTCAGGTTTCAATGTAATACGATTAATAAGAAAACAACAAGGTTAAAGGCTCAAAGGGGGTAACAAGGGAAAAATAACTTGATGGGTTATTTAAGCTAAAGGGTAAAAACAAAGAAGGCCATTATCATGTCCATAAAGCATGTAACTAGCAGTATCAAACAGATTCAGAGCAAGTTCTGAAGGTAATCCACATAGGGAAGCATCACACATGACAAAGAAAATAGATGACTATGAGATGCAGTCATATGGTTCAAAACCTCACAAATGTTGAAATGAAAATCCATCAAAATTTCATACATTGCCTCATCACTCAGCATCAGTTATTGACTAAGTTTATGTAATTGACTACTTTAATTAATCCACATGCTTCACTATCCTCTTAAGTTGCCTATTCCAAGTTCATGCATACAACTCAATTTTCCATCTAACTATTTTGACAGAATCATATGATCAAATTCAACACAAATAGGACCCAAGTTAGCTAACAGAAGAGTCGCAACCATTCAAGTGTGTATCTCTCAACATCAACATCAATATCATCAACATCAGTAGCATGCACATAATCTCAATCCCCCCACACTTAATAGGAACATGGTCCCTAATTTTCATGTAGTCAACAAGCAAACACAGAGAGAGGAAAAAGGAAGAAGAAACTTCCCTGAAAAATGATCAGCTAAGAACTTTTTGCCACCAACCACGCAAACCTAAAGAAAACTCAAAACAACTTAAAGAAATGCATTAAAAGAAACATAAAGGAAACAACGAGAAAAGACAAGAAAGGAAACTACAGTCCTACTGGAAAACATGCACCGTGATCAAGGAGGCGAAGTGTCATGAAGAGACAATCGCTCCTAAAAGTTACCCACAAACCTAGGCATATACAATTTAGCTCATTGTCCATTTACCTTGAATGAATTTTTATTTTCTCGTTTTACCTCAAGGACCCCAAAAGGAAGAACTTGGATCACAGTGAATGGACCATACCACCTCGACTTAAGCTTCCCTGGAAAAAAACGAAGATGGGAGTTGTAGATTAATACCTGGTCGCCTACCTTAAAGTCTCGGTGGAGGATCTTCTTTTCATGCCACTTCTTTACACGTTCCTTATACAACTTCGAATTGTTATAAGCATCCAAATGAAATTCTTCAAGCTCATGAAGTTGCATAAGTCTCTTAACACCTGTAGCAGACAGATCAAAGTTAAGAAATTTGGTAGCCCAGTATGCACGATGCTCTAACTCAACTGGAAGATGACAATACTTCCCGTATACTATCTTGAATGGTGACATGCCTATAGGTGTCTTAAATGCATTCCTATATGCCCAAAGTGCATCATCTAGCTTTAAAGACTAGTCCCGCCTAGAAGCATTAACAGTTTTCTCTAGTATTTTCTTTAATTCCCTGTTTGAGACTTCAACTTGTCCACTAGTTTGAGGGTAGTACGGAGTAGCAACCTTATGGGTTACCCCATACTTAGCTAACAACGAATCAAAAAGTTCATTACAAAAATGCGACCCCCCATCACTAATGATAGCCCTAAATGTGCCAAAACGTGTAAAAATATTCTTTTTAAAAAATTTAACAACACGTCTAGACTCATTTGTAGGCAATGCCTCTGCTTCCACCCATTTGCTAACATAATCAACAGAAACCAATATATATTGATTAGAGAAAGACTTAGGGAATGGTCCCATGAAGTCTATTCCCCAAACATCAAAAACTTCACAAACAAGAATGTTAGACAATGGCATGTCATGTCTCCGACTAATGTTTCCAACCTTTTGACACCTATCACAAGATTTGACAAATGTAAATACATCCTTAAATAAAGTGGGCCAATAGAAACCACACTCCAAAACTTTATGAGCTATCCTAGATGCACCATAATGTCTCTCAGCCTCTCTAGAATGACAATGATGTAACACAGAGGACATTTCCTCTTCAGGAATGCAATGCCTAACAATACCATCCACACAAATCTTGTAAAGCAAAGGATCATCCCAAAGATAGTATCTTACCTCTGACAAATTTTTTTTTCTTTTGAGCATAAGAAAAATCAGGGGGATAGATATTACCAACAAGGTAGTTTACATAATCTGCAAACCAGGGAGTGACTGTCATAACCATCAGATGCTCATCAGGAAAAGTCTCCTGAATGTCCTTCTTTGTTGCACTCTCCATGGCAGCTTCATCTAACCTTGATAAGTGATCAGCTACAAAATTCTCAGTCCCCTTCTTATCCCTCAGTTCAATGTCAAATTCCAGCAAAAGTAACACCCAACGAATTAGTCTTGGTTTAGCGTCGGGTTTTGTCATCAAGTATTTCAAAGCTGCATGATCAGTATACACAATCACTTTAGAAAAAACCAAATATGAGCGAAATTTGTCAAAAGCAAACACAACTGCCAACATCTCTTTCTCCGTGGTGACATAATGGCGTTGTGCACAGATTAGTGTCCTACTTGCATAAAAAATAGGATGAAAGATCTTACATCGTCTTTGGCCTAAAACAGCACCCACTGCATAATCACTTGCATCACACATTAATTCAAAAGGAAGAGACCAATCAGGAGAGATAAGAATAGGTGCAGTCACAAGCATATCCTTTAACAATTGAAAAGATGTCAAACATTTATCATCAAAATTAAACACAACATCTTTTTCAAGCAACTCAGTTAAAGGTTTAGCAATTTTGGAAAAATCCTTAATGAACCTACGGTAAAAACCAGCATGGCCTAAGAAACTTCTAATGGATCTAACATTGTTTGGTGGTGGAAGTTTCTTAATGACATCAATTTTTGCTGGGTCTACCTCTATACCCTTTCTAGAAATCTTGTGACCTAAAACAATGCACTCCTGTACCATGAAATGACATTTTCCCAATTAAGCACTAAATGGGTCTCTTCACACCTAATCAGGACTTTCTCAAGGTTATCCAAGCATGCATCAAATGAAGTTCCAAACACAGAGAAGTTATCCATGAAAATTTCAATGCAAGATTCAAGCAAATAAGAAAAAATAACCATCATGCATCTTTGAAATGTAGCTGGAGCATTGCATAACCCAAAAGGCATGCGTCTATAGGAAAATGTACCATAGGGACATGTAAAATTTGTTTTCTCCTGATCTTCCAGGGCTACAGGAATCTGCAAATATCCACTATATCCATCTAAGGCACAATAAAAATCATGTCCAGCTAATTTCTCAATCATCTGATCAATGAAAGGTAAAGGAAAATGATATTTCCTGGTGGAATCATTCAACTTCCTATAGTCTATGTACATTCTCCACCCAGTTACCTTCCTAGCGGCTATTAATTCATTTTTCTCATTTTCAACCACAGTGGTGCCTCCTTTCTTTGGCACCATATGCACAGGACTAACCTAACCAGAATCAGAAATGGTATAGATAATACCTGCATCTAGAAGCTTTACTACCTCATCTTTCACCACCTCCTTCATGTGTGGGTTAAGTCTCCTCAGGGGCTGCACTATCGCCTTGCTTCGATCCTCCATGAAAATGTGATGTGTGCAAAAAGAAGGGCTTATACCTTTGATATCTGTAATAGACCACCCAATTGCCTTTTTGTGGTCCCGCAGTACCCTCAATAACTGCTCCTCCATAGCACCTGACAAACAAGAAGAAATGATAACCGGTAAGTGCTCAGGTGGGTTAAGATAAGCATACTTCAAATGACTTGGAAGAGGTTTAAGGTTAAGAGAAGGGGGCTCTTCAATCGAAGGCTTTGGAAATAGCTTGACAGGACGTTGGAGAGGCTCATATGCTCTATAATGTGTCCAATATGCCTGCTCCAACTCATCTGCAATTTCCTCAAACTCTTCTTGCAATTCTTCCCCTAACTCTTCGATTGCTCCTTGCACTTTCCCTTCTAACAAATCTGCACAAACAATAGAAGAATCATCAGTATCAGAAGAATAAATATCAATAAAATGGCAAGAGTCAAGAGTAGAAGGATGCTTCATAGCATTGAACACATCAAACACTAGTTCTTCATCTTGAAGTCTCAAGATGAGTTTTCCACGTTGTACATCGATGATGGTCCGTGCAGTGGCCATGAAAGGTCTTCCAAGAATGATGGGGATGTCTATATCTTCCTCCATATCAAGGACTAAAAAATCCACCAGGAAGATGAACTTCTCGACCTTGACCAATACATCCTCAATTATTCCCCTCGGATAGGTGATTGACCTATCTCGCCACCAAGCTTAAATAGTTGTGGGTTTGGGCTCCGCCAATCCTAATTTCTGAAAGCGAAAGAGGCATTAAATTAATACTCGCACCCAAATCCATTAAAGTTTTATCTATATTTAAATCACCAATAACACAAGGAATAGTAAAACTCCCTGGATCCTTAAGCTTCGGTGGTAGCTTTCTTGACAATATGGCCGAACACTCCTCATTCAGCTTCACCGTGGCATACTCCTCAAGCCTCCTCTTGTTAGACAAAATTTCTTTTAAAAACTTCGCATGAAAAGGCATCTGCGCTATGGCCTCAACAAAAGGAATGTTTATATACAATTTTTTTAAATATCTCAAGGAAACGACCAAATTCCTTATCTAATTGTGTACCTTTCAATCTTTGAGGATAAGGAATTCGAGGTCTTACCGGATTTGTGATGTGATTAGCAAATAACCTTGGATGGTCCTCCTTTTCAGCTGGTGCTTCTGTGGCCTCCTTTCCACTTTCCCGACTCTCATCTTCTTCACTCTTTTCCACTTCTTTATCCTTCTGCTTCTTCTTAACTTCTTTAAGTTGTCTGCCACTTCTCAATAAAATTGCCTTTGCATGTTCTCTCGGGTTGGCCTCGGTAGTGCTAGGCAATGAACCTGAAGGTCTTTCCTTTAACAAACTAACAATCTGGCTCATCTGATTCTCCAAATGTCTGGTAGAAGATTCTTGGTTCTGCATCCTAACCTCGGTAGTGGAAATGTACTTCGACAGTAGGTCTTCGAGATTAGATTTTTCTGATGGTGCAGGATTAGGAGCCTTGAAACCTGGGGGTGCAGATGGTTGTCTCTGAACATTGGATGATTGTGGTTGTGTCACCTGATCATTCCTCCAAGAGAAATTTGGATGATTTCTCCATCCTGGGTTGTAGGTATTAGAATATGGGTCCAATCGCTGTCTGTTATAATTTCCCACATAATGGGCCTCTTCTGACTCTTGAGCAAAAGGATTCCCGACTTGACACTCAAAGGATGCATAGGAATCTCCACCACAATGTTCACAAACAACACAACTCCTTAATGAAGAGCTAGCTCCTCCTCTCATACTGTGCATCAAATTATCCAATTTCTTCGTTAGAACATCCATCTGAGCAGATAAAGCCACTGTATTGTCGACTACACGAGCTCCTGTAGGTTGCTTGGGATGCCTTTTTGAATGATATTGGAAACTGCTAGTGGCCATCTCCTCAATCAACCTGTAGGCTTGATCTGGCGTTTTCCTCATTAAACTACCTCCTGTGGCAACGTCTATGGTACTCCTGGTCGATGGGTTCATTCCTGTATAAAAAGTATTGACTTACTGCCATGTAGAGAACCCATGACTAGGACACTGTGTCACATATCCAGAAATCGCTCCTAAGCTTCATATAAACTTTCATTTTCATATTGAGTGAAGGAAGTAATCTCATTCTTCATTTTTACAACCTTGGTAGGAGGAAAAATTTTTGCCAAAAATAATCTCATCATCTCATCCCATGTAGTAATCGATCCCGACTGCAAACTAGCCAACCATGCTCTAGTCTTATCCCTTAGAGAAAATGGGAATAACCTTAATCTCACTGCATCTTCCGATACTCCATTTTGCTTGAATAAATCACAAATATCCAAAAATGTCTCCAAATGGGTGTTCGGATCCTCCAAAGGCAATCCTCCAAATTGAGATGCCCTCACCATGGATGTAATGCTGTGAGGAATCTCAAAACTTGCAACTGTGATCGTCGGCCATATAATTGGAGGCATAGGTCTATTGTTGTGCCCCATTGTCAAATCCATCATAGTCAACTCCCTTCTCTCTTCAGTATGTGGCATCAACCTCTCCTCGTACTGTTCCATCTCTAAAAACTGCTCTTCTCTAGTCCTTTCTGCTGAAGTACTACTCCGAGCTAATCTGCTTTCCTTACGTAACCTGCAAGCAGTTTTTTCAATTTCAATATCTAATAGCAAATTCTCGGGCTTTTGACCACGAGTGAGCATAAACAAAATGAAACAAATAATAATAATAATAATAACAAACCTAAGGATGAAAAATAAAACACCCGAAATAAAGCAATCAAACAAACAACTAAAATACGCAAATAAACAACAAAATAAAAATTAAATCTGAGACAATTAACACCGTCTAATTTAATGAATCAAAATCAAAAATTTTCTCCCCGACAACGTCGCCAAAAACTTGTTGCGGTCTAAACAAAGCGATATAAATTGAATTCTATCTAGACCAATTAGTGGCAAGTACACCCCATCGACAAGTAATATAAATCGGTGAGAACCGGATATCGTACCCAAGGGAAAAATTTTCAACACGTAAGACAATTAAATTAAACGATGAAAAATTACTTAGACGATCACGAATTGATTGATTTGAAAATAAAATAAAATAAAATAAGTAAATCAAGGAAATATGAAAATTGCAAGGTATGAATTAAAACGACTAGATTTAATCAAATGACAAAATTTCGGTTAAGGTATCAGATTTCAATTGGATTAGATGTTTAAAAAAAAATTATAACGGTGGATTGATTTAGGAAATACTTCACTTAAGCAAGTCAAAACCAATGTTCATGGTGCTCCCTTCTCTTTTAAATCCGAGTTACTACTTGGTCCATAGATAATTCGGAATAAAAGGCGGTAAATACAAGAAGCTTAAAATTAAGTTCGTTAATTCTAGGTATCCTCACACAAGATCCTAAGGTTGGTCTACACTTTAGTCTCAAGTATGTCGCTTGATTAATTTTCTGACAAATTAAATCCCATTGGTTGTGGCATTTAATCATCTAAGGTCTTAATCTAGGTGATCAGGCTAAATTAGGACTAGATATGAATTTAATCAAGCAAAAATCAATACCACAAAAATTATCCTAATCCAATATCAATCTTAACCTTAACCGAAAAGAAAAATTTACTCACACATATTTATCAATGAAACATAAATCATGGTCATAATATATGTTTGCATTAATTAATCCACACAATTAAAATAAATATGGAATAAAAAAATAAAACAAATTAAAACAAACTCCCTTTTCCCGCAGCTGAATTTTTTCGCGTCTCTTGCTTTATCGTCGCTACCAGCTGCTTGCGTTGTAGTGAAATAATTGAAGGTAAGGGACCCAACTGATTTGTTGTTCACGCCACAGCTACTTCTTCTATTACGTCCACCTATCCTTTTTTTTGTTACTTGTTCTCTAAACTCAGCAGCAACGTGTCTTCCTCTCCTTATGTGTGACGTTTGTGTAGAGTGTTGAAGCAACAATTAACTAGGTGCCTCCTCTCTTCAACAGCTGGCTTCTCCTAAGCCACTAACTTGCAACGTGTTTCATGCCACCACTTCAAGTCCACCAAATTCCAGTAGCTTCAACGTCTTCATCCACCAGCCTCCAGCAACTAACGTTCCTTCTTAAACTTACCAGGCAACTCACGTTGTTTTTCCTTCCCAGCAGCTTCAACGTTGTGTTGATTTCTATTCCAGCTGCTTCAAGTCTTCTCCAGCTGTTAAAATATTTAATCTCCAAAAGGTTCAAGTTTTCTTCCTCTTCAACAGCTGGCTTCTACGATGCTTTCTTCCTTACTCACCACAACTAACGTTTTTCTTTCTTCAGCCCCAAACGTTCTCTCCTCAAGCAGCAGCTCACGTCCTCTTCATGCTTTTGTCCAGCTCCCGTATGTGAGTTTTAGAGTGTATGTGGAGGCTGTATGTGTGTTCCAACGTTAGTCATGGAGGAGCTCTCTTCTCTCCCTATCAGCTCTACGTTATTCTCCTCCTCACAGCAGCTGCTTCAACTTGCAACGCACACTCTTGCTTGCCTTCAACGTGACTCACCAGCTATGCCACCAGCTGTTTCCACGTTGCCACACCAACTAGCTACTTCACTTGTTCACCTCCACAGCAGCTCACGATCTTTTCTTCATTGCTGCCTTACGTGAGTCTCCAAAGCCAGCAGCTGCTTGTAACGTTATTTCATTTTTTAAGTCACCAACTTCTTGCAACGTTATTCCTCTCCCCAGCTGCTCACTTGTTTCATCTTTCCACCAGCTATCACGTCTTCTAGCCTCCCCTTTGTAACGTTTGGTCTCTCCCACCAGCTGCTACTTCATGTGAGAGTGTTTTGTCCCTAGCTAACACCACCTGCTGCCTTCAACGTGAGTGAGTGGAAAGTCTCCTTGGTGATGGTGTAACGTTGTCTACTCCCCAATCTTCTTAGAGGGCTTCTTTATTTCTTTATTCTCCACCATCAGTAGCTGCTTCTCACCACAAAAACTTCCAGCCTCAACGTTTGTTTTTTTTGTTTTTGGAGCCTCCTGAGTGGTGTAGCGTGAGTGAATAAATCAGGTTTTCTTTAGAGGGAGGCCATACTTCCTTATCCACCTGCTACTTTGTTTTCTTTCATTCCAGCAGCTTGTGATTTGTTTTCAACAGCTTTGCCACATTACTTCCTTCCACTACTAGCTGCCTTGTTTGAGTGGTTGTAATGTCTTGAGAGCTGGTCCCACCTGAGTGTATGTGTTCCGTTGGTGATAGAGTTGAGCTCTCACATTAATCCTCCTAGCTGTTCTCCTTACTGCAGCTACGTTTTCTTCACACATAGCAAGATGTCCTCCTTCACCAGCCCAACGTGTCTTCATCTGTCCAAGTTCAACATTTTTCTTGCTAACTTTGAGGGCTTTTCTTGCTTAGTCTTTTAAAAATAACAAATCTAATGTGTACTTAAAATTAAAACAAATAATCCTTAATTAGTGCAATTTAAGCATTAAATGGACAAGAGATTAGAAAATTATCTATCAAAACTTAATAAAAAAGTCCATTAACAGGACATACCTAATTCGGTGATTGAGATTAGGAGTTTGGATAACGGTGAAAAGGAAGTTCCGATGACTGCAAGCAAAGAGATGAAGAGCAGAGAGAGCAGAAGTTGGAGAATCAGATGCGTAGAAATGGTAGTGAAGGAAATCTGTCGATTCCGAACGGTTATCACAAAAATCAACTAAACGGGCGCACTAATTGAAGTTGGACGCGTGGCAAAACCTGAACCGTGCGAATTAGGGTTGTCAGATACCCGGAGTGGCGCAATAGTTGAAGCGATACGCACGATCCTAAAAGCAACACAAAAGGACGCTCCCCTTTCAAATTTTGAAATCCGTCAGAGGACGCGCCGTAAGTAATGATTAAATTCAACGCCCTAGCTAGACGTCCAATCTAGTCAATCGGCCCAATCGCGAGCTGACATGTAGACGAGCTGTCAAGCACGAATCCTACGTACTCCATCGAGCCTTCTCCCTGATCAGACTCGAGGAGTAGGGGGCTTATGGTCGGGTCGGTCATGCTAGGCCCAGGTCCAACCCTAGGATGTCGTGTGGGCCGATCAGCCCATCCCTAAGATGTTGAGTTAAATACGATAGGTATTTACTATATAAGATCATTATCTCCTCATGATGCAGGTACGACTCTAATAACTCTGATATTCTTTGTTCATAGACACAAAACCTACGACAAATAACTAACTTAGGCATCGGAGGGATAAGCTGGCAATCAACCCCCGGCGTGCCTTTATTGTTTTTGCAGGTATCTCTTAGTCCAAGCTAATCAAGATCATAGATTCAAGCAACGATGTCCAGCCCCAACAGAATTAGATTGAACCACAATCTTATATATATATATATATACATATATATATATATATATATATATATATATATATATATATATATATATATATATATATGATATGATATGATTCACACGCTTGGCTCTCCCTCCCAAGTGTGTGAATCTTATCACAGGTTGGTTGTAGTTAGTGCGTTAAGTAGAAGTAAGAAAACCACTTATACCCAACAGGTCCCTACGTTAGTCAAACAAATCAGGCCGCGCCTAGGGTCCTAGAAATTACTGCTTTTGGAGTCTCCAAGTTCGGTCTGTACAACATAACATACCATTTTGCAGGTTAAATTTGAGCGTGATTAATTAATCATCTACAGAGCTTTCTACATCGGTAGGCATGATGGTCCAGAATATCTAGTCAACTTTTCATCATGTGGACCAGGACGAATCTTGGTAACATAGTTTTAAGGGTCCTACTTCATTACACTGAATCTTGTCAACTTGTTATATTCTAAATTGTTTGAATGTATTCACTACAAGGAAATCGTCAAATAGCGACGGAAATATACCGACGAAACATATAGCGTCTGTTAATTGCGACGGGACACACTAATCCGTCGGTTAAAGCAAGAGGATTTCCGACGGTCAAGAAATCCGTTGCCAAAGTGGGAGGGAAAATTTCGCGGGAACTTTTAGCAACGAAAATATACCGATGGAAACCGTACCGTCTGTAAATAGGGACGGAATTAAATTTTCGGTCGGCAAACTTGTCGGCTAGAAATGTTTCACCAACGATTACAAAGCCGTCTCTATATTAAAGCAAGAACATTTCCGACGGTCAAGAAATCCGTTGCCAAGGTTAGAGGAAAAATTTCTCGACGACGAAAATATGCCGATGGAAACCGTACCGTCTGTAAATAGGGACGGAATTAAAATTTTGGTCGGCAAACTTGTCGACTAGAAATGTTTCACCGACGAAACAAAGCTATCGCGATATTGCAAAACGTCATCGGGAAACTAGGTTAGAATGCTTAATTCTGCGACGATTTTTTAATTATACCGATGGATCATTCCGTCGGTAAAATTAAATTAAATCCACCTGTGGCTGCCCTCCGTCTCTTCTCTCCCCGACGCTGCTTATCTCTTATCTTTCTCTCCTCTCCTCCGGCGAGGCTCGTCTTCAACCCACGTCCGACCAACTGTTGCTACTCCGGCGACGAGAACGTGCGTCTTCTCCGGCGACATCAACGGGCGTCTCTCCTCTGCTGGATTCGAAGGTAAGAAAGTCGTGGGTTGGGTTTATTTGGATGTGTTTCTGGAGTGATTTTTGGCATTTCGTTTGGGAACTCATGTTTGATTGGTGTTGTGTGAAAGTTTTGGATGTTTATGTCGGCGAGAATTAAAGGATTTGTGTGTAGATAGGGTTGAGTTGGTTTTGCCCACAAGGTGTTTGATGAAATGCATGAAGGATGAATAAGCTTAATGCCCGCAAGGTGTTTGATGAAATGCATGAAGGATTTGTGTGAAAGTTTTGGATGTTTATTAATTAAAAGTTTTATAGTTTTTAATTTGTTTCTTATAATGAAATATATTTATAATTATTTAAAATTAATAATTTTATAAATCATTGAAAATTATTTGGATTAATTACATATAAATATAAAATATTTTGATTAAAATTATTTATAATATAGATCATATAATAACTAAATATGAGCAAAAGTTTCTCATTATTGTTCCTAATATTTGATATCAAATACTAGCATGATTTTTAACTTAATTAATCTCATTCTTAATGATTATATACTAAATAGGCATAATCAATAATTTCATTCATATTCTAATTTTATTTTTAATTTCTATTCCTTTTTATTATGATTCTTTAATTATTATTTACCAAAAGGAGTCCTCAAGAGTAAAGCTTTGTTTGGTAATTAGTAACAAAGATTTGAGAATGAGAATCCATCTTGATTTGTAGGAATTGATTAAATAGGAATGGTAATATTGGATAATATTTTAAAATTGGACATAAATTAAATCGATAAAATAAGAGATTTAAAGATCTAAAGATTTAACAGTATTAGATCATTATATAATAAGAATTGAACAAACACTACAAGGAAATCGTTAAATAGCGACGGAAATATTTTAAAAACAGTATTGTTATTCAATTCTATGGTTTGAATTCCCGTATGAGTTCAATTCATTGTCTCTTTGTAAGTTGAATTCACGCTGAAATTGCGTGAATTCAATTACAAACCATCCTACAAGTGCTCGCTGCTCACGCACTTGTTGGATGGTTTTAGATAAAATAAAAATTTATTTATTAATAACAATTTATTAATAAATATTTATTAATAAATAAAATAATTTTTTTAAGTTTTAGATAAAAAGTTTATTTTATTTAATTAATAATTTATTAATAAATATTATATAAGAGATTATAATAAATTAAATAAATTAAAATAAAATTATTTATTAATAACAATTTATTAATAAATATTTATTAATAGATAAAATAATTTTTAAGTTTTAGATAAAAGTTTATTTTATTTAATTAATAATTTATTAATAAATATTATATAAGAGATTATAATAAATTAAATAAATTAAAATAATTTATTTTTAAGTTTATGTGATAGGAGAAATGCTCCCGAATTTTCAGCAGAATCCCCGTATAACAATTAATGATACTGACCTACGTGTATTAGCTAGCTAGCATTAATGTAGAGTCGAGAATAATTTGAACTACAAAGTTATCGGAGTCATTCGTCAATGCCAACGTCTCCAAGTGACTTTTAAGGAAATGGCTCAACTGATGGTGGAAGATTTTTTTACCTTCTTTAGGTCAAGAGTTTGAATCCTAAGTTGAATGTGTTCTATAATATTCTCCTTTAAACCTTAGGGTTATTGGAACGGGTTGAAAAAAATGCTTTTAATTCATTAATATTAATTGAATTAAATTTATGTGAAATTTTTAATTAATTATTATATAATTGTGAAAATTTATCTAATAAATACTGAAAACGTAAATCAAACATGTATATAGAATAACCTTTAAGTAACAAAAACTTTTCACTGTATTTGTAAGTATAATAGACATATACTTGCAATTTGATAGAGACAGCAATTTAAATCCTTAATTGCATTACTTACATCAATTATAACCTAAAAGGCAATAATTATAATTTAGTCAAAGTAGCAAAAGAAAGAGATACAGCGGACTCATACCTTTGCTTCTTGAAGATACCAGGGCTAGTACCTATAACAGTTACGGAAGCATTTCGAAGTGATTCCAAATGAGTGAGTGATGGCCAATGAATGTGGTATGCTGAATACTTGTACAAAGGCCGCTGGAAATTGTTGCTGAAAACGGCATTTGAAACAAAACCCTAGTGTATTGTAGGGACTAGTAAAATAACAGGAATTTGTAGCAAAAACGGATTCTTAAAGCTAAACCGAAAGGTGAAAGGTGGTGGACATAAGCAGATCAATATTATGATTTTAATATGAAATTGGAACCCTCAAATGAAGGGAAAAGTGAGAATCCCACGGTGTACGTTGTTGATTCTGCCACTTACGGCTAGCTTTTGTTGAATTAAGATATTCATTGGAGAATAATTAAACTCATAAGTGACCAAATCAAAGATACTTTCTAAAGTCTGATCCGCTGTCTAATGACCTTTCATTCCTCATTCATCGGGAACTAAAGACAAGGAATCTGATTCTGATACTTCTTTTGTCCACTATTGACGGTAATGACTTCCACTTATAAATGACAAAAGCTCATCAGGTGCTCCGTTTGTTTGTGTCATTTAAATAAAATAGAAGCCTTCTATGCGTGCATCATGAGCTTTCGGACCATATTTGTTAACCAACAATAGCAGGAGAAGCATTTTAACTTGGAAACTTGAGTCAAAAGTGGTCATTTAAAGAGATAAATATTGGTTACTATTTGGTTGCTTGCCCTTTCTGCTGCCATATATATCCCCTCCAACTTCCCGAGAAGGCCATCACTTCATAACCGAGGAAATTCAAGAGTTCTAGCTAGCTCCCCGCTTGCTCTTGCTGTCTTAGTTTGGTTATCTCGATCTCATTGTGAGCTTCATCAGCTCATTGAAGGGAAAATATTATTTCTTTCCTTTCGGTAATTATCAGAAAAAAAAAACTACCTTTGATTTGTTATATATGGATCCCTCTCATATGAAGAGACTTCATATTCTAATATTGTAGCACTGAAATCGGTGCCGCATTCTTCTTTCGTTGAATAAATGAAAATAAACAGCTGTTTTGCAGTTGTTTCATGCGGTAGAGTGCCTATATAAAACACTTCATACTTCAAAAAAAAATCACAAAAAATAGAGAACAAAACCAAAGCAAATCAAATATTCTGAAGTTAGGAAATATATTCCTAAAAGGTTGGTAAATAACAAAATAGTGATGTTAGTATTTTTAGGTTGAGAAACACCTTGTAAGCCACAATTTTAGTTTTATCTCTGTATACCTACTGTTTATAATAGTGTGGAAGAAATATTATGAGTTTTGTTTGTGGATATAACCCAAATTTAAGGGTGAACCTTGTTAAATATTTTGTGTCTATTTTGTTCATTTTATTTTTCTTTTTCACAAAATACACTCGCTGCGCCTAACAAATGATATCAGAACTGCGTTTTCATTGAAGGTATTTTTTGAAAAGAAACACGTTACCGGGAAGATAAAATTACAACAAATTTTTTGACGTGATCCGTTCGAAAAGTTGACGTAAAACGATAAATAGTACTCTTACGTTGTTTTAATAAATTTATAAGGTGACAACATTGTGCAGCAATAGTAATTAGGTCCTGCAGTACTATTTGCGATACTATTCACAAATTATTTCCCGGGTCCCGCAACATTATTCTAATGGGGTCCGACGGCACTATTCCAGTGAGCACTATTCACAAATTACTATTTACTGGATTCCGCAATACTATTCTAGTAGGGTCCGATGACACTATTTCGATTCCGTGGTGAAAATTTAGAAGATATCTTTTCTACCAAATTTTGACGTCCTAGTTCCATCTTTAAGGTTAATTTTTTCAAATTTGGCTTAATTTGACAAATGGAGATGAAGATGAGCAAAATGATCAATCTAAACAGTATTAACTATTGTATTTGACGAACCAAGATAAAGGATCTCTTGATGATTACAAAGATATATTTGTCGATATTTTCGATAACTAAACCAGAGGAGATGTCCAACGAAGATTGGGAGTTTGAGCATGAATGAGCGTGTGGTTATATTCAACAGTTTGTCGATGATAATGTATGCAATCACATTTGTAACGAGACTCATGCAAGAATGCTGTGGAATAAACTAGAGCAGTTGTATGTTTCAAAGACCGGCAACAACAAATTATTTTATTTGACAAAATTGATGCAAGTAAAATACCAAGAGGGTACTTTTGTAGTTGATCATTTAAACAATATGGAAGGGATGGTTTATCAGTTATCAAAGATGGGCATAAAATTTGACGATGAGGTGATTGTTCTAATGGTGTTAGCTTCATTACCAGAGTCTTGGGAGACTTTGAAAGTATCTTTGACAAATACTGTACCAAATGGTGTATTAAATATGGAGTATGTTAAAAGCAGTATATTAAATGAAGAGATAAGATGTAAATCACAGTCTATAACCTCTTCGTCACATTCAGATGTTTTACTTACAAAAAATAGAGGAAGGAGTCAATCCAGAGGCCCAAAATCCAGAGACAAGAGCAGAGAAAAGTCAAACAGATATGCAAATGTGAAATGCCATTACTGCAAAAAAAAAGTTCACATCATGAAATTTTTTCAAAAGTTGAAGAAGAAAAAAGGCAAAGATGTGAAGAAAGACGAAAGCAGTGATGATGAACAAAGTAACATTGTTGATGTATTCAACCTTGTTATTGATAGAGAGATAGTCAACATGGTGTTGTAAGAAACAAGTTGGATAGTTGACTGTGGAGCTATTGTTCATGTTACATCTCACAGACAATTTTTCTCATCCTACACACCTGGGAATTATGGTGTTGTTAAGATGGCAAACGAAAATCTGTCAAATGTTGTTGGCAAAGGAGATGATTTTTTAAAGACAGCAAATGGTTCAAGACTGTTGTTGAAAGATGTCATATACATTCCTGATATGCAACTGAATTTGATTTCTATAAACAGGCTAGATGATGAAGGCTTTTGAAATACTTTTGGAAACAGAAAATGGAAGCTTACTAAGGGCTCCTTAGTAGGGGCCAAAGGTCAGAAGCAAGCAAGACTGTACATGATGCAGGCAAAGCTCTCTAATGATGTTGTCAATACAGTGAAGAATGATAATACAATTGATTTGTGGCATAAAATACTAGACCACATTGGTGAAAAGGGATGACTCAGCTTGTAAAAACGAATATGTTATCTGGTCTAAATAAGATACATCAGAAGAAATGTGCAGATTGTCTAGCAGGGAAATAAAACAGGATTTCTTTCCAGAGTTCTCCTCCATCAAGATTGAAGAATGTTCTAGATCTGATTTACTCAGATTTGTGCAGACCATTGCCAAAGTCACTTGGTAACGCATAGTACTTTGTGACTTTTATTGATGATCATTCCAGGAAAACGTGAGCCTATACTCTGAAGACTAAAGATCAAGTGCTAGATGTGTTCAAACAATTTCACGCCTCAATTGAGAGACAAACTGGGAAGAAATTGAAGTGCATTCGAACAAACAATGGCGGAGAGTACATCGAATTATTTGATGTTTACTGTAAAGAACATGGTATTCGATATCAAATGACACCACCAAAAACACTGCAATTAAATAGCGTAGTTGAGAGGATGAATATGACTTTATTGGAAAGAGTCAGATGTCTACTTTCATATTCAAAGTTGACTAAGGTATTTTGGGGTGAAGCTTTACTTGTAGCTGTGTATGCATTAAATCGTTCACCATGTGTTCCTCTCCAATATGAAGTTCCAGAAAAGGTGTGGTCAGGAAAGGATGTTTCCTATGATAATTTGCGGGTCTTTGGATGCAAGGCCTTTGTCCAAATTCCTAAAGACGAAAGGAAAAAGCTTGATGTCAAGACATGATAGTGTGTATTCATTGGCTATAGTTAAGATTAATTTGGCTATAGGTTTTATGATCTAGTGCAGAAAAAACTTATCAAGAGTCGTGATGCTATGTTTATTGAAAATCAAACTATTGAAGATATCAACAAGGCAAAAAAGGAAGTTCCAAGCTCCGATGATGACTCAACAAGCTTCCGATTGAATCCTCCAACAGTGGTGCCGAGACAAGTTGGAGATGAAGGGCAGAATGATCATATAGAAGCTAATAATGCAGATGCCCCCAATGAAGTTAAACCAAAGGATGATGATGGTGTTCACATTCAACCACCAACACCTGAAGATTCTCCAATCTCATACGAAGATCTAGTAGAAATAGACAACCATCTACTAGATATCCAATTAATCAGTATGTAATGCTGATTGATGGGGGAGAACCAGAAAATTTTGATGAAGCCATGAATGATGAACACAAGAAGAAATGGAAAGAAGCCATGCAAGATGAGATGAAATCCTTGCATGAGAATAAAACATTCGATCTGGTGAAGTTACCAAAAGGCAAAAGAGCATTAAAGAATAAATGGTTGTTCAAAATCAAGCATGAAGAAAACAACAACCATCCTCAATTCAAAGCAAGATGAGTAGTCAAAGGATTCAACCAAAAGAAGGGTATTGATTTTGACGAGATATTTTCACCGGTGGTGAAAATGACATCCATATGTACAGTGTTAGGGCTAGCTGCAAGTTTTAATCTGGAGATTGAACAAATGGATGTCAAAACTGCCTTCCTATATGGAGATTTGGAAGAAGAGATATACATGAAGCAGCCAGAGGATTTCGTGAAAAAGGGGAAAGAAGACTATGTTTGTAGACTAAAGAAGAGTCTATATGGTCTAAAACAGGTACCAAAATAGTGGTATAAGAAGTTCGAGCCTATTATAGGGGAGCAAGGCTACAAGAAGACTACTTCAGATCACTGTGTATTCGTGAAGAAATTCTCTAATGATCATTTCATTATTTTATTGCTCTATGTGGATAATAAGTTGATTATTGGTAAGAATGTTTCTAGAATTAACAATCTGAAGAAACAGCTAGATAAGTCTTTTGCCATGAAAGACTTGGGATCAGCAAAGTAGATTCTTGGCATGCAGATTATAAGAGATAGACGTGCCAAAAAACTATGGTTGTCACAAGAGAAGTACATTAATAAAGTACTTCAGAGATTCAAACTGGACAAAGCTAAAACGGTTAGTTGTCCTCTTACTAATCACTTTAAATTGAGTTCCAGAGAGTGCCATTCTACAGATGAAAAAAAGGAAGAAATGTTCAGAATTTCATATGTTTCAGCAGTTGGAAGTTTGATGTATGTCATGGTTTGTACACGGCCAGATATTGCTCATGCAGTTGGAGTTGTGAGTCATTTCCTTTCAAATCCTGGAAAGGAACATTGAGCTGCAGTCAAGTGAATTCTCAGGTATCTTCGAGGGTCATCCAAAATATGTTTATATTTTGGAAGAGCAAAACCTGTGTTAGCTAGATACACAGATGCAGATATGGCTGGAGATGTTGACTCGAGAAAGTCTACATCAGATTACTTGATTACTTTTGTAAGGGGAGCTGTGGCATGGCAATCAAAGTTACAGAAGTGTGTTGCACTTTCTCTAACTGAAGCGGAGTTTATTGTAGCAACAGAAGCCTGTAAGGAGTTGCTATGGATGAAGAAGTTCTTTAATGAACTTGGTATTAAGCAAGAACAGTATCAGTTATTTTGTGACAGTCAGAGCGCTATTTACCTTGGTAAGAATGCCTCTTTTCACTCACGATCAAAACACATTGATGTGAGATATCACTGGATCAGAGTTGTGATGGAGACGAAACAATTACAATTAGAAAAGATCTATATTGATGAAAATGGATCAGACATGTTAACTAAGATTCTACCAAAAGGCAAGTTCGAGTATTGTTGATCTTGTCGATCAATAGCAGGCTTGATAGAGTCCTCCATGTAATCAGGAGGGGGAGATTTGCTAGATATGGGTCCCTCTCACATGGAGGGACTCCATATTCTAATATTGCAGCACCGAAATCGATGCGCATTCTACTTTTGTTGAATAAATGAAAACAGATAGCTGCGAAGAAGCTGTCTCACACGGTGGAGTGCCTATATAAGGCACTCCATGCTTCATAAAAAAAATCACAGAAAAACAAAGAGCAAAACCAGAGCAAATCAAATGCTCTGAAGTTAGGAAATATATTCCTAAAGGGTTGGTGAGTGACAAAATAGTGATGTTAGTATTTTTAGGTTGGAAAATATCTTGTGAGCCACTATTTTGGTTTTATCTTTGTATACCTATTGTTTGTAATAATGGAAGAAATATTTTGAGTTTTGTTCGTAGACATGGCCCAAAGTTAAGGGTGAATTACGTTAAATATTTTGTGTCCATTTTGCTTATTTTATTTTTCCTTTTCACAAAATACATCCGCTGCGCCTAACATGATTGGTTTTCTTATATGGATGATAACCATGCAACTAGAAAGAACAACCAAGTTTTCGATGTTGCTATCAACATGGAACCTCAAGTTGGATTTGGATCCAAGCAATGGTTTGATGACGATGACAAACTCAAGAGAACTGGTAAATCATTCGCATCAATTTACAACTGAGTACCTATCATTATTGTTGCTGCTTAAAACTCAGTACCGAATCATTTGATGTTATTTTTGTGACCAGGAATTGTTTGGATTGCGAGTGCTCGATCACATAATAACAACTGTGATCAGTTCCAGTGTCCTGTTTTTGGCTTGGGTCACGGCTCAGCTCGATTGGATTGTTAGTTCAACTGTTATTGTTAGATATGCATCGTTTTGCTGCTAAATAATAGGTCAATGACTAGTTGTCATTTGATTAAAAGTATTTGCTAGATTTTAGAGATTTTATTGATTTCCAAAATCAAATTTTCTTCATTATTTTAAAAAGTGATTTTCAAATTTGTTTATTTATTTTCAGCTGTATAAATTACAACTCTCATTGAATGCAAACTATCATTCAAAGTTTAGTTTTCCTCTTGAGTGTTTTGTCTAGATCATAAACTTCTATATTCTGCAATTTTTCTACAGATTTACCTACAAATTGGTATCAAAGCCTTTTTGTTCTTAAGGGACTTGTGTTGGTTGTGAGTGAATCTGTGAGGAACCTTTCACTATAATTTAAACACTCAGCCTCTAAATAAATACCAAATCAATATGCCAGAGAATTCTACTCATTTTTTGGCAGCACTACCTGTTTTTACAGGTGAAAATTATCATATTTAGGCTGTCAAGATGAAATCTTTTATAGAATCTTATGATCTTTATGATGTGGTTGAGAATGAAGCTCCTCCTGCCAGTGATCCAACACTAGCAGAAATAAGGAATCAAAGAGAAGAAAAGAAAAAAAAGATCAAAGGCCAAGACCTGTATTCACTTAGCAGTAACATAAGATATTTTTACAAGAATCATGGCTTGAGAAACTGCAAAGCAAGTTTGGGATACACTGAACGAGGTATTTCAAGGAAATGATCGAACCAAAAAAAATGCAAGTTTTGAATCTTAAAAGAGAATTTGAGCTTTTGCAGATGAAGGATACTGAAACTATAAAGGAGTATTTCGATAAGCTCCTTGCCATAGTTAACAAAATTAGCTTAATTAGTGAAGAATTACTTGCCAGTAGAGTTGTGGAGAAGTTGAGAATAAGTTTACCAGAGAGATTTGAAGCAAAAATTTCATTTTTAGAAGATTTAAGTGACCTTGGTCAGATTTCTTTAACTGAGCTTGTTAATGCTCTTTAAGCACAGGAACAAAGGAGAATGATCAGGCAAGAAGGAATAACTTAAGGTGCTTTCCAGGCTAAGGACAAACAAAGCAACAAGAGCAAAAAACAACATTGGAATAAGAAGAAAGGTGATAGGAACAAGAATGGTAGCAAAAAAGAAAATTTTCCTCCTTGTCAATATTGTAAGAAAACTTCACATTTACATAAATATTGTTGGTTTAAACCCGAGATACAATGCAAGTCTTGCAATTAAATGGGTCACATAGAAAAGGTCTACAAAAATAAGAAACATGTAAAAAAACAAGCTCAAGTGGCTGATCAACAAGAAGAGGAGGAGAAGCTTTTTGCTGCAACTTGTTTTGCAAACAAGAAGGTCAATGAAGCATTGTTGATTGACAGTGGCTGCACTCATCATATGACACATGATGAGTCAATGTTCAAGGAGCTTGACAAGTTATTTACTTCCAAAGTCAAAATTGGTAATGGAGATCACATTAAGGTTAAAGGAAATGGAAGTGTTGCAATTGAAACTGGTTCAGGTATAAAAATCATTCCTGATGTTTTATTTGTACCAGATATCGATCAATGTTTGCTGAGTGTTGGGTAGCTACTTGAAAAAGATTGTTCTGTGGTTTTCAAAAACAAAAATGTGTGTGATCTTTGACTCTTTTGGAAGTGAATTTTCTATAAAGATGAAAGGGAAAAGTTTTGTGCTTGATTGGAAGCAAGAAGAGTCCCAAGCCTATCCAAGCCTTGTTAATCAATCTCAACTTTGGCACAAAAGGGTTGGACATTTTCATTTTTCAGCTCTTGCCTTTATGCATAATGATGAATTAGTGTAGGATTTGCCTACTATTGAAGAAGGAATTGAAGTTTTTGAAGTTTGTCAAATGTCAAAGCAATCTAGATTACCATTTCCAAAGAATAATGCTTGGAAAACAACAGAAAAAAATTCAACTTATTCACACAAATGTTTATGGTCTAATTAAACTTGCATCTTTGAATGGTAGTAGGTACTACATTATTTTCATTGATGATTTTAGCATATTATGTTGGGTTTATTTTATGAAACTCAAAACTGAGGTTGTTGAGGTATTTTGAAAGTTTAAGAATTAGATTGAGAATCAAAGTGGTCACAAAATTAAGGTGATTAGGTCTAATAATGTGACTGAATATATTTCTAACAGATTTAACAAGTTTTATTAAGATGCAAGAATTGAACATCAATTTACAACAACTTACTCTCCACAACAAAATGGTGTCAGTGAACCCAAAAACAGGACCATAATGGAGATGGGAAAATGTTTGTTTTTTGAGAAAATTTTTCCTAAGAGATTTTGGGCAGAAGCTATTAACACTGCAATGTATTTATTAAACAGGCTAGCAATGAAGAAGCTAAAGGAAGAAACTCCATTTGAAGCCTGGTATGGATACAAACCTTCTATGCAAAATTTAAAGGTTTTTGGTTGCATTTGCTATACTCATATTCCTAATGTGAAAAGAGATAAGATGGATTGTAAGGCACAGATTGGGATTTTCATTGCCTATAGCAATAATACTAAAGGCTACAGTGTCTATCAACCTTTAACTGGTAAAATAACTATCAGTAGAGATATCAAGTTTGATGAATTCACAATATGGAATTGGGACAAGTGTGAAGTGGAGAATGTTGAGACTATAGATTCAACTTCTAAAAAAATTCAGGAGGAGACCCTTGATGAAACTATAAATGACATTCCTATTAAAGGTACCAGATTACTTTTTGACATTTATCAAAGGTGCAACATTATTTTACTTAAACCTGCAGGTTTTGAAGAAGTTGTCAAAAGCTCAAAATGGGTTGTAGCAACGGAGGAAGAACTAAAGATGATAGAGAAAAATGAAATATGGACTTTCGTGGATAGGCTAACTCACAAAAGGCCTATTGGAGTGAAATGGGTATTCAAAACCAAGCTAAATGTTGATGAATCTTTCAAGAAATTCAAAGCTAGCCTTGTGGTAAAAGGGTATGCACAACAATTTAGGGTGGAATTCTTGGAGACATTTGCACCTGTAGCTCGGCTTGATATAATCAGAATAATTTTAGCATTAGCAGCTAAAAAAGAATGAAGAGTTTTTCAATTAGATGTCAAGTTTGTTTTTCTCAATGGCCATTTAAAGGAGGAGATTTTTTTTCCAGCAACCTAAAGGATTTGTTAAGAAGGGAGAAGAAGACAAGGTTTATCTACTTAAGAAGGCCTTATATGGCTTAAAAGAAGTTCCCCGAGCTTGGTATAGTAGGATTGATGATCACTTACTCCATTTTGGATTTGAGAAGAGCTTAAGTGAATCAACTCTTTATGTGAAAGTTACTAATGATGGTCTAATTATGGTTTCTTTGCATGTTGATGATTTACTTGTTACAGGAGGCAATTCTAGATTAGTGCAGTAATTCAAAGATCAAATGATGAAGGTCTTTGGGATGACAGATTTGGGAGAAATGTCATATTTTTTGGGCATGGAAATTTAAGAATCACTGCAAGGGATTTTCATTGGACAACAAAAGTATGTGAAGGAAGTTTTAAAAAAATTTAATATGGAAAGTTGCAAGCCTGTATGCAGTCCATTAATGCAAAATGAGAAGCTAAGTAAAGAAGATGGTGTTGAGAAGATTGATGAAGGATTTTATAGGAGTCTTATAGGTTGTTTAATGTATTTAACAGCAACAAGACTTGATATTTTGTATTATGTTAGTTTGTTCTCTAGATTTATGCACTATGCTAGCAACTTTGTTAAGTTGTCATTTTGTGTTTATTTTCTATTTAATTCTCTTTAATGTGTAGAAATTATTATCCAAAATTAATGTAATTATCTATTAATTGTTCTCAGGTGATTTTTCAATATTTTAGAGATGAAATTGAATCAAAAAGATGTAAAAGAAACAAAGAAAATTCGAAAATTTCAGATTGATAGCAAATTCAGTGACTAAGTGTGGGCACGTGCAAGGACAAAAATAATTTGCATATCTGTTTTCAAATTCAAATTTGAGATTTTCATAATCTTTGAAGATCATATTGCTATCTTATTAAGGATCGACCACTTGAAGTTGGGGGATACGTTATCTGCTGAAAATCAAGGAAAGACAGAGAAGAGGGATCGAAAAAACATAAAAGGGGAGAAAGTTACTATTTACGTAGCTTTTAGTGTTAGGATAGTTTTACACTTTTCTGCTACTTTTTTACAGTTTTTTGTTAGGATAGTTTTCGTTTTCTTTGCAAAATTTTCTTCTATTCTTTTTGGCAACATAGTTTAGGAGTAGTTTATGTTTCCTGCATTCTTTTCTTATGTTTTTCTGGACAACCATAGTTAGTTTTCTATTTTTACAGTATTTCTCTAGAGATTTTTCAAATTTCTAAGAAAGACCAAGGATTGAGACTTTACAATTGGCTACTTCTTTGATTTTCACTTTCATTATGAGTAGCTAAATCTATTTTCTTGGTTGAGGGGAACCTTGTTGTCATCTATTATGTATAAGATGTTTCAACAAAGTTTGTTTTGTTAATGAATATTGAGTGTCTTTCGAATTACTTTTCTAATTGAATTGATTGATTTCTAGGTGTGCAATTAGGAATTGATTCATTTAATAGCTAGATTAATGAAATATGACGTTCAGTTTTGTTAATCAAAAGTAGCAATTAGGATTACCTTCTTTACGTTAGAGTAAGGAATTCTAAGAAGATTCTCATCTTGATTAAATGCATGTCGTACATGTATTATCTTGTTCATTGGTTTCTTAGTTTTTAAAGCTATCATTCAATTGAACCTATGATCGTATCTAGGTTGTTGATTAATAAGAATGCAGAGAATACATATTTCTATTCATTTATACTTAAAAGAAAACATCCCCTAATGAATGTTTATTGATGAACTGAATTTTATATCAAGGATTGATTTTAGTGTGATAACATCGATGACCCGAAATCAAGGTTTGTTTATTAAATTTTCAGATCTAGTTACTTTTGTTAATTTTTGATTTTTTTATTTCTAATTTCTTAAATTACGTGAACCAAACGCTCTCCCTATTTGTTTTAGTTTTAAACTTGCTAACCTTTACCGTTAAAAATTCCTTGTGGGAACAATCCCTACTTTCCACTACTACATTATTTTGTATTGACGGAAGTTGGTTTCTTTTTAAATTTGGTTGTAGGCAACAATATTTCCAAACTTGCATTTAAATGCTGCAAAAAGAGTGCTTAGATACATCAAAGGCACTGCTGAATTTGGAGTGTTTTTTGTAAAATCTAAGGAGTTAAAACTACTTGGATATGTTGATAGTGATTGGGCATGATCTTATGATGATATGAGGAGTACCTCAGGATACATATTCAGCCTTGACTCAGGATTTTTCCCATGGAGCTCAAAGAAACAAGATGTTGTGGCTCAATCAACAACACGGTACGAAGTAAGCTACTTCAAATCGGTTCATTGCTCTTGCCCAGAATACGATTAATCAAATATGAGCTACATGATCTCCCAATAGCTTACCGGATAAATTAATAAGTCGGGCATTTCTGGCCTACCAAACTAGGAATAGTTGACGCCATACCTAATCAAAAAAGTATGTTATCTAAACGCATTTCAAGTAATTGTAGTAAAACCTAACCCGTTGTTCCTAGTAACTGCTCTGTAAATCAAGCATTATGGCTAAGGAAGCTACTGACTGATTTGAAGCATGATCAAAGGGAGCTAACAGAAATTTTTATAGATAATCAGGCTATAATTGCTATTTCTAACAATCCAGTATTTCATGGTAGGACAAAGCACTTCAAAATTAAATACTACTTTATCAGAGAAGTGCAAAAGAATAAGGAAATTACTCTAATGCATTGTGGTACTGATGGTCAGCTTGCAGACATCATGATAAAGTCTTTATCCAAAGCTAGATTTGAAGAACTGAGATTAAGGTTGGGTATCTGCAGCAAAAGAAGCAAGGAGGAGTGTTAGATATGCATCGTTTTGCTACTGAATAATAGGTCAATGACTAGCTGCCTGTTGGGACCCGATCCAGGAACCGGATCCCAACCGAAAAACGGAACGGAAAGACAAAAAATCGAAAAGCAAGAAATCGCTAAACGGAATACAAATCGCATCATCGGAGCGAAACGAATACTCGGAAAATTGTGCATCGGAAATACGAATAACAAAGCGGAGAAGCTCGAAAGGCAGAATTCCGAATCGAATGCGAATCGAAATAATCAAACTGAAACAAATACCGACATCCGTTTCAAACATGAAGCATAGCAAACTCATCGCGTTGGAAACCTTACGACATTTCAAATCCGGTATAAATTTTTTTTTTCTTATTCATTCCTTTTCTCTTTAATCAATCTCATTCAAATCATAACCATTCCATACAATTTCCTTTTTTTGGAAACTCATCTTCACCAATTTCAATTCACTTAATTCATCTTAATCATTTCTTATACAATCATATAAATCCTCAAACTCATTTCTTTAAACCCATTTTACAGAAATTTTATCAAAATTTCTAAAAGATAACTACTGTATTTTGACATTAAAATTTAAAAACCAAAGAAACGCACTTCTAATACACATAATCCAATAGCATAAGGCAACATCGGACCTCCCGTCCGCATCCAAACACCAAAGAAAACACAATCTTAGTTCTAAACACTTCATCATTCCAATCCATAATACATCTCAACTTAATTATCCACAATTCAATCAGAAGCCATTCATATACATTCCAATTGCCATTTATATCCATCTCAATTCAAATTTACGTACAAAATCTATTCCACAATCATACATAACTCATAACTGAAATACATCATAAATTACATGATGACTTTTCAAGCCATAAACAAAAGCAATACATAATCCATAAACCTTTTTCACAACTTCAAAACTAAACTCCAACATTACACATAAAACAAAGCATACAAAAACGATCAGGTTGACATCATACTCGTCTTCCATCCGATCTCCTACGTGAAAACCTGGAGATGGGGATGAAAGAGGGGTGAGCTCGGAAGCTCGTGGATAATACATTTATAAACTGAACAATAAGCGGAAAAATCTTTTATTTTTCAAACTTTTCAAACATTTCCCATTTAAGAATTTCTTCAAAAACTCATTTTCAAACTTTTCAATTTCATCAACACTTTCTAAGATTTTTCTCAAAATTTTCATTTGTTTCAAAACATTTATATCCGGTTTGAGAATTTCATGCTTGAAAATTTACTTTCTCGCTTCTCAAAATCTCAAACCTTTTTCAAAACATGCACAGCCTTAAACATGAATGCATCACATCATAGTGTATCACATCATAATCAAATTAAAAACACATAACACATCAGAATTGGTTTGGCTCGGTCCAAAATAGACATATCGCACATTCCCAAGATAATGTTCTCAGGCACTGTGAATGAGGAGAGTCCGAGATCGAACTCCTATGCCACTAGCAAGCAGCGGGAGAAGGCTATAACAAGTAGAGACAGCGCTGACTCACAAAAAGGACCTGACCAAACCCACTTAACACATAACGAAAACGAAATTCAGATTGCCCGAAAGCACTTTTCAAACATCTTGCTTTTCACATTTTTCATCTCATAACATCAAATTGTGTCATAAATGACACAAGCATATATTTACATGAATTCACATAATCAATCTAATGAAATGCACATCACCAAATTAATCACATAATAATCACATTCATGACCAAACATGCACTAATTTCTTTAAATCATTTAAATCATAAATCACATAATTTGAAAACCATGAAATTCATAAGTCTTGTATTTTCTAAAACTCATTTTACTCCTTTGAAATCATAATTTCAAACATTTACATCCTTTTTCAAACATTTTTATCCTTAATAATTTATCAAAAATCAAATTTTGCTTTCTTTAATTTTCAAATTTTCACATTTAGCTTATAATTCAATAAATAAATATACTACTCACCTCATATCCATGCTAGCATCTTGTCCAATGCTTCAATTTGACCTTTTCTCCTTTCTTTCTTCCAATTGAAAATTCCCTAAATCAATTTCATCAAAATTTAATCTCATAAATAACTTAATCCTTCAATTTGATGCACAAGTCATCAATTCTTACTAATTCCAAGATAGTTACATCACTAATTCCAAAAACTCCCAAATTACAAATTGAACCTAAATCAATCCAATCAAATTCAATATCATAATTAACTTAATTTCTCAAATTGAACTTAGGAAATATCAATTCCTCTCATATTCAAGCTATTTCAATCTCCAATTTTGAAAATTCTCAATTTTTAAAATTGGCCTAAACCAATTTGCACAAATTCAATATCATAAAACATAATTTCTTCAAAATTGATTCCATATTTCATCAATTCATGCTATTATTGATGGTTCTACACCATTAATTCACAAAATTTGGGAAAATCCTCAAATTCTAAATTAAGCCTAAACCCCCAATTTATAATTTTTTAAATTAAACTTCACCTAAAGCATAAACATCAAAATTAACTTAGGATATCTCAAATTCATCACTAATTCAAACCATCTAAAGCAACAATTTCAAAAACCCCTAAATTTTACTATTCATCATCTTCTTCACTAAGCTTTCTCTCTCTAGAATCTTCCATAACCAAAATTAAACATAACCATAGTCTAATCTCTTCAAATAATCATAGATAAGCTAAATCCATAACCATTCCAAGCCAAATCAATCATCAAACTCATCCAAATTTCAAAATCACAAAAACCTCTCTCTTACCTTCTCTCTCTTGATTTTCGAATTTCTTGGAAGCCATGGAACTTTTACCTTCTTTCATCCTCTTTCCCCCTTGAAAACAAACGAAAAGCCTTGAGAATCATGGAGAAAAAATCGCAACTTCCACCTTCCTTCTTCTCTTCCATAACCGATTCCTTCCCTTCTCTCTTTTCCAACGTTTCTTCTTCTTTCTTCTTTGAATTTTTCGTGAACTTTCTGGTGTTTTCTGGGAGTAAAAATGACAGCCTCATATGAGTTTTTCCATGTCACTTAAAATGGGGCACAAATGACCCTTATGCCCTCACTTGTTTGCTTATTTCCAAAATTGCCCCTGCAGGAATTTGAAAAACTGACCACTTGCGTCCTGTTTTCAAGCATCTAAACGAAATAATTTGGACAAACTTTCTTCTTGAAAATGTTCCTCTAGATTTTACAAATCCAACGCCACTGACCGCGCTCAATTCAGATCAGAAACGAAGAAGTTATAGCCAAAATACTATCGGACCTTCACAAAATCCGAGACTGAACATTAACATAACTTCAGTCCAAATATTAACAATCTTAGGGATGAATTTAAATTTCGATCCCTTCATAAGAGTTGTAGCCCTATATCTTAAATTTATTTCCCCTCAAGAATCAACTCAATCAAAGTTGTACAGCTCCCGAAAATCGCAAAATACCGAACCATGTTCAGAAAATTATCCAACTTATAACCTATAACTCATCTCTTACTTTAGTTCAATCAATATATTTCCATTTAATCTCCTAAAAATCATAATTCTTCATAAAAATGAACCTAATTGTCTTAGGAATTCAACGCTTCAAGAATCGAATCAATCGGATGTCGGACGAAGGATTTATAAGCAAAAGATTACAAAAGGGTCGGAGTTCAAACCAAGTTACAAGACTTCAAATACATACTTATACCTGAATTTTCCAAAAATCATATCTCTTAATCCCAAACTTGGAATTTGACGAATTTAGTGTCAATAAAAAGATCAAAGGAAGCTCTACAACTTCCCTGAAGAACTTAAAATCAAATTAGGTCTCGAAAGAGGTCAAAAACTCAATCAAAGATTCTATTCAAAACAGCTTTTCCTAAACAACTTCCAATTTTTAATCGCTCATAACTCCTAGCCCCGATATCGAAAAATTACAAACTTTATGGCATCGGAAAAATCGACATACAAGCTACAACTTTCAGTAATACCACTTACTCCAATTCAGACTAAATCCATACGACGAGTAGCCTCGAAGCATAGAATACACAAATCTATACTTAATAATATTTTCAAAATCATATCTCCCAATCCCGACATCGAAAAATAGAAAAATTTATGTCCACGAAAAGCTCTCGACAGAGGCTACAAGTTTCATGTTCATCATTTTCTCGAATTTTGCCTAAATCAAAAGTCAACTGTCAACTCCAAAAGTCAAACTTCAAACAAATTTCATACTTAACTTTGACTGATCATAACTTCCACTCCCGATATCGAAAAATATCAAACTTTATGGCTACGGAAAGCTCTTGACATAATCTACAAGTTTCAGAAGACCATTTTATCAAATTTTGCCTAAATCAAAAGTCAACCTCAAAGGCCAAAAAGTCAAACTTTTACAATTTTCATATTCTCACACTTTTCTTTTTAATCTTTGCTATTTAACTTTATTTCAATCAATTCATCCACTTTCTTCTCATAATCCATATAAGTTCACTCAAATATCAAAGTCCTCAAAATTTATACTTTCATCAAATTTCCTTAAACTCAACATTTTCTCACCAATTTCTTTCTCACTTAAATTCATTTTAATATTTCTAATTTTCATCAAAAGTTCGGGGTCCAACTCTGCCATTTAACTAGAAGTATTTGCTAGATTTTAGAGATTTTATTGATTTCCAAAACCAGATTTTCTTCATTATTTTTAAGAGTGATTTTCGAATTTGTTTGTTCATTTTCAGCTGTATAAACGACAACTTTCATTAAGTTCAAACTATCATTCAAATTTCAGTTTTCCTCTTCAGTATTTTGTCTAGATCATAAACTTCTATATTCTGCATTTTTTCTGCAGATTTACCTACAGTAATGCTCTTGTTCTGTATAGTTACTTACTATACTTCTACTCTACTTGTATGCTACCATGCTGGGGTTGTTGTCACTGGGAAGAGGAACTACACTTATGTGGATGCAATTAGAGCCAATCTTGGTAAATTATGATTGGAAAGTTAAGCAGTGATCTTGACTAATTATTGTAATAACTAATACAATTAAATGTTTTTTTTTTAACCTTCAGGGCATTCCTATGTCAATATATGTGGATTGGTTCACTATTTGAATCTTTTTGGAGTCGCCATTTGCTACACAATTCCATCATCTATAAGCATGATGTGAGTTATGATTTGACTTAGAATAATTTGTAATCTTTCACAGAAAATGTATGGGCTAAATGGTTTCTCCAATTTGATGCAACAGGGCTGTAAAAAGGTCCAATTGTTTCCACAACAGTGGTGGCAAAATCCCATGCCATATGAATGCCAACCCTTATATGATTGTATTTGGCGTCGTGGAAGTAATTTTGTCTCAGATTCTTGATTTTGATCAACTATGGTGGCTATCCATTGTCGCTGCAGTCATGTCTTTCACTTACTCAACAATTGGTCTTGGGCTTGGAATTGCTAAAGTTGCGGAAACTGGAAAGATCATGGAAAGTTTGACAGGTGTAAGCATCGAAACAGTGACAGAAACCCAAAAACTATGGAGAAGTTTCCAGGCACTTGGAGACATTGCTTTTGCCTATCATATTCAATCATCCTTATTGAAATTCAGGTTCTTATACATGTTAGACATGCAAAAACTCTTTACATTTACGTAAGAACTGTAATTTGAAGCTTACTTCACATTGTTAGGACACAATCAGATCTCCACCAGCAGAATCAAAGACAATGAGGAAATCCAGCTTAATAAGTGTTACAGTCTCAACCGTCTTCTATATGGCTTGTAGTTGCTTTGGATATGCAGCTTTCGAAGACACGTCTCCTGGAAACCTCCTGACAGGTTTTGGTTTCTACAACCTATATTGGCTACTTGACATTGCCAATGCTGCCATTGTAATTCACTTGGTTGGTGCATAGCAAGTCTACTGCCAACCACTCTTTGCCTTCATTGAAAAAGACGCAGGTGGAAAATTCCTAGATAGTGAGTTCATTAGCAAAGAAATCAAGGTCAGATCTTACAAGCTTAACCTGTTCAGATTGGTTTGGAGGATAGTTTTTGTGATCACTACCACAACGATTTCAACGCTACTTCCCCTCTTCAATGACATTGTTAGACTCCTAGGGGCTCTTGGATTTTGGCCATTAACAGTTTTCCTGCTAGTTTAGATGTACATAACACAGAAGAATATACAAAATTGGAGCACTAGATGGCTTTGCCTTCAAATCCTGAGCGGTGCTTGCCTCATTATTACCATAGCTGCTGCTGTTGGATCTATTGCCGGTGTTATTGGTGATCTCAAGTCTGTCAAGCCCTTCAAGACCAGCTATTAAGAGCTTGGACCTTCATTGCAAAGAAAAGATCTTCGTCAATGTCAAGATAAAGTTCAGAAACTAAAGCAATTAAGTCCACTGTAGAAATTTCTCAGCGTACAAAATCAGGGGGAAAGTGGATTGTCTCGTCATTTTCAGCATTATTGCATAAACATGCTAAATGCAGAAAGCTATGGTTCTTAATAGTACACTTCAATTATTATATATGTCTAATGTAATTAGGCAAGAAAGCTAAGAGGTTTTGTTTTACAAACAAACAAAAAAACCCAGTTCCAAGGACTTATTTATCCAATTTTGGATTGCATGATATTAATGGTAATGATTCTTTGTAATTCACCTAATTAATTAAGAACTTTTCCTTCACTTGTATATAACTTAGCAACATTGTTTTTATTTTATTTATAATAATTCATTATCAATTATTATAGTGAAATTTATATCAAATTGGTAAGTATAATTTTATGTAGACATAAATTTCAATTTTATATTGTAAAGCAATATGTTCAATAATTTCATAACAAATAATTGATAAGAAAAGATATTAATTATGTGATAAATAATTATAATTTGTAGAAAAGTTGAAACAAAAGAATATAATCAAGTTTAAAATAATTGTATATATTGTGAATACAAATTATTTTTATAATAAAACTAACTTATTAAAATTGCAATTACATATTAAGATAATAATTTTGCACATTTATATTTAAATATAAAATTTAAAGTTCAAATAAAAACCAATCAATTTTGAAATAAAAGCTCTTCTCTCAAATAAAACTAATCAATTTGAAATAAAATGGTCTTATCTTCTTATATATTTAATAATATGCATGTTTAATAAATCGTAACGACCTCTTTTCCAAACTTATCAATTTTTTCAATAGGACTCCTTTTAAAAATCATAAAAAATTGAATCAATATCAAATATTTTTATAATATATAATGAATACAAATATATAACTACCAATAATCTTCTAATGATAAATCTGTGTGAAAATATTATAAAATTAAACTTTTCACATTTTTACATAGTCTTTTCATACTTTCTTCAATTGTAGAAATATAAATAATATTTTTAGATGTAAGAAAAAATTCAAGAATCACTAAAATATTACACGTATAATTATCATTTGCAAAGTATACTTTTGATAAAACATGTGAAAAGCTCAAGAGAATTGTATTATATATTTAAAAGACACACTTTAAAAAGTTTAATGTACATTTTATAATATGTAAATATAGAGAATAATCAAAAAATTATTGAAATATGTGAAAATAGTATTTGAAGTCAATTTTACTTTGTAAAAATAAACGTTAATTTTTAAACTTTTGTGTGTTGTTGAAAAAATTCTTTTCTTTTGGTTCCATGCTTGAGGAGATAAATAAGATCCTTTTATGCCCAGTCCCTAAAACTCTCAACCTATCTTTTCTCCAAAACATTAGACTCATTTTCTATTGTAATATCCTTTATAAAATCATTTATAAAATTATGCCATGGAGGCTTAAGCCTCGTATGAATGAACTTATAACATCTCACAATATACTTTCATTTAAAGTTGCAATATTGGAGACAACCTCTTAATAGCACAAGAAATCTTCAAGGAATACCATCAACTAGAAACAGTATGATAAAGATAGACTTTTTCAAAACCTTTAACACTCTCAACTAGAACTTCATTTGTCACATAATGCATGTATTCGGCTTTCCTTCAATCTTTATTAAGTGGATTTATCAGTGCTTGTCAGCTGCTTCCTTTTGTGTACTCGTAAATCGAGAGGCTACTCAATCATTTCAGGGTGCAATAGGCAAAAGGATCCTATATCCCCTTATCCATTTTCCTTAGCAATAAAAGTACTCGCCAAGTTAATATCCCATAGTATAACTCAAGGAAAACCTTCAAATATCACTATAAGTGTGTAACAGTACCAATAATGAATACGTGGTTATAGAGAAAAACAATCCCTCTCTAGGTACTGTGTAACAAGAAAATTAAATCCAAAGTCTCCAATATAACAATACTTTTCGAAAGTTAAAATAGTAATGTATGACAGGATAGATGGTATTCCGCTCAAGCTCCACCATCGAGCTTCATGGACCTGAACCAGAAGAATGAATGGGGAAAGGAAGAGAGAGGAATCAAAGAGAAAGAGAAGTTACAGGGGAAGGTTGTTACCACTCTCAGCATAACCCACAAAATCCTTCCATCGAGTATTTAATACTCTCCTTTTGTTGCTCCTTCTGACACCCTTAATTTCAGGATTTGGTGCCACATGTCCCT
Organism: Erythroxylum novogranatense; assembly: GCA_029891385.1. Classification (NCBI taxonomy): domain Eukaryota; kingdom Viridiplantae; phylum Streptophyta; class Magnoliopsida; order Malpighiales; family Erythroxylaceae; genus Erythroxylum; species Erythroxylum novogranatense. Next base: position 37,578,830 of record CM057225.1, read on the forward strand.
TGTGCGTAACTAACTCTCCATTTGTCTTGTTGTCCAGCTGGTTTACTGTTGCTAAATCAATATCCAGATTAGTATCCACCATCGCCTTTGTGTTGCTACTTGTTACAATACTCTCCCCATCGAGAACAGCCTTGTCCACAAGGTTGAATTCAAGAAAATCCTGGAGAAATTCCTGAGCATCCTCCCAAGTAGCATCTGTATCGGACTGCCTTCCCATTGCACCAAGACTTGTGGAATTGAATACTGCCCCTGCAATATGTAACGAGTAGCCAATACAGTATGAGGACACAGAATTGGATCGTGTTGGGAAGTTGTCAATGAAAGGGGCAAGTATTGTTCCTTGTTGTCACCTTGAAATTTTTTTAACAAGGAAATATGAAAAATCGGATGTATATGGACAGTAGCTGGGAAGTCAAGTTTGTAAGCAATAGGACTAAACTTGGCAATAATTCGGAAAGGGCCAAAAAACAGCATTCCAAGTTTCTGATTCTTCCTCAAAGCTAGAGAGTGTTAGCGATATGGCTGAAGTTTAACTAGAACATAGTCATCCACATCTAATTCCCATTGTCGACGCTTAGAGTCAGCATATTGTCTCATATACTGTTGGGCCTTAAGCAAGTTGTGTTTTAAGTGAACAAGCAGTTTATCCCTCTCTTGTAATAGTACTTGTAAGGCAGGAGGATCATGAGGATGAAGCTCATACCTAATAAGTTTAGTAGGATCACACCCAAAAAGAGCCTTGAAGGGAGTCATGCGAATACTGTGGTGATAGGAAGTATTGTACCAGTATTGTGCCCATGGTAGCATCCTTAACCAACTCTTAGGATTGTGGAAACAAAAGCATCTCAAGTAAATCTCCAAGGTTTTGTTAAGTACCTCACTCTGGCCATCCGTTTGAGGATGGTAAGATAAACTCATGGCCAAGGAAGTGCCCTGTAATTTGAAAAATTGCTGTCAAAAGTGACTGATGAAAACTTTATCACGATCAGAAACAATGGACTTGGGAAAACCATGAAGTTTGTCGATTTGAGTAATAAAAGCTTAAGCCACAATTTTACTTGAGTAATCGGCCTTGAGAGGGATGAGGTGGGCAAACTTGGACAAACGATCAATAACAACCATGATTACTGTGTAAGAATTCGCTAGAGGTAAGGTTGTTATGAAATCCATGCAAATCTCTTCCAAATCTGGTTTGGAACAGGCAACGATTGGAGCAAACCTGCAGGAAGTTTATTCTCAACCTTCGCTTGTTGGCAAATGACACAATTGAGAACATAATGCTTTATCTGTTGTTGCATATTAGGCCAGTAAAATTGGGAACAAATCCGCTCAACTATCTTAGCAATTCCGGAATGGCCCCCAATGGAAGAATCATGGAATTCCTGCAAAATCTGTAGCATTAAAGGGTTGTCCTTGGAGATGACAATTTTGTTTTTCCAGTGCAGAATTCCATTTTTAACAGAATAATGGCCATCTTGTTGTGGAGTAGAATCACAGCTAGTGAGGAGGTGTTGCAAATCACGATCATCATGCACCGCTTTCTTGAGTTGCTGTGGCCATTCAACTCTGGGTTCAGACCATGCAGTAGAAAAACTTCTAGAAAGAGCATCCGCAGGAATATTTTCAGCTCCTGGTTTGTATTGAATTTCAAAATCATAACCAAGGAATTTGTGCAGCCATTGTTGTTGCTCTGGCGTGTGTAGAGATTGAGCCATTAATGATTTTAGGCTCTTTTGGTCTATCTTAATGATGAACTTCTTGCCTAACAGGTAGTGTCAAAATTTTGCTAAGCCTTCCGTGATTACAAACATCTCCCTGGTATAAGCTGATTGCCTCTGCAAACGAAGGGACAATTTCTTAGAAAAATACGCTATTGGGTGGCCAGATTGGCTAAGCACTGCACCAACCAATACTTGAAGCATCAGTTTCTAGAGTGAAGGGTTGCTGGAAATTAGGAAGTGCTAACACCGGGGATGTAGTGATAGCCCGTTTGAGACTTTCAAAAGCGTCTGTTGCCATGGAATTCCAAGTAAAGGAGTCAGTTTTGAGTAGGTCAGTCAAGGGTGCGGCCAAGATGGCATACCCTTTGATAAATCTGCGATAATAACCCGTTAAGCCGAGGAAGCACCGCAACTGTTTAACATTTTGAGGAATTGGCCAATTGACTACAGCAGTGATCTTGCCTTTCTCCAAGTGTACACCAGCCCCCGTGAGTACATAACCCAAATATTCAATTTCGGTGGTGCCAAATGAACATTTAGATAGTTTGGTAAAAAGGGATTCCTTTTTCAAAACTTGTAAGACCACCTCAAGGTGGTACAGATGAGTATGCCAAGAAGGGATATAAACCAATATATCATCGAAAAAAACAAGCACAAATTTCCACAAGAAGCTCTTAAAAACATCATTCATTAAAGCTTGAAAAGTGGCAGGGGCATTGGTTAAGCCAAAAGACATAACCAACCACTCGTAATGCGTGTGTTCGAAATGCGATCTTATGTTTGTCCTCAGGATTAAGCAGAATTTGGTGGTAACCAGAACGAAGATCCAGATTAGAAAAATAGGTAGCACCAAATAGCTCATCTAACAGCTCATCCACGGTAGGAATTGGAAAAGAATCCTTGATGGTAATAGCATTTAATACTCGATAGTCGGTGCAAAATCTCCATGTACCATCCTTTTTCTTAACTAACAAAATAGGAGAGGAAAACGAGCTGCGGCTAGGTTGTATGATACCATTATCCAGTATTTGTTGGACCATCATTTCGATGTGTTCTTTTTGGTGATGTGGATACCGATATGGCTTGACCTTAACAGGTCGTGAACCTTCAATCAGTGGAATAGAATGATCATGTATACGCGGTGGAGGCAATGTTGTAGGAGTGTGAAAAACTTGATGATAAGTATGCAATAATGATGCTATTTTAGGTTCCAAGTCTTGCGGAAAATCTGGAATGGAAGAGATGGATTTATCCACCATAGCAATGTGCATGGTGTAGGCTTCGGCTATTGCATCAGTGTGGTGCATTCTTCGAATGTGGTGACATTGGGCCTCTGTTGGGAGAAAAATCGAATCACCTTGAAGAGTAATGAATCGGCCTTGATGAAAAAACTTGATCTGAAGGGATTGGTAATCAACCAAATGAATCCCTAATGTGGCTAACCAAGCAGCACCAAGAATTAAATCAGCACCTGAAACAGGTAATAAATACACAGGGAGGTGAATAGTATGGCCTTGCACATCGACAGCCAGGTTCCTAATATAGCCCTTAGCGTGCATATGATGACCATTCCCCACAAGCACTTTGAACGTAGGGGATGGTTCAATCGACAATTTGAGGAATTTAGCAATGCGTGGCTGTAAAAAATTGTCGGAGCTCCCACCATCAACAAGAACTTAGATGTCGAGACCTTGAACTTGTGCCTTGAAACAGATAGTACATAAGCCATGGAGACCTTTAAGAGCATGCATGGACAAATGATGATCAATAGGTGGGGTTGCCACTGGTGGCTCAGGAAAAGAATTATCATCCCCATTGTCAGGCCCAATTTGATACGTATCAAAATCAAGACAATCGTCCTCAGACTGCAGTAACATAAGGTGTTTATTGGGGTACTTGTGAGTGAAAGAAAATTTCTCATCGTACCAATAACAAAGACCTTTGTCCCACCGTAGCGGAAGTTCTGCTGGGGACAAGCGTTTTAATAGAGGCTTGGCATTATTGAAGGAAGGTTTAAGGGCGGGGGTTGGCAATAAGGGTGGAAGGGGCTGGGGTAGTGTTTATAGGTAATGGTGGAGAATGAAAAGTGGGTTGAGATTGGTAGGTGTTTGGAGAAAAGACAGGCCAAAAAACAGAGGTGTATTTTTCTTCATATAATTTGGCGGGGGGGGCGCACTGAGAAACCACATCACACCTAAGATCGGTCTTGAGGCCACTAATAAAACAGTCCAACACAGCCTCAAGAGGCTCAAGGTGGACTTGATTAGCTAAAACTGTTGATGGTGTGTCAAACCAACAAAAATAAATTCCTACTCTAGAACACTTAAGCGAGTAAAGTGGTGAATAGGGTCGAACCACAGAGACCAATGTAGTAATTGTTTATTTGTGTGAAATCAAAAATAAAAATAAACAAATGAAAATAAAAATAATGAAAATAATTGATTTGGGAATGATTGGTTTTAGAAACACAAAATCACGCAAGAAGAAATTAAAAATAAGATTGAAAATAATATGAATAAAAACCTAGCCAAGGTACTCTCTCATTTGATACTGTAATTCGATCATAGACTCAAAAATATAAATTTTCGTTCATTCCTATGGACAAAGTTATAGCAGACAGTGAACAACACAAATCTACCAATCCATTCGTAATTATTCGATAATCCCGAGTAAAGCTCCGCAGATTATTTCCCTAACCAATTAGACTATTCCCGAGTAAAGCTCCGCAGAATATAATCTATGGCAGCAATAAATTCTAATGGACCCTCGTCTTAGCCAACAGAATCGACACTGAGAAACCACATCACACCTAAGATCGGTCTTGAGGCCACTAATAAAACAGTCCAACACAGCCTCAAGAGGCTCAAGGTGGACTTGATTAGCTAAAACTGTTGATGGTGTGTCAAACCAACAAAAATAAATTCCTACTCTAGAACACTTAAGCGAGTAAAGTGGTGAATAGGGTCGAACCACAGAGACCAATGTAGTAATTGTTTATTTGTGTGAAATCAAAAATAAAAATAAACAAATGAAAATAAAAATAATGAAAATAATTGATTTGGGAATGATTGGTTTTAGAAACACGAAATCACGCAAGAAGAAATTAAAATAAGATTGAAAATAATATGAATAAAAACCTAGCCAAGTACTCTCTCATTTGATATCAGAATTCGATCATAGACTCAAAATATAAATTTCGTTCATTCCTATGGACAAAGTTATAGCAGACAGAAGGAACAAAGACAAATCTACCAATCCATTCGTAATTATTCGATAATCCCGAGTAAAGCTTCAGATTATTTCCTAACCAATTAGACTATTCTCGAGTAAAGCTCCGCAGAATATAATCTATGGCAGCAATAAATTCTAATGGACCCTCGTCTTAGGCAACAGAATCGGACACCCGCAATCTATTTAGACTAAATTATTTAATCCCATTAACCTCTTAATTGAAATTAATTCGCCACTCGATAACTAATATATTCGGCAATTTATTATTAAGTCAATTAATTAACTGGCCACATTAATCAACAAACTCAACAATAATTAATCGCTCAAGCACAGAGATTAAACAAACATAAGAAATTCACGAAAACAATTAAACCCAAGGAGTCTCACGAACTACATGTATCAAACATCAAATACCTTGTCTAGATTAAAAATTAGCTACACATAGTTCTAGTCTCTAACAATTAAAGCTGAAATTAACAAATAAAAATCAGAGCTCAAACTTCCCTAAAATCGCTGCCCACTGCCGTGCGTATCACTGTGCATTGATGGGACCATTAAAGGTCACCCATCAACTTAAAACATTGCTCTCCTCTCCAGCACCAGCATCCACTCTGCGTCTGCGTATTTGTTTCCTGCGTTATTGCTCCAAAGTCGCACCTCCTCTTCTCAGTTGTTCCCCTCTATTTTTCTTATTCTCCTTGCTGCTGCCGTCACCCACCTTTTTCTATCCTCTAGGTTTCTTGTCTCTTTAATGATGTGGGCCCCTCACCTCTTAATTATCTTAGGTCCAGCCGTCCACTCCACTTAGTCTCCTGTATATGTTGCGTGAATTTTGTCTCTTTAATGTGCAGCCCACTAATGCTACTGTGGCCCTCTTTGTGCTTGTCCATTTTAATACTTGCCTCAACGTATTGTATCCTAAATGACGCCTCTCTTCTGCTGTTGAATTCCTCATCGCGCCAGCTGTCTCCTCCACTTGATTCCACGCTCCCTTTTCTAGCCAATTGATTTCCAAAAGCTACCGTCGACTTCTCTTAGCTGCCACTCAGCCTTGTTATTCCTTAAACATGTAGGCCCTCTCTTGTTTTTAATATATTGCGCTAATGCTGGCCCATTTTCTTGGTTGGCTTGTTGATTTTAATTGCCGCTGGTCCCTCTTATTTGTCTCTTGGCTGTAGCTAATTAATTGGAAGTTTCAAATTAGCTAATTCTACTCTAAATTGAGTCATTTGTATTTCGTCATTTAGAAAATTCAAAGATACAAATTACCGTAAAAACACAAGTAAAGCATCACAAGGGTCTACCAAAAGAATATAAAATACAAAGAATTTAACATGACAAAAATGCAAGTTATCAAACTCCCCCACACTTAACTCTTGACCGTCCTCGGGCAAAACATCCAAATTAAGCTCAAAGATCCGAAACATTTACTCAATTCCCATATTTTCCAAGACAATATAATCATAAGCAAAGATGAATAACTTTCAAACATCATAGCAAGAAATCAACATTCTAAGCTTTTACTCATGATCAATCAACATTCAATATCTTCAAAAACTGAGCAATCTAATGGTAGACTCGGAAATGTGTTTAATTAACATATATCAATGGGTACACTCAATACCATTCATGAACATGACAATCCACAATTTTGCATATCATTTCATTTCTCCACCACTAATGTTCACATACAAAATCATGAATCACAGGACTTTTCAAGGTTGTAATGTGGGTAAGGGTAAGGTGAGATATAATTAGGTCAAGTAGCATGAAAGTCATCAAAGCTAGTGAAACAAAGCAACACTCATCAAAACTGGGTACCGTCAGTCATGACAAATGCAACAATTACATTTCACAACCCCATTCAACTCTCACACACAAACCATATGAAGCATATGTCAATCCGAAACAATCACTCATACAATTATCCCAATCAAATCACAAGAGTGAATCTTTCAAGCAAACCTCTACCTCATTTTCAACATACTCAAATGACTCAACCATTACAACTCTAGGAAGATGCATGAATCATAAACAACTTTTCAACACATGCAATTCTTCCTTCATAAATTTATTGTAAACAATTTTTTTCATTTTTTTCAATTTCTTTTCTTTCTTTTTTTTTCTTGTAAAAATTAAAATAAAATACATCAACATGGGAATCTCAATGATAAGACATAAAATAACATCCCAAGATTATAACCAACCCTCACATATACACACCCCCACACTTAGAATTTTGTATATCCACAAACTCAACAATCACAAATATTCCACTAGCTTTATGACTTGGGTAGGACATTTGGTTAAGTTTAAAAGTATAAAATGTGGTTTATACAAAAAGAAAGGATAAAGCTCAAAAGAGTTTATCAATGGAAAATTCATGTCAATAGGGTAGGTCATTTGGCTAATGTAGCTTATGAAAAACAAAGAATGCCTAATCATTTCCATGTTAAAGCATGTGATAAAAATGTGGTCTCGAATAGAAATTCAACGCAAAATCAAGATGTACATGTCATGAAGGTCACACATTATCAAAAGAAAATGAGACTGATATGGATGTGTCAGTCAATTAAGGCTCAAAATCTCACCGGCTTTGTCTACCATTAGTCACTACCCTTCTAAAGATAATGCATATCGACCAATCACGAGAGAAAAAGTACATGCTAAAGTTGCTATGAAATTATCCAGTCAATCCACACTCTAATCATGATGATATAATCCCAGAAGCAATAGAAAATGAGAAAATGTTTGTTTCATTTGTTTTATTCCTTCTCTCATTTTGATTGAAAACTTAAAAACAAGGAAAACAAACAAATTCAAAAACACACATGCAAACAAAAAGTAATGCGAAAATGTAAAGGAAAAAAAATTACTTCCCTTGGGTTGCCTCCCAAGAAGCGCCTTGGTTTAGGGTCGCTGGCTCGACTCCTTTTTCTCCTCACGTGACAAAGTTGTGATCTTCGGGAAGTACAGTTAGTGTCACTTCCACGCGAGGTAGCTCCGGATAGGGCCTTAATTGATCGTCATCCCCGTCTAGCATCTTCCCTATCCTCAGCTTCTTAATTCGGACCGATTCCATACATTCCGGAAATATTTCGAACGTTTCTTCACCTTTTTCTTCATCATTAAATTCCTCCAATCTGTAATGTAAAGGTAAAGAGTTAGTTTCAAAAATAATTATGGACTCAGTACTTACCTCCGAGCTAAAAGATGTGTTCTTTTTGGCTTCAAGCTCCGTCTCCACTTCTTCGATACAAACAATTCGTTGATGGTTGACCTCAAAATTCTCAAGCTGCTCATCACTTTGCAATTTCGTCTTCTTAGCCAACCTGTGTGGGAATGGTGGACTTTCTGGATTAGCTGTCACGATTTCCTCGATTTCAACTTCTTTGTTTTTTTGTTCAACAGTTTCAACATGGTCATGTTGAAGTTTATGCGATCCTCCAGCACTGTCAATTTCTTTTCCACTATGCAAGGTAATGACACTAATATTCTGCCTAGGATTGACAGTAGGCTGAGAAGGCAATGTCCCTTCATTCTGTGCAGCGGCCAATTGACTAATTTGCTCCCTTAGTTCTTGAAAATTTTTACTTGTCTCAGCCTGGAATTGTGCTGAATCAGCCTGAAATTGAACCAAACTCTGCAGTTGTGTATTGGTCCTCAATTGAGCAGTAATCAACTGTGACATAAGATCCTCCAAAGTGGAAATTTGGTCACCATAGTTAGGCATCGGATATTGCTGCTGTTGCTGACGTTGCTGATTACTCTGACCTTGCTGCCCATTCCCATAGCTCAGATTGGGATGATCCCTCCATCCTAGGTTGTAAGTATTCGAATAGGGATCATATTGTCTTTGAGACTGATAATCATCATTAATCGCCATAACTTCAGCTTCCACAGTATCATCTTGCATAATCGGACAAGCATCAGTAAAATGACCCTGAAATCCACAAATGTGACAAATAGGGACTTGTGGTCCCTCATGGACACCTCGAGTGTGTGTGTGTCCGAATGATACCCGAATAGTTGAAGATTTGCGGCCATTGTTGCAATTAAGTTTCTGGCTTTCCTGAGTTGTTTTGAGGTCTTCTCTATCTCCGAATCAAACAATAAATCATCTACAAAAACACAATGTTGTATGTAAACAACTAGAAAAAAATGATTAGCAACACAAATAAACAAAAACTTGAACACCGGTCCCCGGCAACGGCGCCAAAATTTGATGGTATGTCAAACCAACAAAAATAAATTCCTACTCTAGAACACTTAAGCGAGTAAAGTGGTGAATAGGGTCGAACCACAGAGACCAATGTAGTAATTGTTTATTTGTGTGAAATCAAAAATAAAAATAAACAAATGAAAATAAAAATAATGAAAATAATTGATTTGGAAATGATTGGTTTTAGAAACACGAAATCACGCAAGAAGAAATTAAAAATAAGATTGAAAATAATATGAATAAAAACCTAGCCAAGGTACTCTCTCATTTGATACTGTAATTCGATCATAGACTCAAAAATATAAATTTCGTTCATTCCTATGGACAAAGTTATAGCAGATGAATGAAAGACAAATCTACCAATCCATTCGTAATTATTCGATAATCCCGTGTAAAGCTCCGCAGATTATTTCCCTAACCAATTAGACTATTCTCGAGTAAAGCTCCGCAGAATATAATCTATGGCAGCAATAAATTCTAATGGACCCTCATCTTAGCCAACAGAATCGGACACTCGCAATCTATTTAGACTAAATTATTTAATCCCATTAACCTCTTAATTGAAATTAATTCGCCACTCGATAGACAGCAATCACGGATTAACTAATCTATTCGGCAATTTATTATTAAGTCAATTAATTAAATGGTCACATTAATCAACAAACTCAACAATAATTAATCGCTTAAGCACAGAGATTAAACAAACATAAGAAATTCACGAAAACAATTAAACCCAAGGAGTCTCACGAACTACATGTATCAAACATCAAGTACCTTGTCTAGATTAAAAATTAGCTACACATAGTTCTAGTCTCTAACAATTAAAGCTAAAATTAACAAATAAAAATCAGAGCTCAAACTTCCTAAATCGGCGCGCCCACCGCCGCAGCGTATCATCAGCGTTGATGGGACCATTAAAGGTCACCCATCAACTTAAAACATTGCTCTCCTCTCCAGCGCCAGCATCCACTCTGCGTTTGCGTATTTGTTTCCTGCGTTATTTCTCCAGAGCCGCACCTCCTCTTCTCAGTTGTTCCCCTCTATTTTTCTTATTCTCCTTGCTGCTGCCGTCACCCACCTTTTTCTATCCTCTAGGTTTCTTGTCTCTTTAATGATGTGGGCCCCTCACCTCTTAATTATCTTAGGTCCAGCCGTCCACTCCACTTAGTCTCCTGTATATGTTGCGTGAATTTTGTCTCTTTAATGTGCAGCCCACTAATGCTACTGTGGCCCTCTTTGTGCTTGTCCATTTTAATACTTGCCTCAACGTATTGTATCCTAAACGACGCCTCTCTTCTGCTATTGAATTCCTCATCGCGCCAGCTTTCTCCTCCACTTGATTCCACGCTCCCTTTTATAGCCAATTGATTTCCAAAAGCTACCGTCGACTTCTCTTAGCTGCCACTCAGCCTTGTTATTCCTTAAACATGTAGGCCCTCTCTTGTTTTTAATATATTGCGCTAATGCTGGCCCATTTTCTTGGTTGGCTTGTTGATTTTAATTGCCGCTGGTCCCTCTTATTTGTCTCTTGGCTGTAGCTAATTAATTGGAAGTTTCAAATTAGCTAATTCTACTCTAAATTGAGTCATTTGTATTTCGTCACCTAGAAAATTCAAAGATACAAATTACCGTAAAAACACAAGTAAAGCATCACAAGGGTCTACCAAAAGAATATAAAATACAAAGAATTTAACATGACAAAAATGCAAGTTATCAACTGTGAATTCCAAATAATAATCATTAATCGAACCGGTTTGATGGAGTTTAAACAATGAGGCCCTCGGACAATCAAATAAGGAAGGGCCAAATTCAATTTCTACTATTCGTTTCAAGTCGTGTCATGATCGAAAAGGTTGATTCCTTTGCATCATTTGAAACCATGGTACTGCTCCCTTATCCATGTGCATAGCAGCGACTGCAATTCTTTCCAGATCAGGAGTAATATAGTAATCAAAAAATTGGCCAGCACTAAAAATCCACTCAAGAGCATTGCTACCATCAAAACGAGGAAAATCAAGATTTCATTTCCTGAGATGAGAAGGGTGACGAGTGTGCTGGTGGGGATCTGAGGTTGAGCCCGGACCATGGGTAGGAGAACGTTATTGATTCTGCATGAAGGATTCAAGGGCCAAGTGGAATGTCTCAATCTGAAGTTTCGTTTCCTCAACCATTTGCATCGTGAATGTGTGTTGTTCTGCAGTTTTGTGTTTAATAAACTCATATAATTTCTTGATCTTAGTATTCATCTCCTTCAAGCGAGTGTTCTCATCCATGGTAAATGAAAACACCAATGTAACAGTACCGATAATGAATATGTGGTTACAGAGAAAAACAATCCCTCTCTAGGTACTGTGTAACAAGAAAATTAAATCCAAGTCTCTAATATAACAATACTTTTCGAAAGCTAAAATAGTAATGTATGACAGGATAGTTGGTATTCTGCTCAAGCTCCACCATCGAGCTTCATGGACCTGAACCAGAAGAATGAATCAGAAAATGGGAAGGGAAGAGAGAGGAATCAGAGAGAAAGAGAAGTCGCAGGGGAAGGTTGTTACTACTCTCAGCATAACCCACAAAATCCTTCCATCGAGTATTTGATACCCTCCTTCTTCTGCTCCTTCTGACACCCTTAATTTCAGGATTTGGTGCCACATGTCCCTTATGCGTAACTAACTCTCCATTTGGCTTGTTGTCTAGCTGGTTTACTGTCGCTAAGTCAATATCCGGATTAGTATCCTCCATGGCCTCTGTGTTGCTACTTGTTACAAAGTGTAGGAAAATAAACTTATATAATTTTTCTTTTACAGATGACTTACTGTTCTTTAATAGTGCTGATAAGGATTCCATACCCTTACTACGAGATTTCTTGCAAAGCTTTTCTAATATCTATGGGATCCCGATAAATAAGAGCAAGAGCTAGATCTTCATATCCTTAGTCCCTAGCTTCCTGGAACATTCCATGGTATAAATATTTGGCCTTCAACTAAATAAAGCTCCCTTTAAATATCTTGGGTTACCCATTTCTCCTTCTATACTAACTTATAATAATTGTAAGCCTCTCTTTGATGTTGTCCTCTAAAGGAACAGTAGCTAGAAGACCAAGGTTTTATTAAGGAGAGTTTAGCTTATATCCTCTGTCCTAAGTAGTATGTACGTTTATTGGAGCTCTCAGGTAGTCTTTCCAATCAAAGACATTAAAATAATTCTCAGAAAGTTCTCATGGTGTGAAGCGGGCTCAAGTAAGGGGTTTCCTAAATTCAAATGGAAGGAGAGTTGCTTACGGAAATTTAAAGGGGGGTTAGTAATCAAGTCAACTTGAATCACTAATAAATCCATTATGTCAAAGAGAATTTGGCACTTATTTAATGATAAAGATGCATTATGGGTAAAATAGATGTATGATGCGTTTTAAGGGGATCTAGTTTCTAGTCTATGAAACCTTATTCTAACATTTCACCAATAATTTATTGAAAAGAAGCTGTGGAAACGAGTATATGGTTGGAATCGGACTTATCTGTCAAGGGCTGGAAAGGAAATATTGCTAAAGTCTGTTGCTCAATCTCTTCCGAACTATGCCATGACTGTTTTTAGATTGTCGGTGGGTGTTTGTAAGAAAATTGAGACGGTGCTTAATTCTTTTTGGTGGGGTACGAATTTACGACAAAGGTGAGGTATTCCTTGGATGGCGTGGGAGAAAATGTGTTGGCCGAAACATTTAGGGGGTATGGGTTTTCAAACTTTTCACGACTTCAATACGGCTTTGTTTAGGAAACAATTTTGGCGCTTGTTGGCTGATACTTCTTTGTTGGTGGCTAGAGTTCTTAAAACTTGTTATTTTCTGCGAAGCACAATATGGGATGCAAAAAGAGGTACTAACCCCAGCTATACTTGGAGCAGTATTTTCTCTAGTATAGATTTTGTCAAGTAGGGATGTAGGAAGCGTGTTGGCGATACAATCAGTGTTTGTTCAGATCCTTGGCTGCTAGATGTGGAGAACTCTTATGTCACTTCGTTTCTGGATGATGATTGGCGAAATAGCAAAGTGTCGAACTTGATTCTTCATGACCTTAACCAATGGAATTTGCCTTTAATCTCAACAGTATTTAATGCGCGAGATAGAGATTTAATTCTCCAAATTCCACTGAGCATACATTGAAATATTGATGATTGGGTTTGCGCTTTGTATAGGAAAGGCGTATATTCAATTACAAGTGCTTATCGTTATATTCACGCCGCCCCTCCAGGTTTGAATCAAATCCTTCCTTCTCCTATTTGGAAGCTGTTTTGGTCTCCGAACATTCCTGCTAAGATTAAAAATTTCTTTTGACGTTCGTTAAATGCTTGCTTGCCATTACGTGCTATTCTAATACATAAAGGAGTGGATATTTCGCCTTTATGTCCTATTTGTGGTATTGGATCTGAATCTGTCTCACATATCTTATTCGAGTGCTGTCGTGCTAAGGAGGTGTGGTCTCTTTCGCATCTAGGTTTTTTCCATCCCATTTCTGTTGTGTTACCTGATTGGTTCTCTTTTGTTGCACATAACTATACTGATGATGATCAGTGTTTGGCTTTATCTATATGTTGGGCATTATGGAAGAATAGGAATGATTTGGTTTGGAATGGGCTTCAACATTCAGCTCAAGCTATTTTGTTTCTGGCTCGCTCGATGTTGAGGAATTGGAATAATGTTAGGAGGGGCCATTCTGCAAGTATACGTAATGCTAGAGTTACTTCTATTGTGTGGCAGAAACCTCCGGTTGGATTCATTAAAATCAATACAGATGCAGCTATTTTCAAAGAGGCAAGGATGACTGGCACTGGATTTGTTGTTAAAAACAGTAACAGTGATTGCCTAGCAGCGGGAAGTAATATATTTTTGGTGATTTTGGATCCGTCGACAACAGAGACTATGGGTATCCGTAAAGCTTTGAGTTGGGTTAAAAAGCAAAACTTACACTCTGTTATTATAGAATCAAACTCACAATTGGCTATTCAAAGTCTTCTTTCAAATAGTCACAATCGGTCGGAGGTTGATTTTATTGTTAATGACTGCTTATTTCTTTCTCATTCCATTAATGATGTTCATTTTGGTTAGTGTAAAAGATCTGTGAACTGTGCAGCTCACATTCTTACGAGAAATGCTAGTTCAATGTTAAGTCTTGTTTATTGAGATTTATCCTTTCTTGCTTGTATTGCTTCAGCTTTAGCTACGGACAATTGTTATTAATGAAGTTTTAAGTTGGATTTTAAAAAAAAACTTCTCTTGATGTTAAGGAAAACAATGGCCAATGAAATGAAGCACATTACTATGAGGTAGTAACCAAACAAGTCTTTGGCTTAACAATTGGACTGACCTTGTTCCCCTATATCTACACTCTTTTTTCCACTCAATCCAATATGTCTTTCCTCTAAATGCTAAAGTGGAAGTACTGATCAATCATAATCAGTGGGTTAGACGCCTAGAGGACTAGCTAGTATCCTTCCAATCCCCAAATATTTCTCCAGTGTAACCAGAAATGATAGGATTATCTGGCTTAAAAGTTCCTCCAACACTTGTACCAATTCCTCTTACATATCTCTTTTCAATCCACCCTTATGAGGTCAATTGGTACAAGCTTATCTAGTCTAAGAATAATATTGTAGATGGCCATCAAAGATAAACTGTTGATTCTAAATAAAGTACCTTAGAATGAATCAGTACTATGTATTATATGCCAATTTGATCTAGAGACTTTGATCATCTCATATGATCATGCTCATACTCAAATACCCTTTGGAAGAGGCTACTTCACAATTGTAATCTATAATATCGTCCTACATCAATGAATGACACCATAGACTAGGCTCTAATCGTAAGATCTCTTAAGACTAATGACTACAAGTTGATTAAGGTATGTTTGAGGTGTGGAATCTATGAGATATGGGCAGAAAGATATAGTAGAAGATTCCAAAATGCAAAGCTAGAATCACAAGTAATTTATAGGTTTGTACATCACAATCTGAGAAATTGATGGTCACTAAGAACTTGCACATGAAGTGTAACTCCATCTATAAGGAAAGATGGAACCTTATGATTGTGCATATATGAGGAGGATCAAACTGGAGAAAATTCAAGTTCCAGGATCTATAATTCCAATTTCAGTCATGTTTTTACCACGCATCAAGATTTTCAATCCATACATTCGAGTTCTAAAAATAAATTATGATGAAAATATGGATTTATGTATTTGGTACAGGAACATGTAGGACACCTGGTCAAGCTCGACCTTGTGCTCATCAACTAGATTGGATGGTAAGGTGGAACGAATTTCCAATCGATTCTACATCAGGTAAAAGCTTAATGAAATTGTTCATCTTTGGAGCCCCTCCCTTGACACATGCACCTGTGATATAATTGCAACTGTGAAGAAAGGTGGGATGTATAAACCTAGTTCAGTAGCATATAAGAACCTACATAAGCTTGAATCATCTCGAGCTATATATGCTACTCACGTGGTAATGCAGATGATAGATTCTTCCTCCTTTTATCGAATCCAACTACATGCAATAAGAATAGCCCTTCCAATTGAACTCTTTCTTATGTCTAAACTTATTGATCACCAGCGGTACATGAATTAACTCAATAGCCCAATAATGACATGTATTAATTTAGCTTATATTATTTTGTCTAAATGCGTAATCTATTTATAATTGGCTAGAAACTCATATATCAACTTAGACTTATTTGTAGGGCTAGTCCCGACACTTTCCTTCTAATATATATTCTTTTACATTTCAAAAAACAATAAATATTATTTTATAAGTTTTAAACTAATTTTAATAATACATACATACGAATAATATTTATAATAACTTTATAATAAATATAATAATTTAAAAATACGTATAAAATATTTTATTTGATTATGTATTTTACATTAATAGCAATGGTTTTCCATTCACAAAATTCAGCTCATTCAAACTGAGATTATACTAAAACTTGCAACGGTACATATTATTAATACACACACACATACATACAAAGCATATATGATAAAAGTTTCTATTATGTTATTTCACTACAAGAAAAAAGTTATTTACTGATGGAAATTACCGACGGAAAATGTTAATATATCGTCGGTAATAAAATTTAGCGACGGAATTCACCGACGACAAAATGCATCGTGAATATGACTGTCAGTAAATTTGCCGACGAAACTTTTTAATCGTCGAAAAATATACATATGGAATACACTTTCCGTCGGTATATTTACTGATGGTTACCGACGGTAAAAATTGTTATTGTCGGTAAATATACAGACGGTTATATAAATCCGTTGGTAACTCTATAGTAAAAATGGTAAACTTTTCTAATGGTTTATGACAAATCGTTGGTAAATATGACTCAGTAGATCGACAGTGAATTAGAATTTTGTTGGTGAGTCTAACGTAAATATGTTCATTTTTTCGATGGTAAATCATTATTCGTTGGTAAATATGACTAACTATACCGACAGAAACTGATATTCCGTCAGTGAGTACCATAAATATGTTGTTTTTTTGTGACGATTTATCATAAACCATCACTAAATATGACTAATTATACCGACGGAAACTAATATTCCATCGATGACTATACCATAAAGGTATTAAATTTTCTTATTTAAATTCCCAACATTAAATTTTATTTCATAATCTTATAATTAATGCATAATTTCAACAGCTATAAATTATCGGTGCATAATTTTTTGATTTGTTTATACATTTAATTTGTTTAAACAAAAAATTGATTGATCATATAAAGTTAAAATTTTCTTCATTGAAAATAAAAACATTAAATTGTACATAAATTCAAACCAAATGACTACAAGAATCCTATTGTACTGATGATCGCGGATGGTCTGAGTCTCTAACCCTCCCTTTCAACTGCTCTATGTCATTTTGAAGCTTATTCACGTACTCCATCGTTTGTTGCAACTGACTTGTTAATGTTTACACTATGCTCTCAAGCTGATAGATAAGTTTCATTGTCGACCATCTACTTAATGCTGTTGTACTGGATCTAGAGGAGTGCGAATAACATGTGTTCACAAATGAATCTAGCCCGAAGATCCTTCTATGACTGTCCCTACTACCCACTGCATCAAAAATACATGACTCTCATTAATAGCTTGTTCTCCCTGAAACTGTCGCTGAATGGTTTCTTGTATTTGGTCCTATTAGGAGGCAATGCTTATATTAGTAAGTGATAATTATTAAGAATGAATATTAAAACATAAATTGCACAAACATTCAGTTCTCTATATTAACTATTGATGAATGTTACACTGTCATATTTTTTAGTGTGAGAATGCAAAAACAACTGACAGAGTGTAGGCCTTATACCCATAGATTATTCCTGCATAACAATAAACTGTTCTAAGTTAAACTAGAATTTATAAAAATTTCGGTAGAGTCTTCTATATTTTTATGATATTATTCTCTGTTGAACAAAGAAAATAACTCAACACAGTCATATATGGCACCAGAGATTTATACCATGATCATTATCCATAATACATATTTTCATTTCAACATTCACACATCAATTTAAATTGAAATACAGCAAAGTAAAAAATTAGAAAATAAGTGTAAAATTTAGATACTTACAAGTCTCTCTACATGCTCGTGGTAGGTAATTGATCATCCCCTATAAACGGAAAGACTGTCTCCTCCTGAGCCTCCACGTCTGTTGGTCGAGTTACGTCTTGAGATGAAAATTACCTCAGGTGATGTCCAATATTCCTGTCAACGACTTCATATGCCCTCAGAAATATAAGACGGTAGTACACCAGCCTTGTGTATCACCAATGAAGTCATGATAGATTTTCACCTTAAGTTTTTCTAGGGATTAGAGGAGCAATCATCTTTGTTTTTTCTTCTTCCTTGTTATGGCCTTGCATGACTTATTCTTTAGACTTAGTCAAAATAAACTGAATTGCCTTATGACTCTCTTCAATTGCATTCATACTCTACTTTTCTCATTTTGTTCATCATTTGATTATTCAATTAATTCAAGCGGATCATTCATTCATCTATTCCTTTCATTCGACTTAATCTTGCACATATTTCTTGATTTCATTATAATAAAGCTACTAATATCATATTGAAGTAAAATTATTAATAACAATATATTTTTCAATAATTAAAACTAGATGTTCAAACGTTACTTAGTCTAACATTATTGTTTCATATTGTATTTAATTGACATATTAGATATGAACAATTAATAATTAATGTTAGTTTACTAATTCAAAAGAATATTCAAGTTTTTATCATGAAAATATATTGCAACCTAAAACAAATGAAATGACACAATAAAATATGTCTTATCATTTAGAAAACAAACGTTACTCATTTAATTGTTGATATTAACATAGTATATCTTTTATTTTATTTTACATTAAAGGAATATTATTAAGTAATATTCTAATTTCAATTTTATTTATGTTAAAAGATGGAACTCTGGTTTATATTATCCTTGTTTTGTTTAGTTTAATGTCTCAATCTAGTTTTTTAATAGTTTATGCTAAATACAATAAATCACTTCATTCCTTCTTTTTCATTGAAAATATAAAATTAATTTAGAAAATTGCTTAATTGGTAGCTTAATACTTCTAACACTTAATCAATCTCCTTTTAAAGTTATCTTAATTTAGATAAAGCCAACATTATAGACTTTATAAAACAAATGCAATCATTAGTTTTTTTTCGTAAATTGCCGTTACCTTTTTTTGTAAGACTCAATCTTGAATGTTTGAGTTGATGTTCATTTATTATTGTCATCATTTTTATTAGATACACATACACATTTGAATTGGGTTTTACAACAAATGTAAAGTTGAACATTAATTTTAGAGTAAATTCATACGAAAGAATAATCATTTATTTTTAATTAGATTAAAAAAGAAGAAACTCCTTCAACGAATTTTAAAGGATTAGAAAATTGATAGACTTTCACCTTAGTTTAGGGTTTTAAAGATTTCTACATAAAATTAGCTCAATCTCGGTTTTAATTTTGAATTCATTAAAAATTTAAATGAAACAGAATGCAAGTTGAATATACTAGCTTATAACATGAAATTTGAAGAAATGTATTAACCGATTATTATTATTAAAGAGTTAAAATGATTGAGTTCAAGTAGATTAAATAGTAAATCTTCATTTTATGTATAAAAGTTAGTGAAAATAACTTTGAATTAAAGTGATTACTACATATTATTATAAATAAATTTTAATTTATAGAAATTAATTATTTAATTATCAAAATATTTAAGAACTTAATGATCTCATATAATAAATGGTTAGATGAAAATAAAAGATAATCTAATTAAGTTAGACTCAGTTGTAAAATTTAGAGTAAAATATTTAATAGAATAATAATTAATACTAAATATTAAAATTTAATTAGAATTATAAAGATTAAGTTATGAATCCAAACTTATAATAGGTGTAAGAAACTAAAAATTTTGACATAAAATAACAAGGGTATATGTTTGTCTCCTCAATATTATATCTGTCTAGATCACATGCACACCTAAAAGAGAAAATACCCAAATTGCCACAGCAACACCTGTTTGTATGCACAGGTTGCTTTGTATAAATTCCTTTGGGCAGTTCAACGACTTCCACATATATAAATTCCTTTGGTTAAATTCATCAAACACTTGGTATGTATTAACCGATTCGTCCTAATTCAAGACAAATTTTCAATCTTTTTCCATCATTCTCCAACAATAACACAACTCATCATTAACAACTAGCCATTAACAACCAAAATAAATGCAACCAAAAACAAACTCCAAATCAACCACACCAACATTTATAACTTAACCAAAACGACGCTATTTTGCTGTTATAAATGACTACCGACGCCTTCATCCCCCTCCCGCAAAGTGATCTTCGCCGCCTTCCTCCTCCATCTGTCACGTCTATCTTCCATCGTTGTCGAGTGGAGTTGCGTTGAGATCGTCTATCTTCGGCGTCGTCTTCTCTGACGATTTAAACTCAAGATATTTTCCTTTTCTTCGTGCTAACCTCCGTCTGTGGTTGATTTGGAGTTTGTTTTTGGTTGCATTTATTTTGGTTGTTAATGATGAGTTGTGTTATTGTTGGAGAATGATGGAAAAAGATTGAAAATTTGTCTTGAATTAGGATGACGTCATTTTGGTTAAGTTATAAACGTTTAAACCTTCAGCCGAAAAATGACGTCGTTGAGTTTTATTTTGGTTAAGTTATAAGCGTTTATACCTTCAGTTGAAAAACGACGTTGTTTGGTTTTAAACCAAATGACATCAAATCAAACAACGTCATTTTAGTTAAGTTATAAACGTTTAAATCTTTAGTCGAAAAATAACGTCGTTTGGTTAAATCCCAAACAACGTCGTTTTGTTGATGAAATGTAGACATTCTTAAGTATACCAAAAATACTTCGTTTGGGATTTAACCAAATAACTTCATTTTGTTGTTGAAGGTTTCAATGTTTTTAAGTTAACAAAACGACATCATTCGGTTTTAAACCAAACGATGTTGTTTTGGAAGTCAAGGTTTCAACATTTTAAAAACGACATCGTTTTGGACGTCAAGGTTTCAACATATTAAGTTCAACCATCGTTTGGTTTAAAACCAAACAACATTGTTTTGTTAGACTTAAAAGCTGATGATTGACATCGACTTGTACCAACAGAATTATCGATGATAATCTCCATCAGTAAACATTCTCTTCCGAATTTAGCAACTGATATTGCTACTGCCGCTAAACTAATATTTCCAAATGACATTACCGACATATACACTATTTCCGTATCTATCGATAATTGCCTAGGGTTTCTTTACCATCATAACTTTCCGTCGTTAATTCAAACTTCTCTTGTAATGTTTAAAATAGCATATATTTTGGAGAAATTAAATAATGCATTTACTAGTAAAAGAAGTTTGATACAATTGAAAATCAATCTCTTCTAAATAGCTTAACTCTACAATCGACATAAACCCAAACAAAATAAAAACTCATACAAGTTTATTTAATTTCTCCAAAATATATTCTATTTTTAATAAAATGATAGCAACTTTTATTATACATGCTTTTGTAATAAGAATTATTTTGTATTCTTTAAACATTGATATTAATAAAGAAATTATTTCTAATATTTATATGTATGTGTGCTCAATATATATTGATATATTGTATAGGTATGACACATAAAATGAGGAAATTTAAATGCATTAAGATTATATTTAGACAGGCACATACACACATATATATATATATATATATACACAATGGCGCACCCACACACAAATATATATATATATAAGTGAAATGCATTTTTAAAATTCATGCACACGCCCACACATATATACATTATGAATGTTTTTTATAACTATAAAATAAATATATATTAAAACATAAATTATGTTTTAAGTGATGCGCTTCTTAAAATTCATATTAAAATTTTTATAATATGTACTAATTTTTATAATAAAAGTTTAATATTTTATATTTATAAAGTTTGTTTTAATTTTAACAAATGGAACTATTATAATAATTTTCTTAAGTTTATGTTTCTTTTATTTATTAAATCTTTGTATATTGTATATGCAATCTATTAAAATATAAAGAAACAAGTATAATTGAGCATAATTTAAGATTTTATTATTAAATATTATATTATTGAGATAATTACAAGAACTTTAAATTTATCCATCACATATAAATATCTAATGGTAGATAAATTTTTAATAGAAAATTTTAAAGAATTATACCTCTTCGGACAAACATAATATTAAAAATGTGATGCATTTATTAATTACAAATCATAACTAAAATTAAATATTTTAATTAATTTATATGAATCATTTATTAAGAAAATTAGATAGTTAATAATTAATTTGTGCAAAACGCATTCCCTTATTGACTTAACTCCTTAGTATGGGAGTTGTAACAACAGACACACGGGTCTATGGGGTGGCTTCTAATTGAGTCATAGCTCATTATTAAAAAAGGAAAAATAACAGTTAAACTGAGAATAAACAACACAGAAAGTGGAAGATCACGTAGATTGTAAACTAAGAGAATTGCACGTTTTTCATGAGTTTTTTTCTTTTTAGTAAGTTGTTTGGGATTTCTGCACATAGACTTTAAAAATATCTGAAGGGGTGACATTTTTAACTCAGTGGTTAAAAGCTGCTGGAAACATTCACTTAATAATGGGTACGTGACTAAAGTTGAATCTATCCCAAGTCGATGGATCTTATCTTATATCCCTCCTATCCTCTTTTAATTCAAGTACTTATCTTCTTGACCATTTCAATTATTCACCTGTAAAAGTAAACAAAAGGATAACTTCTCCAGAAGCCAACAATCTAACGTCTTGCCCACTTTTAAGTAACTTTGGCACGATTTAACGAGTGACGCTGAGAAATACTTTGGACTGGACTACTGGTGACGACAGCCACGTGATATTTCGCCGTCTGAGGAGTGAGGAACATTATTTGTGACGGCTTGTACTTTGATAGGTCCGTCTATAGTCCATTTCTTTTTTTTTTTGCGTCTATAGTCCTTTCCTTTCCCATGAGCAGTGCCTATTTCCCGCGTTAGTCAAGAGTCAAGACACCGCGATCTGACTCTACGGCAACTATAATGAAAAATAAATCTTCTTCTGTCAAAGAAAAGGCAACATTCCTCTCGACCTTAATTATTTTCCTTTATGAGTAGCCTCCACCAATTTTAATCGAGAGTGGGTGGTGTAACTGCAAATCTTGGACAGGGCGTAGTTTCAAAAAATTTCTAATTCTGGCGTCATTATTTATAGGATAAACGAAAATAAAAATAAATAAATGTTAAATAAACAAATTAATACACGACATTGTTAATGCAGTTCGGCACATATTACTTACGTTTTTGGGGTCTCATCTAGATTAATTACTTTCACCTGTGATACAATAATAGTTTTACTCAAGACATTACAAAGCCGACTCACTCAACCTTTGACACTATCCCTCATCTTCACTACCCATAAAAGTAAATCATACTTAATAGTACGACCATCTTGTGCTAATCTTAACAAAGGACTTTCTCAACAATGTTTAATGATAATATAAACAACGTAAGTGATTAAACAATAAAAAACGTAAACAAATATGCTTGAAAGAATAAACAAACAACTTCCCTAATAATTTCATCTTCTTCAAAGAGAGATCAAAAAGTTGTTTACCAAGAAACATAAATGTTTCTTCACCGAAACGTTGTAAACATCACAGCTGCGAAATTCACAACAGTTGCTGGAATTTTTCGCATGTCAACACCACTATCAACAACCACCAGAAATATACTCAATTAACACTTAATCCACTCAACAAACATCATACCATCGACCAAGAATAACAACTACAACTTTTGGAACTTTCTCACATCACAAGACAATCAGCAGTGTTGAATATAACATGGGAGTTTGTCCCATATTGAAAGAATCTATAACCTTGAACATGCATATAAGCCTAGTGAGCTATTCTTCCTATCACCAATTGGTTTTAGGGTGAAATTTCATTTGAGTTTATAAGTGTTCATTTTATTTGGGCCCAATATTATAAAATTTAACATAGTATTAGAGGAAGTTGCTCTTGGATTAAATCGTCGCCACCTCAACGATAAACTGTGTCACGTGTTGGGCCTTAAATTAACCCACTTGTGAGGGGGGCATGTTGAAATATAAAGTGAGAGTTTGTTTCACATTGAAATAATATTGGCCTTAAGCATGCATATAAGTCTAGTGAGCTAACTATTCCTCTTATCATCAATTGATTTTAAGACGAAATCTCAATTGAGCTTGTATATACTCATTTTATTTGGGTCCAATCTTATAAAATATTACAAGCAGCCAAAAAACTAACACCATGAACAATAAGACAAGCACTAAAGATTCACACACACATTAGCAAAACCTAGCTACAAAAATCAACGCTTTTAACCTGCTACACAAGTCACCTCAATAGACGTTTAAAGCGTAAGAAAACACAGCTCTAAGAATCACACAAAATCAACAACTTTTCAGCCCAATGTTGTCTTGCAAAGAAGGAGAATAATCTCCCCCTTTTTGGCATTATTTGTCGCACATATGAAACTCCTCATAAAGAAGATAATTGGACATATAATATCAAAGTCACAAACTAGATGAGAACTCACAAAAGAACGCCGCTTAATTAGTCAATAAGATCCAAACATAAGCAATCATCCGAAAGTACAAATATTCAAATAAACAATAATCATCCATTCTCCTCCTTGGGATAAAAAGATGTAAAAAAGTAAGACTAATAATCACATCTCGCCCTAATTTGAACAATCACCAAAAACAATCCTATATCTCCCTTTTCGGACAAAACAATGCCAAAACGAAGAATGACTTCAATGCGATCAATCTCAGTGAATAAAGAAGCATAAAAATTAGCAATAGATGCAACAAAATAATCATAAGCACACCAATATGACAATTTACCACTAGTCAAAGCACCAGCCAACATATCATTACTTACATCAAAGTCATCTGCATATGACTGATTAAATTCAAAAACCTCAAAAATGTATTCAACGAATCATAATCAAACTTAATCAATCTCTTCCTCATATAAACCATATGAACCCAAATTGTATAAATTCATAAAGCCCACGATATAAAGAGAAATCAAGATAAACTTAAGAAAATCAAATCATAGAAAATATGAATCTTCTTACAGATCTTCAATCAAACATCAATGTGTTCTTGACGTAACTCCGTAAATCAACATTCAAAACCAAAAGAAGAGCCTCATTCTTACTTCAGATATACTATTCAACAAGTGAGGAAAAATCCAAACACTCACCAATCACTTGAACCTTATAAAACCCATAAAAACTTAAAAAGCTTAGATGTTAACTCCTTCGAACCTCCTTTTGTTTTAAACAACATCAAAATATACTTAAAAAATGTAAAGCACGCAGTCCCTGTGCCCTCAAAGAAATTCAAAACTAGGCTTATTCCTCGTCACATCATCTCTGTCATCAGATATCTGGTTGGTTTCTTTTCCAATAACAACTAACTGTGGATCTGAATAGTTTCTGATATTAACTCCCTTGCGTGTCTGTTCTGATATGTGAGGCTGATTTTTTCTAACCCAAGAATGTTTAGGCAACATGGGTTGTTGCTAGAAATTTAATGAAGAATATCTAGATTTTCGATTTTGACCCATTTAAAATATCATTTGTAGTAACTTGTAGCATTTTGACCTTATGTACTTGATAACCCCACAAAAATGACATGTAGGTATAAACTTCTGATTCTTCAATGAGATTTCTCCCTGGACAGATCTGATTGCACCACTTTTCTCATCATTAGACTTAGAACATTCATCTTTATAGCCAATGCCTTAGAGATTTCCTTTAATCTTACCAATTTCCAGCAATTGTTTTAATTTTTCTGTGCCTCCACTAACATTCTTATTCCTTTTTCCGTATTGACCAACTTCAATTTTGTTTCACCAAGCTAATCTAATGTAGACAACAACTTCTTCTCTAGATTTTGAATGATGTTCTTCATGAAGAGGCTTTTCTTCTTTAGCTTTTCATTTTTTTTACATGTTTACACTCATTTTGCATACATTAATTTATAAGCTTCATAGATATCCTCCTTTTTGTCATTTGAACCACTATCATCACTGTCATAGTCTGAGGTTAGACTTTGAGTTGATTCATCTATGTTTTTTCCCAAAATTTTCTGATTTATCCAAGTTTTCATCATTAGTTTATTCCTTTTTGGTCATTGTTAAGCAAGTAATTGGACTTTTGTTGTATAAAGCAACTAACACAACACTACTCACAATTTCTTGTTTACTACCATACTCACTTATGAATTCATTCTAACTTCAAGTGCTTGTATATGACTTCCCTTTTCTCTTCTTCAAAGTGTTAGTGCATTCCGCTTGCGCATGTTCAAAGCCTTGACATTCATGACATTGAATTTTCTTTACTTTTCTTTTACCTTTTTGAGTTTCAACTTGTTGATTGAAATTATTATTTAATGAGCTCCCATCGTTTTGCCTAAAATTAGATCTATTTGTCTTCACTCTCTTTAACCACTTGATGAAATTTCTTGTCAATGACTTCATATCCTCATTCTCATCAGATTCATCCTTTTTTTTTTCTGTAAATAAAAAGGAATTGTACCTGTAAAGATTGTTTACAAACTGGGCAAGTTAATTTTGTGCATCAAGCCAAGTCTAAAAGGCATTTTGGTTTTGCTAGAATCTTGATGGATTTGTAACACTTAGACTGAACATTATTACATGATCCATATTGTTTATGAAGGGGAAATAAACGAAGAAAATGTAGAATACTTGATTTCGATTCCATTTCAACTTTTGAGGTGAATTCTGAGGTTGAAACAAGCTCTAATCTTTTGATATTTTCACAAGAATTCTTCATCAGCACATAGTTAACGTTTTTTTTACAATTTTTCAAAACGTAAATTCTCTCGACGAATCAGAGAATTCACATACTTATGAATGATATATGAGCAACTGCATAAAATCTTAACCTTTATATAACTTTTATATCAGGCTTCTCCATGATAGGCTCGATATGAGTCCGATTTACATTGATTTGGATTCATTTTTTTTAAGATTTTGATCCATTAATTTAAATCATTTATTGAGTCACTTTATTATCTTTATCTGTATTAAATTAAATAACTTAATCAATAAATTATTAAAAATTGAAAATATTATTAAATATTGTCCAACTGGGAAATGTCCAAAATATCCAACTAAGATGACGAAATATTTTCTTAACATAATGCTCCAACTAACTAATGTATAGGTTTAACTTTGGTCGTTCTCTATATTGATGGCTTAACCTTAATAACCTGTTTGGTTCAGCGGAATAGTTATTCTATTCCTAGCATATTCTTATTCCATTCCTTAAACTTGTGTTTGGTCAGAAACAAACACAGAATAACTAATCATTAAGAATATCTATTCTGTAACATTAAGGAATAGATAATACTGATCCCTATCTATCTTTATCTATTCAAAAAATAACTATTCCTATTCAAGACAAATCCTTCATCGTCTTTCACTTTTTCGAGCCTCCTTCCAGAAACTTCTTTTCATTAGATTCACTTTCTATTGAAAATTAGTTTTGTATAATAATAATAATAATAATAATAATAATAATAATAATAAGAAAATTAGTTTATAATAATAATAATAACAACAATAAGAAGAAGAAGAAGAAAAAATAGTTTTGTATAATAATAATAATAATAATAATAATAACAAAAGAAGAAAATTAATAATAACAAGGAATTTAATAATAAAATAAGAATAAAATTAATTGATAAAATTAATAATAATAAGAATAATAATAGGTAAAAATTTATAATAATAATTAATAATAAGAAGAAGAATTATTAATAATAAGAATAATAAAAATAAAAATAACAAAATAACAACAACAACAACAATAATAATAATATTTTATTCTTTTGTTACTTATTCTTTGTCATTTCAAGTTTATATTTTCAAATCAAACATTGACATAAAATTATTTATCTATTTTGTTCATCGAATCAAACAATGTAATACTCATTTTATTCTATTCTTTATCTTTTCTAATCCTAAATATAACTATTCTATTCCTTATCTATTTCATTCCTTGAATCAATCTCAATTGAAACAATCTAAGCTCAAACTGTCCGAACATAAAAACTAAGCTGGCTTGTATCTTATTGTTGCCAAAGAGCGTCTAAAAATAAAACAGTAATACACTAGTCTCATAGTGCAAAGAGCATATTAACTTTTTCCTTTAATATAATAATATATATTATTTATTTTGTTTGTCAAAAAGAAGTGCTTAATATAGTTTTTTCAGTTTGTTTATTTTGGATTCTCCTCTTTTATGCTCTCACAATCCTTAGTCCTTCAGAGACAAGTTACCAAGCCGCTCAATCAACCACTTATATTTATGCTAAATCAAGTATCCACTTAAAGTAAATTTGTTAAACCGAGATTAATTTAGTAGAAAAAGATGAGTAATTAGAAGTAATTAATTAAATAATTTTAGTGTCACAAAATATAAAAATTCAACAGGCTAATTATGAAATTGTAGGTTCACTGTCTTTTTTAAAAAACTTTTTGAATGGCCTCTGATGATTTCAAAAGTCATTAATTAGCACTAGCGTTAAAAGAAGAATCTAAGTGGGACCGATACGCTTTTGAACAACCAAAAAGATCATTTGAACTTTCAAGTAACCATGACATGTTACTATCACAACTGCGTCGCGTATCCTCGAACCTTTTTCATCTGAAAAGTTGCTTTGTCCAATATTAGACGACTGCAAGAACAGTTGCTTTCAGTCTTTCAGAAGAAGAAGAAGAAAAAAAAAAACAAAAAAACCACAGAAACACAATCGCTGAACTTACTTCCATAAACTTAACTTTCAGTTCCCATGGAACCACAAATTCCTTCACATGACAAAAAGCAACTTCAAAAAGCTCGTCCTTTACCACTAAGCTGTATCTTGGTCGTCTCATGTTGTCTGAATGTATAATTTATCAACAACATGACAGAAACGTCTTTCAGGTGACAAAGAAGAATCCTTGCTTCCAGCCTTAAAACCTTCTA
This sequence comes from Erythroxylum novogranatense, assembly GCA_029891385.1. Taxonomy (NCBI): domain Eukaryota; kingdom Viridiplantae; phylum Streptophyta; class Magnoliopsida; order Malpighiales; family Erythroxylaceae; genus Erythroxylum; species Erythroxylum novogranatense. The sequence goes on from CM057225.1 coordinate 37,607,679, forward strand.
AGATTATCATATGATTATTAAAGAAGGAGACAGCGCAGCTAATACACTGGCTTTAGGCCACATTTAAAATCAATCTGTTTCCTTTGAGTTGGTAGGCAGCTGTAAGTGAAGAGAGAATAGTGTGACTGATAATTATGGGAAAGCTCTTATTCCATGCATATTAGGAAATGTAAAGGTGTATTATCTTGCCTATGTGGAGGATACTAATTGGGCACTAGTTGTGTTGATCAAGTCAAGATTCGCAGACATATGTGTGTATTAGGACCAAATCAAGTGGTGGTCCAATTTAATCCTTTTATATATATGCGTATTCCAATCGGCTTCTAGTTTGTCATCTTCATATACTGTTCAATAATTGGCCTTTTCTGCATCTTTTTACCCGCTCCGTGGTGGTTTGGTCATGGATTTAAGTTCTTTTTGTTAATTATGGTAGTCTCTTTCGTCAATTGAATATGTTCATGTGATAAACTATTTTTAACCCAACACGTTATTATCTAGCAGATCATTAGAAGAACCAACAGGAGTCTCACTGGTAGGAATGTAGAAGAAGCATTAATTACGGTTCAAAATTTGGTGATGTAAGAAATGATGATTTCTACTAGACGATAAAATACTACCATATATCCTTTAAGAATTATTGTTAAATAAGATATTAATTAAATTAATACTTCACGATCATACAGTATAATAATATTTTGATTTTTAGTTTGCTGACGATAAAAATTTTAGAATATTAAATGTCGTATTGCATCTAGATATGAAGAACCTAGAGAACTTGTTCTACTATTTTCCAAGTTACCAAAAATATGATAAAATTAGAGAAATACAATCCCCCCACATTCATAATTTTATAGAATGCATAAGATAACTGATATTTTTTAACCGCTATGTTTTTTTATGTACCAAAAATTGAATTAAACAAATACAGTCACCGCCTGTATTTTGTAGATTGAAATACTTACGCTATAGAAGTAGTAATTCAAGTTTTACAAGGCCGGTAGTACAAAGGAAATCCCAGTCGATCGATTCTTGTTCATGTCCATCCCCTATTCATAGCAAATTTGGAATTGCCACAATTAGCTCTCAGTCGACACTAATCCCTATTTAATTTCCACGTATTATCATTTGATTAGCTCTTATATATGTTTTTCAATTTAATAACTTACATATGAGTTATCTTCTTTCTTTTACAAAGTTTTTTATTCTCTTCGCTAGAATAAGGTTTCTCTATCGAGAATATGAAAAAAATTAAGAGCCTACTTCTGGGACGAAGGGTAACGAAGAAAAGTAGTACCCGCCATACTTATTTCTAAATTATTTTCGGCATCGAACAGACGTGATGCCCTTTTGGATTATCTATTGAGAAAGTTCACTATTTTCTATATCAACGAGAGATAGCCCCTGTTCATACTAATATCTGCTCGCGTAGAAAAAGACAAGGATGATTGACGCATTAATTCAAAACTATTCTAAAGTTCGATTGTTGCACCATCAGAAGTGGTCCATATACTCTTTGAAAAGATGCTTTTGGCAAGGATACTAGAGAAGAGAGGGTGGCAAATTGGTAAGTTAAAAAAGTAGCTGTTTACCCTTAAGATGGCATCAATAATCAACTTATTCCAATTACAAAGACATAAGACATTACACTAGGTAGGAAGGCCATGTGCTTAATTCTCGACAACTAATTCACCCTTTCCAAACGAGTTAAAATTTGATAGCAGAGACATCGTCGTAAGATTTTGCAAAGCCGTGTTAATGGGCATCGGAGTTTCTGTGAGATTATATTAGGAATTATGTCCGGCTGAAGTTACTGTAAGAAATTATACAATACTGATCATTGTGGAAAGCATTTCCAAAACTCGAGAAATACAGAGATTGGCTTGTAACATGTAGAGTAGACCTTATCACAAAGGTAAAAATAATATTTTATTTCGATTCTATTCCAACTTTTGAAGCAGTTTTTGTAGTTAAAATGAGCTCCAATTTTTTAGGACCTTTATGGAAATCGTTTACTAATATGTGGTTAACGTCTTTCAATAATTTTTTCAGAATATAAATACTCTTAACGAGTCAAAGAATCCATATGTTTATGATTGATATGATTAACTTAAGAAGACTTTAACCTTCATATATAATTTCCATATTGGATTTTCCCATTACAAACCCGATATAGATCTGGTTCATACTGATCAAGATTTATTTTTCTCCTAAATTTTGACCTATTAATTTGGATCATTTATTGAGTTACTTTATTATTTTTATTTGAATCAAATTATATAATTTAACTGATAAATTATTGGGAAAAAAATTAAAAATATAATTAAATATTATCCAACTTTATAGGAAAAGTCTAAAAAGTCCTACACGTTTGTCCTTCTACTATTCGATTCGAAAATACATATGCTTGTAATCATGACATCCCTAAGTGGCTACACCTTATCTGGATTATTTGAAGACCATAACGACAAGATTTGACTGATTTAATGATTCTCTTATACTCTTTCCACTTAAAATGGAATGAATAATTAGGGAACCATATTCTCAAACAATAAGGATGGAGAGGAGGCATCACAAGGAGAATCTGGATTCAGAGGTGGTCTTTTAAAGAGACATAAATGCGTTTAATATGAATTTGCGACTCTCCTATATATAGACTGGGGAGGCACAACACAAGAGAGGCATAACGATTCATTGAGTAAATATTCCCATCTCTCCCTCATTCTTCTTTCTCGCTACTTCAGACATTAAGGAGCTGTTTAACAAGGCAGGGGCAATAGTATAGTAAATTTTGAGAACAGAGGGCATGAAGGTAATTTGAGAGTTTCGTTCGTTCATCTTTTGCGTCCTTTTTATTTTCTATTCGTGCCATTTTCTGGAAAGCATTTCCCGACATCAGCTTTTAGTTTTAAGAGCAGTATCTGTTTTTACTTTTCTCAACGTAATTTAAGGTAGAGTTTACCACAAATATGATCGAACCATAATGGGGTAATCTACTAATAGTTGTTGGTTATCTCTGACCAACGTCTAGTTGGTTCTCCTGTGTCTTTATCTTGACTAGAGAAAGAGGGTTTTCAGATAGTTCATGGTAAATTAGACTTGAATTTTCTTTTTTAACTTCGATGTGATGGAAGAAATGAGAAGAATAAGTTGAAATTTTTAGTGAGAATTCGTCTAAAATTTAAGTAACAATGCTTGTAGAGATAGGTCATTGTGAGCTCAGATAAAACTTTGGCTTATTGCTCTTCTCGTAATCATGCGATTGTCATTAAAACTCACCTGATTCCCCGAGACCAGGTTTCTTATACTTACCCTGTCACTAATGGAGCAACAAAAAAGGTAAGATACTAAAGTTATATATATATATATACGGGAAAGAATCTTAATTTTACTATCAATCAAAGCAATAGTAAACCTTGGGGTGTCCTTTTATTCTTTGATGACAATAAATAAAGAAGTAGGGAGCTTGTGAAAAACAAAAGCCACTGACTATGAGCTTCAACGAATATTCCAATTTGGCGGAAAGAAAGGCTTTGTCTGCGGAGAAGAGATGGTGTTAGATATTTGGTCTTCTAGAAGCTAAAGAATGTATTGCCTATGACTGTACCAAACTTTACCTACTATCTCAACTATTTCTTTCCTTAAGACATGCACAGAACAGTAGGGACTAGGGAGTGGAGTGGGATTTTCATTCACTAAGATAGCAACATGTGGCCTCTGCATTCCTCATGGCTCCGTTATATATACACCACTCCCATACTCACATACACTGTCCCTCTCTTCATTAATCTCACTTCTTTTATTGTGTTGAAGCAGAAGCACCGAAAAAGAGGAAAAAGTCGAGAAAAAAAAAATTTATAATCTGAATCTATTTGGGTTTGGTCATTCTTGGGAGGTGTAGTTTCAGTTACTGAGAATTTAAGAACTAACCAACAACTCTTAACTAAGACGCTTAGCATCACTTTCTTCATTTCTCCTGCTCCGTCCATCTGTTTACTTTTACTTCTCTGCTGTGTGTTCAACTCGTAAGAAGATGGCGGAAAACCAATTCTCCAAGGTCAACCTTCCCCACCAACCCTTCGATGTCGACGTCCAACAACAACAGCAAGCTAGCTCCAAATGGTTCGACGATGATGGCAAACCCAAGCGAACTGGTACACCATCCAAACCTCTCCATTACCAATCTTGATTATCTGTTTTTGGTGGTGATTCTGATTCTGATTCTTTCTTCTTATTCCTTTTTTTTTTTTTTCCTAATGTCGTTCGTTTGCTTAACCAGGAACTGTTTGGACTGCAAGTGCTCATATCATAACAGCTGTGATTGGCTCTGGAGTCTTGTCCTTGGCTTGGGCCACCGCTCAGCTTGGTTGGATCGCTGGTCCAGCAGTCATGTTCTTGTTCTCTTTCGTCACTTACTACACTTCTACTCTGCTCTCTGCTTGTTACCGTTCCGGTGATCCTGTTAATGGCAAGAGGAATTATACTTACATGGACGCTGTTCGAAGCAATCTCGGTGATTTTTCAGTTCTCTACAAGAGTGTTTACGCCAAGACTAGTGCTTTTCCGAGAGATTTTTTCTCAACTGTTGTTCTTTATGCATTTTCAGGTAGTGGATATGTGAAAATATGCGGGATGGTTCAGTATGTAAATCTTTTTGGAGTTGCCATTGGTTACACCATTGCGTCGTCTATAAGCATGATGTGAGTCCTTATCTTTGAAGAGTTCCGCTTTCGGTTATTGTTCCTGTGGGCTAATGATCCTTTTGGGATTCTGATGAAACAGGGCAATCAAAAGGTCTAATTGTTTCCACAAAAGCGGCGGCAAGAACCCATGTCGCATGAACGCCAACCCTTATATGATCGCGTTTGGTATAGTGGAGATCATTTTCTCTCAAATTCCTGACTTCGATCAACTATGGTGGCTATCCATTGTCGCTGCAGTCATGTCCTTCACTTACTCAATCATTGGTCTCGGACTTGGCGTAGCTAAAGTTGCAGAAACTGGCAAGATCAGGGGAAGCCTGACGGGAATAAGCATTGGCACTGTGACTGAAACCCAGAAAATATGGAAGAGTTTCCAAGCACTTGGTGATATAGCTTTCGCCTATTCTTACTCCATCATTCTCATTGAGATCCAGGTATAAAAACACACTTCTCGTCGTAAAGTTTTCCTCCTTACGTGGATAGATTGATGTGTCCTACTTCTAATCTCAGGATACGATCAAGTCCCCTCCATCGGAAGCCAAAACAATAAAGAAAGCAACACTGATCAGTGTCGCAGTCACAACATTTTTCTACATGCTCTGTGGCTGCTTTGGATATGCAGCTTTCGGAGACATGTCTCCTGGAAATCTTCTCACTGGTTTTGGATTCTATAACCCATATTGGCTACTTGACATAGCCAATGCTGCCATAGTAATTCATCTTGTTGGTGCGTATCAAGTCTACTGCCAACCACTCTTCGCTTTCATTGAAAAAGGGGCAGTGAGAAGATTCCCAGATAGTGAGTTCATTACCAAAGAAATCAAAATTCCTATTCCTGGTTTTCGCCCTTACAAGCTCAACCTCTTCAGATTGGTGTGGAGGACAATTTTTGTGATCATTACAACTGTGGTTTCAATGCTTCTCCCCTTTTTCAATGACATTGTTGGTCTTCTTGGAGCACTGGGATTTTGGCCACTGACAGTCTACTTTCCAGTTGAGATGTACATTGCTCAGAAGAAGATACCAAAGTGGAGCATAAGATGGCTGTGCCTTCGAATCCTAAGCGCTGCTTGTCTCGTTATCACCATAGCTGCAGCTGCTGGCTCTGTTGCCGGTGTTATTAGCGATGTGAAGTCTATCAAGCCATTCCAGACCACGTACTAGATCAACACCGAACAAAAAATAAGGAACCAACAACTAGGAATTTTTAGCTCTTGTCAATGTTCATAACCACCAATGAACTGGTCAAGTTATTTTATTCTGATGTAGCCTTGTGGTATTTCATTTTCTTCGTTGCTTCTTCAAGGAAAAAGGAAAGGCTGGACCAAGTAACCAAAATCAAAGAAAAAGACAATCCCCTGTCGCTCATTCTGTATCCCAGATTGATCTTTTTAATTTCCAATACGAATTTAAAACTACATGCATAACGTTTTCTCCTTTTTATAGCAACTTAATTCTATATAAATAAGTTCGCTTCCTACGGAGTGAGAGAAGGGTTGATCTCATCATCATCCATATTCAAAATATTTGATTAATTTGACCTAGAATAAGGTACAGTAGTCCTTATATACATGGACAACAAACACAGAACAATCTAAAGTTGGGTAATTTAGTTCTTGTCTTTGATATAGTTATCTACTGTTTATCCTTTATGATAAACTAAACTGTAGGTGTCTAATACTTGTCCTTTGGTGGAAGTTGTGACCGAAGCTTGGAAAGGAATTTGACAAATGGTTATTTAGGTAGAACATTGAATATCTGAGCCGACGACGAGACAACGCAACACCCACTGGAGTTCCTTGTTGATAGGCACAGACCATTTAATCTAAACATAAACGCAGCTTTGAATTCAGATTCAGTTGAAGAATAGGCAACAGTCTTTTGTTTACTCGATTTCAAGCAAGTAAATTATTGCCAAGAAAAATAAGAAATCCTCCTGTAATCAGAGCATCTAGCCCAATGTGTATCATTAAGGGCAGTTAATTAATAAGCGACCATTTGCCGATAAAAAAACTCATAAAAATTGTGACCTGTAAATGCAACAAGTCCTTTAAGTACTTAAAAATATATAGTTGTTGGTTGATCTATGAGCTGATTGGCCGGGTCATGATGTTGGAGACGTGTGTGTTTCCAGCTCAGAGCTTACTAGTGGGTACCTACGTTGGGTGGCAGAAGCCTGAGACAGGTTGGGTGAAAGTCAATAACGATGGCGCTACGAACCCCACTTCCTACCGGGCTTCCTCCGGGGGACTAATCCGGGATTGCTATGGAGAGTGGCGAGGTGGATTCCAACAAAACATAGAGTAGGGTTCGCTGGTTATTGCGAAATTATGAGGGGTCCTCTTGGGGCTCAATCTGGTCTGGGACCTGGGATTTCACCGAGTTGTTCTCGAAGTCGACTTCCTTGAGGTTCTTAATCTCCTCTCTGCTCCTCTTGGAATTCTGACTGAGTTTTCTGTTTTGGTGACAGGTATACACCAACTGTTGCAGTGGGAGTGAACGATTCAGCTGCAGCACGTGTTCCGGGAAGGAAACCAGTGCGCGAACAGTCTCGCTCGCTTCATTGGGGTGTGCAGTCCGGATCTCTCTTTACTGCACGAGTCCCCTTTTGGAGTTCAGGATATCCTTCGCCGCGATGCGCAAGGCGCTATGTACCCACGAGCGTTAATTTAGTGTTGTATTTTCCCTTGTGTAATAAAAAAAGAAGTTATCTAGTCTAGTGAGTGTGACATATTATAAACTTGCCTATATTTGGTAATTTCTTGAGAATTCCAAATCGTATCTCAAGACTTTGATAAGGAAACACCGACAGTAGAACTTCTATGCAGAGAAAATGATTTAGTGTGCCTAAATCTTTTAGCAAAAATTCTATAGATAACTTAGTAATAATTGAATCAATGAATATCTGTAATAATCACGTCATCATCATATGCTAACAAAAAGCAGCAAAAACCATCCTTGTCATAAATAAAAATTGATAAATAAGGATGTAGGCCAACAAATCCAAGCGAAACAAGAAAATTACTCGAATGTTGAAATCATAATCGAGGAGCTTGTTTAAGACCATATAGTAACATTCTCTTTTTTTTTGAAAAATGAAAACTTAATTAAGCCATAAAAAGTTAAAAAGCAAATGTTTTACAAAAGACTCCCAAGAAGAGAGTGTACATACACATGTTTACCATGCCACAAGGCATTACAAGATTTGCAAAAACAAAAAATTTGTTACATCTCCAAATCTCAATACAAGTTGATCCTAGTGCAAGTTTGTCACATAAGGTAATTATGTGAATTCTATTGGCACTAACTAGCTCTGTCATGAATTGTTCATATCTTCTTTCCTTGTTATGGAAATTGCATCTGCTTCTTTCATTCCATATGTGTAGCATCAAGTAGGATAAAGCTATGTGATAACACCATTTGTGATCTTTCTTGATATGTTATAAGTTTAAACTCTAGCTTATGATCTGTTGCCACTCCTCTAGTCCATTATTGATTGAGTATTTCTTAAGTACTATTTTATGGGCTCCACATTTGTATTTGCATTTGAAAAGAGGTGTGAAGTGCTGTCCAACTGACTTCTACAAAGGCTGCACCAATTTTTCAAGTAATTAAACTTGTTTAATATGTTAATAATGGGTAGTTTCTCCTTTATAGCCCTCCATAAAGTTGTAGTTGTTCTAGGAAGATTGTATTTGCAACATACCAATTTTTACCATGAGGCATTCCAGAGGTTCTGCTTAAAAAGTTTTCTGGATGATGTATTCTGTATATTCCATTAGCAGTAGGACACCACCAATTTTTGTCTTCCAAATTAACCTGTAATTCTACAATGTTGACCTCCGTTTGAATATTGCTATCATTTATTCTTATAAGGATGTCATTCTTAACCGTCATTGCATTCGATAGGTTTTGATTGCCTAGAATAATGCCTTTTAATACAATTAGCTCAGCCTTATTTTCAAGAGGAACATCAAATATATCCAATTGTCAGTTCATCCTATTCCCTCCTATCTTCCTGATGTGATTTCTAATAAAGCCTCTCCATTTGAGAATCTCCTTTAATGTAGCAGATACATTCCTAGATGTGAGATCAATTTCCTACACTACAAGAAAATGACGGTTTAGTGACAAAAATTACCGTTGGAATGTGAAGGTTATCCATCAACAAGTGAATTTGCTAATGGAAATTACTGACCACATGAGTCATCGGAGAAACGACCATTGGTAATCTTTAGCGATGGAATAGAAATATTTCATTGGTAATTTACCGATGGACAATTTTATTTCCATTGCTACATATAGGGACTTAAGTCCATCGGTCAACCGAAATATCATGTTGATAAATATTACTAACGGATAAAGTTTTGAAAATCTATCAGAACATTTAACAACGGTAAGTTGTGTCCTGTGAGTAAATTTAGCGAGAAATTTTATATGTGCATTGGTAAATTTAGTGACAGTCAAGGTGTTGAGTTTTTATTGGAAAACTTAGCGACAGTATATTTTTCCATTAGTAAATGTTCTTATTCTGTTAGTAAATTTAATACTAAATGTACTAACGGATATTATAATTCCGTCGGTAAATGCACTGAGATTTTTTTTTAATTTTTCATACATTTAAGTTGTAAATTTAATTTTGATTGGTAATTTTATCATTGATATTTAATTTCTACAGATTATCTGGTGATAATATATTGAATTTTTTAAACATTTGATTTATCTAAATAATAAGTTGAATGATAATATAAAATAAAATTATCTTAATTAATAATAAAAGTTATTATCTACAACAATAAATACGTAATTCATACAAAATGACTTGAGAGTAGCAAAACTAAGCTATACAGTTGGTGAAGGTAGATGGTCTAACTGCTACGATAGGGTACTGCCCCTCCCCTTCAACTCATCCATCTCATTACGGAGCTTAGCTATGTAATCCATCAGTCTCTCTACTGTGCTCTTAAGTTGAACGACTCTTTAATCATTGGATATAGACTGCCTATTCGATGTAACTGTACTGGATGTGAAGGATTGTGAATAGTATGTGTTCACAAATGAACCTAAGCTGAAGATCCTTCTACGACGGTCCCTACCATCCACTGCATCAAGATATGTCTGACTCTCATTAACAGTTTCAGAGTGCTAAAACTGTTGTTGAATGCTTTATTGTATTTGGTCCTATCAGGAGGTAATGTTTATTTTAATAAGTGATAATTATTAAGAATTAATATTAAAGCCTCAATTTCACATACATTAAGTTGTCTATATTGGGTGTTGACGAAGGTCACATCATCATGTTTCTTAGTGTGGGTGTGCAAAAAGAGCTGATGGGGTGTAGGCTTCCTACCTGTAAACTTTTCCTACATCAGAATAAAATGTTATAAAAGAACTATAATTTTCAAAAATTTCGGTAGAATTTTTTTTATTTTTATGATATTTACTCCTGTTGAATAAAGAAAGTAACTCAATAACACAACCATATATGAAAATCAATGATCAAACACATAATTGAATCAGCAATAGTAAAGGAAACAAAATAAGGAAAGAATAAATCCTAACTATTTAATCTTGATCACAACCCTAAATTAATTTGGCAGCTCACTTTTTCACTTGTTAGTTGAATTATTTGCTTTGTTTTATTTATTTATATTCAAATTATATTCTAAACACCTTAGACAAAGTAAGGTTCAAATTGTTAACCTTGTATAATCATCATGGGAATGATAACCTTATGTATTACAAGATATGATTTGTATAATCAAGTGTCATCATAGGCCCAAGTTGAGCATAAACTTGAAGAGCACCTTAAGCTAAAGATGTTAACCAAGTGCTATTTTGGAGGTAACCTAAGAATTAGGATATGTATTATTGTTTATTTTTCATTTTATTAGTACTTTGTTATTTGTTATTTTTACTTTTATGTTTATTTTGTAGAGAGTGAATTGCTAGAATTTTATAGCATAGAGTATCTCCAAATTCCATCATCACCAACCTCATCACAACTGAAACACCATAAGTACTCTTGCTCTAACTTTTTTCTTTGTTGTTATTTATCTTTATTTGTATTGTTTTGTTTTCCATATTGAAGACAATGTGTTGTTCAAGTGTGGGGATGTATACACAATTGCATTTTATATGTGTGTGAATTTTACATTTGTTTATTTCAATTATGTGTGAATTTTATTATTGTATAGTTTTTTATTAGGTTGGCATTATGATGTGTGCATTGTGTGAATTTGTCAATGGAAAGAACTGAATAGAATTAGTTTAGCTTTAAACATGGTTATTTAAATTGTAAAGGCATACTACCTTGTGAATTTTATGTTCTAATTATCTTTGGGATGAATATGTATGTTATTAGGATATGACACCGATTCTTTCACTTTATGAATTTTGTTCGTATACATTTATAATTATAATCAATTGAATTAGTTAGTATTATTAGTACCTTTCATTATAATGATTGACTAAGAACAAATGAACTGGGCTAAGAATGTGGGCAAAAAATTCTCTTGGCCCTTTTTGAAAAAATCAGTTAATAATAGAGCTAGTAGCTAGTTAAGAATGTGATACAGATGAGTAGCTGAGGGCATTCATGGAAAAATGTTTGTCTTCACCTTAAAAGTCTAGAATGACATTCCAACCAAGCTTAATAATAAAAAAGTGGCCTGGTTGAGTAAATGGGGGACATTCATGACAAAATGTTGCTTTCTTGTCAAAAGAATAGGTTAATGTTAAAGGAAATTGAGTAGAAAGTAATCAAGACTTGGGATCACGTTGTTGGGACAAGATGTGTGCAAGAAGCAGGGGGAAGGTTTTCTCTTTCTCATCCTCAGTATCTTAAAACAATGGAGATCCTATCCTTTCAGCAGAAAATGAGAGTTCAGCTAAGAAGCTTCAGCCTATGAAGTTTTTGTAAGCGATCTAGAAGGGGGGTTGAATAGATCTTTAAAGTTTTCGCAAAGTTCTACAATAAAATTAGAAGTTAATTCACACAAAAATAATTTAAAAAAATTTAAATATAAAGAGTATAGGTAAGAAAGGCAAACACTGTTTTTATAGAGGTTCGGTGCTAAGACCTATGTCCTCTACCTAAGCTCCCACTTAGGATTTGGCAAACCACTTTACTGCACACTTTTTAGTTTAGTGTGAACTCACCACTTGATTTTCGGCTCAAGCTACCTTTACACTTGATTTGTCTTCAGGCACAAATCCTACTAACTCCACTTGATTTCCGGCTCAAGTTACCTTTACAAATGATTTGTCTTCCGGCACAAATCCTACCAACACCACTTGATTTCCGGCTCAAGCTACCTTTACAAATGATTTGTCTTCCGGCACAAATCCTACCTCTCAAGTGATTCTCCTCTAATCACTCAACTCACAATAATCACAATGATAGAAAATCGAAATGCTAACTCTCAGTACATATGAATGGAATTAAGACTAAGCTAAGAGTAGTATAGAGCAAGTTTATGGAACTATAGTAGTATGCTTTGATTTGATCGTTCCTCACTAATTATCCTTGATGTTTCTCTATTTATTTGCAGGCTAAAGGATGATTATAGCCGTTGGAGAAGTCCACTAGCCGTTGGTGATTGATCATAGACGTTGCTAACTTTTCTCCTTTCCATTTGTGAATGATTTGAATGAATCTTGTTCTGTTGTACCCATAAGTCGACTTGCCGAATGTGTAAGTCGAATTGTTTCAACAGTTTTTGTAAAATTTTATCTCCGCTCTTCTATAAGTCGACTTGTGCAGTGTAAGTCGACTTATGTCCTTCGATAAGTCGACTTATGATGTTCTAGTTGACTTATGTTGTTCGGATCTTGATGTATAAGTCGAATTAAGATGTGCAAGTCGACTTATGTTGGCTTCAACGGTAATATCCAATCAAATCTTCTATAATCCTCATTATTAATGTCTCTTTTATGATGAAGATTATTTCCTTCTTGATTTCACCAAGATTTATGTCTTGCCCATTCAGGATTGATGCAGCCTTGATGTATTTGAATCCAAATCACCTGAAATAATTTCTTAACCAATTCTATACATTTTATTATTATCAAAACATAAGTGGGATTTAATTTGTCAACCACCATTGGTCCAACAGTTTTATCACGATATTTCTGGGTGTTGGACGATGAACGACTTTACTAGTTCAGTTTGTAAATGTGTGTGTATCTGGTAAAGGTTGTACCCTTTTATGTCTCTCTAAGGATATCTTGGATGGAAGGTATAAATAGGTTTTACTGCTGTGCTCTACTACTTGTATAGATATAGATCTAGTGTCCTACTATTATTCCTTAAGGAAGTAGTATTTTGTAGAGTTTTTCATGTTCTCTTAGGTCTGGTTATGTCATTTTGGTTTTGGAATGAGATTTGGGCCTTGGGCAATCTCTAGTTTTGAACATAACTTTTTTTTTTCTGTTGATTTGTCGGATCCGGGACCCAACTGCATATAACTTACACTTATCACTTGCATTGATACCACTATAATGTCGGATCCCGTTTTCGGAACCCAACTTCCGCATTTCCTGAAACCTTGTGCTTATAATATTGCAGTGCTATTCGCTGCTGTTCCGTAAAAGTGATGAGCGCACACTACCTAAACATCGTAATCACAAATTGACTTGTTCATATCAAATATAGCTTAAAGCCTCACGTTCGCATAGAGGTAAGAATCACCTTAATCGGAGTTATGTAACTCAAGATACACTCCAAAAACCTAAAAGAGTTCACATCTGAAACGTGCTCTCTTAACCGGCCTCTCACTTCCTTTAATGAGACATTCCTCAATTTAACTCCAAATGATACCAATTTTTGTATCAAGAAATATATATGTCTTATAAATCCAATGGTTCAAGCCTCACCTCAATTGGAGGTCGGATGAGGGATTTATGACCAAAACAATAGACCATACTCACTTCAAAAATCCAAATGAAACTCTTTTGGCGCGATTCTCATAACTTTTAATATAGAGGTTGGATTGTGTTCGTTATTTCACCATTTTAAATTAGACATCTAGATCTAAAACTCTTATGAAGACTAAAAAACGAAATTCGGCCTCTAACTTTGCCCAATTTGCACTTTTTCCTGTAGCTGTCCGTTAAACGGACAGCCATGTCCGTTTAACGGACACGTTCGGGTAAATGAGTACCAAAAGCTTCGAAATTGTCCGTTAAAAGGACATGCATGTCCGTCTAACGGACATGGGTAGGTTAAGGGGTGTTTTGGCACCCGAGGCTGTCCGTTTAACGGACACGCCATTTCTCAAAACTTCCTACCTCTTATCCTTAAAAATCACTTGAGACTAGCATCTTTCAAAACTCATAACTTCTTATTCCTAGCTCCAATTGGTGCATAATATACCTTCATGGAAAGATAACAAGATAGACTACAAATCTCATGAAGGATGCTAAAGCTAACTTCATCATTAATCAAGGCAAAAAGCCACTCAAAGGACACTGCTCATTAAAGACCAATGTATCAGTACATGAACAGTAACTGAATGTGTTCTTCACCTCATAACTTTTTAACCCTAAGTCCAAATGAAGCAAATCATACACCCTTAGAAAGTTCAGAACTTCTAATACAATCTTCGCGAAGACTTCCCGTTCTAAATCAAGCCCTAAGAGGGTCTAAAACTGAAGCGAAGTTCTGTCAAATTTTAGGAAAATTTGACAGCACTTCCCTTGAAAAATGCAACTAACCAATTTGCAATTCTAATGCTTCCACCTGCATAAAACTCAACATGCAACCTCATATAACACAACTTAATCCCAAGAGTAACTCCAACTCAATTCAAGGCAACAACCACACTCCTAACATTCTAATCATATCCAAGCTATACAATGATGCAATTGTTTCAAAACATACATGAATTGCTCAAAATACATTAGAACTGAATATTCTTGCTTTCATATGAAAAATATGAGTTATTACAAAGCTTTAGAGGGCATTTTAAGCCACTACATCAAATCCAAAACATAAACTTGCAAAAACATCATTTTCCCAAAATGCATCTAAAGCATTGATTTACAATAGTTATCTTGAAATACAAAAACAAAACACTAAGATCTTGGAGTATGCCTTGAGCTCATTCTTCGAGGTCCCGATCTTCACCTGGAGATGGGACGGGAAGGTGGGGGTGAGCTTTCGCTCATGGGTAACACGTTTATATTTAGGCTAATAAGCTATATTGTTTCATTAATCATACTTTTAGCACTTTTGTATAGCAATCATACAATCATGCATTTCATGAAATTTATCAATCTCAAAACACAATGTTCATGATCCATGTAATTCTCATTCTTGCAAACATATGCTAACACATAAACACATAGCTGATAGTTCGAAAAGTCCACGGGTTACTGATGAGCTACACAAGTGTAGTCATATGCTGAGGAGTCCAAAAAGGAACATCCTATGCCACAATCGGGCAGCTGGGCGAAAGCTATACTGGTCAACGTGCACGTGACTTTGCTGGTGGACTTAACTAACCCACATAACACTGAATTTCATGCATAAAAATTAGACTTGTCTTGTCCACTGACTGATTTTCTGAAAATGGATTTTCATGCATCCATAAAGCTGATTCTTGAAAATGATATATTTCATGCTTAGCTCACATTTCATGATCTCATTCATGCTCATTCGATTCATGACAATTTCAAGCAATAACAAGCAATGTCATATACTGTTAAAATGCTCACTTAATGGCAATCATACACCATCTTACGTACATGATCAAGGCACAATCAAAGGTTATCTCAAATAGTTACAAATCATTAAATTCATTAGTTAAAGTAGCATTTAATACTTACTAACATAAAGATAAAAGTGAAACCCACCTTATACTTGCTAAATCCTTGCTAAATGGAACTCCTCCTCTTGCTCTTCTCCTCTCTCTTGCTCTATTTCAAGAGAAACAAAACCCACTTCAACATAGCTTCAATTGAAAAATCCACATAACTACTTTCATGCAATTGACTTAGAAATCACTAAACCCATCTTCTTTCTAAGCTATCTAAACCATAAAACCAACAAAAGCTTAACCTTAATCAAGAAGCTTACCTTGAATCTTTAGCTAACCAGGTGATTTCTTGGTTCAAAGTGTAGCTTGAACCTTCCTCCACACTTTTTCCTCTTGAACCTTCTTCAAAAACCCTCTAAAACTCTTGGAAAATCAAGCCCTAACCAAAGCTTCTTCTTTTTCTCCTCCTTCTCTCCTCATTGCCGAAAATCCTCTTCTCCCTCTATAATTTTCGTAAATCCTACCTCTTCTCTTCCTACAACTCATTTAATTCCTCCTTTTATACTCCTTATTCAAGTCACTTAAGCCCATTAACTTAAGCCCAACTCATTCCTCTTCTTTCCTTTCTTCCTTCCTTCTTATTTCTTCCTTAACTACTTAAGCCCATGTATGTTTTAAGCCCATTTTATTTCTCTTTTCTTTCCTACTACAACTTGCTTAGGCCCATACAAGCCCATTGTATTTAATCTTAACCTAACTTATTACTTAATGTTATCTAACTTAATCAATTAATGCTACTTACTCATTTAATGTCATATGCTATTTAATGCTACCATATTTAATTACTATCATCTCAAATAATGTTAACTCACTTACTTAATTAGTCTAATCATGCTTAATTAAATAAAATTTTTTGGGGCTAACATGATTTATTAAATTATTGATTTAACAAAAGTTAAAGAAAATGATGTTTTAATAAATAAAACATGTTGATCTTTGAAAATAAAAAGTTTTATGAAAAGATACTTAGTGATAGTTGCCTTTTGATTGATCACTGATTATAAATGCATAGATACAAGTCTCATAAGTGAATGAATAGGGTGTTAATATTTTTATTGGTATGTATATTAAATACAAAATACTTAATATAAAAGGAATAGGTTAGTTTGTGTGTCAACATACTCACTTATTCCTTTTTGATTGATGTTTGCAGTGATCGTCCTCCTTTTTGAATGTTTCAATATTATCTTACCATAAGTGCATGACGTAGTTGTAGCTAGTACCGACAGGTACAGGTCGATCCTGTAAGGACTATTAATACTAGTAATTACTGTTGTCCTATTATCTAGTTTACAAAATTGGGTTTGATATTTAATTTAAAAGAAAGTAAAATTAAAATCCCCCTATAACCATATTGATATTTTATTATATAATTGTTTTATTGATTTATTAGATCGTGGAGATTCCTATCATATGCTAATAGCTAGCTTTGAGTCTAATAATAGCTAATCCTAAGGTTTTCAACCAAATTACTCTCGTTAAAAGGATTGCTTTACCAATTTGTGAATCCCTCTATTAGGTTTGAACCTAATTCGAAAGATTTATGTCATCCTTTCTCTAGGATTGCAATCTACTCTTACCAATTATGGTGAATCTATTCATAAACAAGATTCCTCAATCTTTATGTTTGAAATCAATTTATGATATAATATTATGGATTTATTAGAATGTATATGAAATAAGTAATTGAATCGTAATAGATAAATCCAAACCAATTGCATTAATAAAAGAATCAAACGTATTAAAGTATAAACATTATATCATAAAGTATAAACAGTATAAACATAGGGTTTATTTAGTCAAAACACTACCAAGAAGTTTAGTTACACATGATAGAACATAGAATCAAAGAAAAGTGAATAGAAAATAAAAGGTTCATAATTCTAAATCACCCTTTCAATTCTATCAAATGTTCTTGTAAGGCAAAGGTTGGATGTTGTATTCCATTAGATCTATCAATGATTTCTTTGTTTTTTTTTTCACTTCTCTGGATCTATATCATCACTTTTGGATGTTCTCCACGTATGGGAATATTCTCCAAAAGACTACTCTCTCAATTTGTCTCCAAAAACATCTTTTATGGTAAATTCTAGGGTTTTGGTCAATGCAAGGTTTGATGCACGACCAAAATATCTTAAAATCGTGAATTTGTACAGCTTGAGAGAAGTACATAGGCTGATGCACAGCAATGCACAGCTGTGTATCCCTTTTGTGCTTTGAATCTTTGTTTTATGTCATGTTTTCTTTCAAAATTTTCTCCTTTAATTCCATGAAGGCAATTGTACTTTGTAAACACACTTGGAGCAAATTAAGTATCAAATATACGATAAAAGTATAATTTATAAAGCAAAAATACATCAAATATGATCAATTATGTGTCTATCAAACATCCCCGCAGTTAAGCTTTTGATTGTCCTCAAGCAAACCATAATCAAAATTATAAATCTTACAACATCAATCTCGATTTGTCCATTCATACTATACATCATCATATCGTATTAAATCAAATTAGCATACAAGTAGAATCAAATTATCCTAAAATTATCACATCATAATCTCATTGAAGTGAAGTCAAAAGCATTAATCTTTACACCCTCACTAAGATGACACTCAATGCACTTAAGAGTTTAGGGTGAAATGTATTAAAACTCTCAGTCAATGCCTAGTAGAACTCTTACCATAGGCTTGTAATAAAATCACATCTCCACTACTTATGTATAAACTAGAAACAAACATCAAAAGGTCTTTACAAGGTTGTAATAGAGCTTAGGTATGGTATGGTTAGGATAATAAAAATGGTTAAATTGAAGGAAATTTACTAAAGAAGAAATTATAAGACTTGTTTACAAAACATACAGGTTCTTTCATTGCAACTTTATTGGTACCATGAACTTATTCACAATTTTTTTAACAATACTCTTAATTTTTTCATAGTAATTTAAGGATTTAATACCACAATTAATGAAATTTTAGACCTTTCAATAATTTCAAGTCTTAATCAAGTAAAGAATATAAATTACCTTCAAGGTTCAAAACAATAAAGTCTTCAAAGAAAAATATGATAAAGGTTAATATGTGGGTAAAATCAATGAAAAAGGCTAAGGCTCAACTTGGTTATTCCTAAAGGATAATTTCATGGGTATGATAATTATCAAAGAAATAGGCTAAATCAAGTTGTTGAATCTAAGTATCTTTGTCGCTTTAATGTTTTTAATTTATCAAATATGGTTTCAATATGCATAATAATAGCAAGTTATAGAATCATTCTACTACATATGATAGCACACATATAAGAAGGAAAGAGCCTAAAAATTTTTAAAATTTTGTTTTTAGGCTCAAAAGCTCATAAAAAATATGGTTATTATGTGTGTAAACGATATGAAATATCATTCAATTTGAATGTTTCAATGATTACTAAAACATGACTTAGAGAACTAATTTTATTCTAACCATCATCCTTTCTATACCAATTCAAATCAATATTTTATTATGAAACATAGTATTCATGGACAAATTTCAACCAATTTAGAATATCACTTAATAGAATTTTATGATCAAAATCATAATAAGCTTAAAGAAATCGTTAAATATTTATTAAACCCATCCTCACTCTTGCAATTGTATATTGTCCCCAATGTACATAATACAAGCATATATGAAAATGATTTTTTTTGGTACTTTCCTGATTGTGATGTTTTTTTTTTATATATTTCAAATCCATCCAATGTTAACTATATCCTTGCAAAATATAAGACAAAGAGATAAAAAGAACATGAAAATAACTAAGAAACATGAAAAAATATAATAGATCTATCCTAATTCATGAATTGCCTCCCATGCAGTGCTTGATTAACATCGTAAGGTGGATGCAACCTGTAAGTTTACCCTCATCACAGGTCTATGAGAAGTGGTTTGCTTCCACCCATTTCTCCATATGAGAGTTTTTTAGCCTATAAGTAAGCCACTTGTTGTAAGATAATAACAAGGATATAATTTATCAAATTAGTAAAATCAATTAAATGTAGTGATGCCCTTTTTAATAACAAAATAACAAAACTCCCTAAATCATTAGTTAATGCAAGTAGTTTGCCTTAGACAAAATGGGAACCCTCCACACTTAAGGTGGCTACCAATGATGCGTCAGTAGTTTCCTAACTTGGTTCCTCCACCAATTCTTTCTTAACCATCTCTGTCTATTCTTCTTCTTCTTCCTGGACATAGATGTCTAGCTTATCTTCTTCTATTATCTCTAGCCACTTCTCTACTTCCTTTTCTTAGATAAAGGCTTCATCTTCTTCATTGTCGTCTTCTTTTGTAAGCTCGTTTCCACTCCTTAGGGTGATGGCCATTTTAAATTTTTAATATCTATTTCAGTAGGTCTAGACAAAATCCCTTGCTGTTCGTTAGATAATTTCTCTACCAATTGATCGATTCGATTCAATTCACCATATTCTATATGAGATCCTTTGTTTCTTGATGCCTCATGCTTGATTCTTTAATAAATTTAGCCGTCATATCTTTCAGAACAGTAGTTACATCCTCACCTTCTTGAAATGTATCTTCATTTATGGAATCGAGTGTTGTCTCTTCTTTACTTTGAGATGTTTGGAAACTCAAATAATATGAACTATTATGCTCATCATATACAGGTGAAGAAAGTCTCTCATCTAATTCACGTTGACTAGCAAGTCTCTCGACTAGGCATTCCACTAGTTTATCTGTAATACTTTCGTATTGCTTCTCTTATTGTACACATTCAGTTGGAGCATAGTCATTCTATACGTATGCGTAAGGTTTGTGTTGGGACCCGATTTTGGAACTGGGCCCCAACCTGAAAAACGAAAAATGGAACAAAAAGGACGAAAGTGAAAGAACGGATCTCGCAAACGAAATTGAGCCAAAGCAAAAGCACAACACAAATCGGGTCAAAGGCCAAAGAATCGAAAGCGAATCGAATACAAAGTCAAATCGAATTGGATCGGAAAACAAACCAAACAAACGATGTAATCGAACTGAAATAAAAATTTCGACATCCGATAACATACACTTTTAAAACAGCGTCGCGTTGGAAACCATATGACTCACTTAGTCTAAACAAATCAAATCCGGTATAATTTTTTTCTTCTTTTCATTCTTCATCTTATTCAATCTCATACAAAGCAATACACTTCTTCAATTTGGAATTCATCAATTCCATTACCTCAATCAAAAACTCAAATCATAATATTCGTCTTATAAAATTATACAAATCCCATAATTCATCTTTTAAACATCTTATTCTTCTTTTGCCATAAAATCTCATGTGCATGACAAACAACCATACACAAAAAGTACTTCAATATCTCAATTCTAGCAACACAATTCATTGAACCTCCTGTCCGGAATCCCAGCATAAACAAACACATTTCTATACCTATAACACTTCAATAAGTCTCAATCAATAAGCAGAATCATCGGACCTCCCGTCTGGAATCCATATCATAATCAATCCCATTCATATGCAGTCACATTCATATCTCAATCATTCATAACTTACACAAATTCATAATTTATCTCAATTCAATACACAAATTTCATAATTCTTCATAATTCCTACACCTCATGAAATAATTGGCTACAAAAATATTAATGGCATTCCAAGCCATGTGCAAAACCAATACCAAAATCTCAAATACATAAAACACAGGACAAACAAAATTGATCAAAAGCTTTGACTTTCTTTCATCCAATCTCCTGCTCGATACCTGGAGATGGGGATGAAAGGGGGTGAGCTTGACAGCTCGTGGATAACATGCTTATAAATCGAAAGATAAGCAAAAATCATTTTCTAAACTTTTTGCTATTTTATAAAAGGTTTCATAGTAGAAAATTTGGCAAAATGCTTATTTCTCAAACTTTTCAAATCATTCATAAACAATTTCAATAATTTCACGGCTGAAAATCCTCGATTGCTCATTTCTAAAAAATTCTCACATTTCTCACAAATCATGAACAAATTCAAAAACATGAATGCACACAAATACAAACAAAATCAAAAACACAAAAGACACATCAGAATGGTTTGGGTCGGTCCAAAACAGAAAGTACTGCACATTCCCCCATAGCGGTCCTGTGCAGCCGTGAACAGAACGTACTACACTTTTTCGTATAGCGGTCCAGTATAGCCGTGAACTTATGGGAGTCCGAAATCGGAGCTCCAATGCCACTAGCGGGCAGGCGGGCGAAGCCTTTAAAAAGACAAGTGTACTTGGCTCAAACTTATGGGACCTAACCAAACCCATATAACACATAATTCATACTTGAAATTCGGATTGTCAGAAGGCACATTTCCAAAACCGAGTTTCCATACACATATCATATAGCAAACAAAATGCAATCACAATTCATCAATCAATTTCATATTCAATTCTCAAACAGTCATAAACAAAGAATGCAACACTTTTGCAATTTTTCAAAATCATAAGTCGAACAAATTCCCATTCGAAAAATAATGAATTCAATAATAATTGCAGTTTCTTAAATCATTGTACATATAACAATTTCTAAAATCATTCCAAAAGCAAGGAATTTAATCATTCGAAAATCATAATTTAAAACCAATTTTACTTTCTTGATTTTTCGAAATCACTTGATTTGCTTATAATTCAAAATATAAACATATCACTCACCTCATTTCTATACTTGAAACTTGCCCAAAGCATCATTTTCTCCAAAGCCTCATTTAAATTCTCTAATTCATGACATAAACCCTAATTAATAACCATTCAAAATTGAACAACATATATCAAGCAATAACCAAAATTGAGCTTGGAAATCACAAACCCATACCATTTCCAAGGTATCTAAACCAAAAAAACTTCCAAAATTTACAAATCAAAATTTCGAGTCTTACCTTAATCTTCACCATTTTCGGATTTTCCTTAGCTCCATAAGAAGCTCTCATGCTCTTCTACCTTTTTCCCCTTGAATCATCTTAAAATCTTGCTTGAAAACTCATAAAAATCGAAAACCCTAACCTCCTTTCTTCTTTCTTCCTCTCCTATCCGAAAGCTTCACTCTTCTTTTTTCTTCTTTCATTTCTTTCCTTTCTTTCTTTTAATTTTCGTGCTTCTCCCTTGCCTTATACGACAACCACACTCACTTGTCATTAAAGAGTGTAAAATGACCAATAAGCCCCTCCATATATGCCTTATAACTTAACAACTTAAGTAACCTTCCAATTTTGCCCTTCATGCTTTCTTTACACTTTAATTTCTAACACTTCAATTTAATTTAATCCAATCAATTTATCCCATATGCTCTTACTCAAATTAACATGCTAATTATTCATATTAACATGCTAATTAAGTGTAACATCTCGTTACCCATGTGAGGGATAAAATTGGGAATTACGAGATTTATTGAGAAATTAGAAAGTGCAATTCATGTTTATGCATAATTAAATTGTGACATGCATATTTTTGCACATTAATATGATTATACATGCATTCATGACAATTTCCGGGTACAATTGAGTTGTTAATGCGATTAAAATGTGATTTTGCAATTTTGGCCTACTTAGAATATTTCGAAGCTATTGTTGAATATTTAGAAAAATATTGAAATTTGGACCAATCCTATTGAGACACGTGGACTGATCATTTAGTGACAAATGACCTTCATGCAAAGGTGACATATAGCAGTATGGAATAGCGACATGTGTAGGACGTGCAATGTAGTCACGTAGTGTATAGACTTCGGTATAGCTCATTCTTCCGTTGTTTTCTCTTCACCGAATGCATTGTTGAAAAACCTTCTTTTGGTTTTACCAAACGCCGATCATCAGTCGTTATTGTTGTGTCAGCGATTCACTCTCACTGCTGGGAAATATTGCTTAAGCAAGTAAGTTTATGGTATATATATATATATATATATATACATGCATGTGAAATTACACAGTGTAGTCTCGGTGAATGCATAGATTGGATGATTTAGATGAGGAGCTAAATTGTTAAGTGTATCCGAATGAAATCTGAGTTCTTGGGTATTGTAAAGTTGTGAGCTGCGGAAAAGATTAAAAGAAACAAAATAGAGATAGAGTGGATGAGCACAGTAGTGAGAGAGTTGAAAAAGGTGTAATTCTTGCATGCATCGGTTTTTAGTACCGGACTATAAGAATGATTTTTGGAGTGAAGTTTTACAAGATTATTTTGGGTATAGAAGTGATAAATCTGGAAAAAAAGAATTCGGGGAAGACGAGTTTAAGAACCAGACGTCGCGACGTCCATTTTCTTCTTCGCCGTGACATCCATTTTCTTCCTCACCACGACGTAGGAGATCTCCCCCCCTTGAACTCGTCGCGGCGAACGTTGCAAAAATCCCGAGAAAATTGATTTTTTGGGCTGTACGTCGCGACGAGCACCCTCCTTTGACTGATCGAACATGTTTTCGTATTTTGACTATAACTTTCTCTGTACTGATTCAAATTGGGTGATTCTTGATTCTATGTAAACTAGAGACATAGGGTTACAACGTTTATGAAGAAATGGAGTTTTAATTCTGTCTCTAAGAGTTTCAATTTTTTGTTGGAAGTTGAGGTATGAATTTTGATGGAACTTTTGAACCATATAGAATATTTTGAGGATATCTCTTGGTATACTGATCCAAATTAAATGATTTTGGTGTCTATAGAAAGCTAAGAAATGGGAGAACAACTTTACAGAAGGAAGTTTTGTCTAATTTGGTCATTTACCTTATCTAAGTTAGTATGGAAAGTTGACCCGAATATGCTCTATAGGAAAAATCTGAAGTTGTCAACGAAACTATGAAATTATTTGACATTGTTTGGTCCAATTCAATTGTAAAAATACATGGTATTAATGAGGGCTTTGATTCCTAAATGATTTTGTTAAGGATCACATTATTGCACCCCGGAATTGTCATTGAACATGCATTGTGCATACATTCCATACATTGATATTTTTATGAAAGAACATTGTGCAGTTGTGCTAAGTGTGATATTTGTGAATGTGTTTTGCCTATTTTAGAGGAGCATATCGAACGCCAATCAGACATTTCCGGACCATCCAGGAAATAGTTTATTGGAGCGTACTGTGAGTCAACCTAGATGATTTCCTAGGATTGATTGATTTGATTTGCTTACAACTTCCCATATTATTAAATTGCTTTCGATTTGTCTATGAATTCCAGACTTTAATTGTCCGAGGAGATCAATATTCAGGAATGTATTGGAAGTGCTTTGATTGTGGCTTTGTGTGCTATGAAATTTTGAATATTATGTGAATTCTCAACGGAAGTTGAATGTCGGACTTAGGTCCGATGATTATGAGTTTTGTATGAGCATCATATGTGATTGCTATGTAAGCCATATTCAGTTTTGATGCATTGAAAGTGTTCTGAATTGATGTGAAATCCTTTCTGATATGTGAATTCTCAACGGATGTTGAATGCCGGACTTAGGTCCGATGATTATGAGTTTCTGACTGAATATCATATGTGATTGCCTGATATGACATAATTAGTATTTGATGCATTTCATAAATGCATGCTCAGATAAAGGCGTTGTGACTTGAGTTGCCAGTATGAAGCGCTTCCACGTAGAGCTTTACTCTGTGATGTATATGTGCGTGCACATAGAGCTATGCTCCGTGATTCTGTTCTGACTGAGCCCTATGAGCCAGAATTTGTATAAGTATGTGATAGGCACTCAGTCACAACAATAAGAACGAATGTGAGTCTCATGCATATAACATTCATATAAGATTGAAACTCCTTGAATGGTTTGCAAAGCTGAAGTGAGTGATACATTGATATGAAACGTTGCTATACTTGGCTACGTGAATTGTATGAACACATGAGATGCCATGTTATGTGAATATCAGAAATAGTTATATGTTCTGAATGAATATCTGTGATATATGTGATGTTTGTTTGTAATCCGGTGAATTCATCAATGATGGTTCACTCTCTGAGTTTGCAAAACTCATCAAAAATTGCAATGTGGCTTTTCAGGTTCTAAGGAATTTAATCAGCAAGGCTAAATGGAGTATAGCCACTGAGGTCTGATATGGATTAGGGGTCGGGATCAGTTTGCACCTGCACATGTCTTCAATGATTTTATTTTTGAATTAAGTTCAGCAAGAATTGTACAAAATGCTTGTAAATGCTTTGGTAATGAAATGACTTTATGGTTTCAAGGATTTTGTATATGAATTGGGCCCAAATTATGGTTGAATACTAATGTTTGTAACTCGTAATTGGAAATGTTTTTAAATGACATGAGTCCAATTTGATTAGTAATTTCTGCTTGCATGTTCCTTGTTTTAAAGAAACAAAAGTTTTGTAACAAATTTTGACTGTATCTTGTGAGTGTGGGGTGCTACATTAAGTCCTCACAATCATAAATTTAATTGAAAGTCTCACAATATCAATAAATCATGATTAGCTTAGGACATTTTCTAATCATCAAATTTGAAGGAATTTGCTAAAACTTCGTTCTAAAGAAATGTTCCTCATTGTCTCAATTTCATAATGAAACTAAAATCATTTAATTTGGTGCACTACTCCAAAAGTTATACCCCAAATATTTCGGACTATCATTATGCTAAAACATTTTCCTGCAATTTACTTCCATACAAAAATTGATATTCTTAAAGACTAAATTGAAACTCAATTTCTTAAGAACATTTGTATTCCTATTTTTCTAGTTTAATCCAAATCAAGAATCACCTCATTTGGATTACTAGAACAAAAGTTATGACCAAAATACTTTCAGCTTTTACTAATCCAAGACTGAACACTAAACCCGATTTCAATTCAGAAATTGGAAGTCTTAGGGGCTAAATTGAAATTCAAAGCCTCCATAATACTTATAGCCCCATGTCTTTATTTTATTTTTCAACAATAATCAGTTCAATTGGACTTCGACAAACCAGGAAATCACCAAAATACGGAACCATGTTCAGAAAATTTTCCAACTCAAACACTTTAACCAATCCTCTCTCTTTGATTCAATAAATCTTTTTCAATTTAATCTCAAAAATCACAAATTTTCATGGAGAGGTAGAGGAATGTCTTAGGAATCTAATACTTCAAAAATTAGGTCAATCGGATGTCGGACTAAAAAAGTTAGGAACGAAAAAAGGAAGGCTGTTCAGGGTGAGTCAACCCTTTGGACAAACCAACCAAGTCACCGTCGTGCTTAAGCACTACGGTGCTTTCCTACCCATCAGCAATGCCACCCTCGTGTATGACTTCCCAACCTACCAAAAAATGTCACTCTCGTGCTTAAGCATGAGGGTGCAAATTTTCTAACTTCAAAAGTCACCGTCGTGCTTATGCACGACGGTGCAACTCTTCTTTATCTATTCCACTGACATCCCAACTTCAAACCTCCATAACGTTTGGTATAGAACTCCAAATTTTACAAATTTAGTATCAATAAAAAGCTGAAAGAAAGCTCTACAACTTCCATGTAGAACTCAAAAACTAATTTCGTCTCTAATGGGGTCAAAATCCCAATCAAAGTTACTGCCCCTACTTGTCATCCCAAAATAGTAACTCAACTTCTAAAATTTCTATCTTTCAACTCCAAGGTCCAAACATGTCATATTTTATATCAATGCAAAGATAAAAAAGCAACCTACAACTTTCATGAAGGACAGAAAAATCAATTTGGCCTCTAAGGGAGTCAAAAATTACTTCAAATTTCTTGTCCACTAATACTCTTCCCAAACAGTAACAGCAACTTATAAAAATCATAACTTCCTATTTCATACCCCAAAATTTCCATACTTTACATCAATGAAAAGATAAAAAAATAATCTAAAACTTTAATGAAGAGCTTCAAAGAAATTTTAACCTCTAGCTAAGTCAAATTTTCAGTCAAAGTTTCTACCCTGTTAAAAAATCACCTAAACAAAATCCCAAAATTCCAACATTCACATCTTTCAATTCCCACATCCAAAAATTACATACTCTATAGCGTTGGAAAGATTGAAAGACAAGCTACAACTTTCATGAAGATCATTTTATCACATTCAGCCTAAATCAACCCATAAAAATTTACAAAGATTTCAGGTCAAAAAGTCAACCCTATTACTATTCATCCCAAACAATTTTCAAACTTACAATTCTCCAAAATCTCACACTTTCACTATTTATTTCTTGCTTTTTCAACTTCCATTTAAATGCAATTGTTCACTCTTAATTTCATAGCACATACACATTTACTCAAAACTCAAGTCATCCAAAACCAAAAATAAATCTTTTCACATCAATTTCCTTTAACTCAAAAACACTCACAACACATCCATATACAAAAACACTCTTTTCATGCATTATCCTCAAACATATCATGTCAATTTGCTCCAATTAGCATGGCTCAATTAAAACATCAAACACAATCATTCCACTTCATACATATTCTTTTTCTTTGTACTTGAATAAGTCACCACAAATTCCCCATTTTATGTCAATTTATACTTCAAAATTTCAAGAAAAGTTCGGGGTCCAACAGTTTGCTCCAGTCTAAATCATACAAGTTCTTGTATGATGGGCCTTGAGGCCAACTGTACATCTTTGGTTGCTCTCATGTATACGTCGATGCTTGAAATTCATGATTGTAAGAATTATTTCCATAAATGTTGCAACACTGCATGGACATCAGTTAAGCTTCTAAAAACATGCAAGGAAACGACCCTTCTAATATGGTTATGTTTCATATTGTGAAGACATATCTTGGCTCCTATAAAAATATTGTCTGCTCCATCTTTCCATTATGAGTTGTGATTATGACAAAAAATCTCAAATCCTACAATAAACTACAAACTCAAGATCAAGTAGAGAAATTAAAAAGATAATTAACTTCATAAACCATAAATGCAATACAATACAATAAAAATAAAATAACATAAAATATAGAAAATAATGACTAAAGTAATAGCATTCAACAGTTTCTAATACCAAAGTCCCCAATAAAGATGCCAAAAACTTGATTGAATTTTTCTGAGTGTGTCAACATTATTTTACCACAAATGCATGACATAGCTGTAGCTAGTATCGACAAGTATGAGTTGATCTCACGAGGACTATGAATACTAATAATTATAGTTATCCTATTATCTAGCCTACATGTAGCACCCCACTCCCGCCAGACCCGAGCCCGATATCGATGGTGATATCCGAGCCCGCGTCCCGCGAGGGTGGCGCACTAGAGCAATAACTGCAGTTCAAAACTCAGAAAACACCTCTCTTTTTACAAAGATCAATCGCATGCACGGAAATCAGTAACTAATTTGGCCCCGATTTAAAACGAAAACCTTATCAATATGACACAATCTCAATCATTAAAAGGCACTCAATAGTGCTCACCCATTTCATATATAGAGATGCGTGACCCAACTGGGCTCAACGTCATCTCTGACTATTTCAGAAATCACAAATCACTCACACACTAAACCATTCTAGCCCACTGAATACAAATCACTAATCTGTGAAATTTGCAGAAATTCAATACACATAAGACAGTACTACACTAATGCAGACGTGCACTAATCCCGACCTTAAACTTCGACTTGCACTCGGTAACCATACTCCCGTGCCCAACGGGGTACTCTTCGATCCCTGAAAAATAATTGCAATGTTGGGTGAGTTTGCGAACTCAAAGAGAAACTATCATTGATGGTTCACTCAAATCATGCATTACGCAGATTACGTACAGCATGGCACAGTAATATTCAATTAACAGTATCATATAACAAATTACAGTATTATGCAAAAATTTATTGTAGCATGTAATAATTTGCAATCTCTCATGCCATCACATAATTCAGTAAGTGTCACAAATCAGTCAGTTAAGTACATACAATGCATATGTGACTCTTTTCCAGTTATTCAGTGTTGTGCCCAAGTGCTCAGTCAGTATTCAGTATTCAATGTGGACGCGTCAGGGATTTCTCTCCTCGGGCTCGAGGCCCGGTCAGTACAGTGTTAGAGCTCGAGGCTCATTCAGTGATATTAGCGACTTGGGTCACAATGTTCATTATCTGAGCATGCCTTTATGCATGTAATGCATTGTTCAGTAATTCAGTGATATGGTTATAAAAGCCCAGTATTTCAATTCCCAATGTCATGCAGTAGTCCAATCCTATACGGTAGAAGCACGCAATTCGATTATATACATTTCAGTAATCGTGCAATTCACATTGGCAAGTAATTCACATAGAGCATTTAGACAATCAGGAATTTGAGAAACCAACTAGGTTACTCACCTGTACTTCCGAGCTACAGCCTGGAATTCCCAGCAATATCCATGGAACCTCGATCCATCGGAGCCTCTATAACAATCAAATAGTTTCCAATTACTAATGCACAGTCACTTATAATTCGATGATGCACATGTTCTCAATGACAGATGTACGATGCCTATTCATGATTTTCCCGGTGCTATTTCCCATATTCCACTTTCTTTGACAAATTCTATTTTTCCACTCAATCGATCACTAATGACTCAATTCCAATTTAATAACATGATACAGAACTCCCCAATTCAATTCTAATACTCAGTCAATTATCATGTCATACTCGCGAAGGTATGACCTCAAAAGCAATATCACTAATCTCTAGATCAAATTCTCCCATATACACAATTTCTAAAATTCCCACTAGCATTGGATTTATTTCACAGTCTCTCATATACCCCAATTATCATGAACAACCCTTAGGTTGCAATTCAATCACATTCTTAATTGACTTTCACTAATAGAGATCTCTAAAACCCGAATTCAAACTCTCATTCTTTTCCTCAATTGTAGACCTCATTCTCTAGATCATAACGAATCAAACATCACCTCAATAGGAGGTCTACACAATTAATTATACCTCAAAAATCAAATTGAATCACTTCCGAATTTTGGTCCTCGCCGCGACGTCTGGACGCTCGCCGCGGCTTCTAAACAGTAGCTCGTCGCGACGTATAAACTTGCTCGTCGCGACGTCTACGTTCGTCGCGGCGCACGCTCGTCGCGACGAATAATCATTTTCTCGTCGCGACGTGCGACCCTGGTTCGTTTTCTTTGATTCCTCTTTTCCTTTTCTCTCTCTAATTTTAACCCTAACTTAACTCAAACACTCTAATCTTTAGCAATTAACCTCATGAATTGCATTAAACACAATAATAAACAACATTAAACCATTAAACTTATCGATTGAAGCTCAAATCTCTCCAAATCACGCAAACCCTAAAATCTTCGAAAATCTCTCAACCTCTTCCCTTTCTTTAAGCATCCACGGTTAGCTCTCACAATCCCTCAAAACATCATCCTCGCTAAGCATCAACAAAGCTTCGCACAAGGAGAAACAAACAATCGAAATCTCGAAGGGAAAATCACAAATCATCAAGGAAGAAGGAGAAACGATCGTGCCCTAGGAGAAGCGATTTCCTTTTCTCTTCTATTTGAAACCTAAGGCATTTATATGTTAATCACTTAAGCCTCTAGTCTTTATTCTCAAATCTCTTTCTCTTTTCTCTTTTCAAATTCATTTCCGGTCCAATTCATCTCTAAATTTCAATGGCTCGACATATTAAATTCCAATATCATATATCTAAAATTTCCATTGCCATATACCCATTATTCTCGCACTATCTAGCCAATCAGTCCATTACTCGGAGGATTTTCGGTCCGGACTTCTTCTCCCGAATTTTCCTGAAAAATTCCGCAGAGTCACTATCAATGGCCAATCACTCTAAACAGTTCCAACTCACTCATTTAAACCCAATTATTCCATAATTGCCAATAAATCCCAACTATCTCACAAATCACAATTCATATCACATTCACAAATCAAATACCGGGAAATTTTCATGAATGCATGTACTATATGTGCATGTGCAAAAGACTCATTCCTCTACAATTAGAGGCCAAATGAATGCTCAGTTGATAAGGTGCGGTAAAATCCTATCCCGTCCCAAATTACCAATATAACCTTCTCATTGGTGACGGGATGTTACACTACAGAATTAGGTTTGATTTTTAATTTAAAAGAAAATGAAACTAAAATGAGTAAAATAAATAGGTAATGAGATTGAATCAGAGAATTAAGGAAGCACTTAGTAAACTATCGATATTAGAAATTAGTATCTAGGTTTGAATCCCCTAAAACCCTTAACATATTGATCTTTTATTATAAAATTATTTTATTAATCTATAGGACCGTGGAGATTCCTACAGTATGCTAATAGTTGTCCTTGAGTCTAATACCAATTACTCTAAGGTTTTCAATCGAATTACTCAGGTTAAAGTAGGATTGCTTTACCAATTTATGAATCCCTCAATTCCCTAATCTGAAAGATTTATGTTATCTCTTTCTAATTAATGTATATTTATTTATAAATAGGATTTTCAATCTTTATAAAAGAAATTAGACTAGGATCTAATATTCTAGATCTATTAGAACATATATAAAACACGTAATTGAATTGTAATTGATCAATCCAAACTAATTACATTAATAAAAGAATCAAAACATGTTAAAGTATGAACATAGGGTTTATCTAGACTAAACATTAACAAGACGTTTAGTTACACATGATATAAACAAAAGCAAACATAAACTGAAAGAAAAATAATAAAAATAGAGGGTTTATAATTCTAAATATCTTTTTCAGTTCTATCAAAATTTCTTGCAAGGTAAAGGTTTGATCTTGTATTCCATTAGATCTTTCGATGATTTCTTCATATTTTCCGCTTCTCTGGATTAATATCATCACTTCTATATGTTAGCTATATTTGGAATTGTCTCCAAAAGGCTGCTCTCTCAATTTGCCTTCAAAAACGTCTTCTATACTAAATTATATGGTTTTGGTCGATGCATAGGCTGATACATGGTTGTGCATAACCAAAATATCTGAAAATCACAAATCTGTATAGCCTGAGAGAAATGCATAGGTTAATGCATGGCTGTGTATCCCTTCCATGCTTTGAATCTTTGTTTTACATCATTTTTCTTCCAAATTCTTCTCCTTTAAGCCTAAGAGGGGCAATTGTACTATGTAAACACACTTAAAAATTAAGTTTCAAATATACGATAAAAGTATAATTTATCAAGCAAAAATACAACAAATATAAAGTATAAATATGAATAATTATGCATTTATCAAACATTCCCATAGTTATGCTTTTGCTTGTCCTCAAGCAAATCATGATCAAAATTTTAAATATGATAACATCAGTCCATTATCAATTTCAATTTGTCCATTCATACTATACATCATCATATCATATTGAATCAAATTAACATACAATTAGAGTGAAAATGTCATACAATTAACTTCCTAAGCAATATTAATAATAATCACATCAATAATCGCTTTGAAATCAAAAACATAAAATTTTACACCATTACTAAGATTTCACTCAATTTGCTCAAGTGTCTATGGTGAAAAGTATCAAAACTCTTAACTAATGCATAGTAAAATTCTTACCATAGGCTTGGAATAAAGTCACATCTCTACCACATATGTATAAACTCAAAGAACAAATCAAAAGGTCTTATAAGGTTGTAATGGGGCTTAGGTGTGGTATGGTTAGGATAATAAAAAGGTTCATTTGAAGGAAATTTACTAGAAAGAACATTATATGAAACTTATTCACAATACACATAAGTCTTTTCATTGCAAAACTAATGGAACTATATACTTTTTTTTACATATATAAATATGCTCAATTGTTTCTCTTTTCTTTCTTTTTTTACAATGATTTGAGCATTCATCATGTGCCATAATTAAATAAATATTATACGCCTAAAATTCAAGTTTTAAATAAGCAAATAATGTAAATGATCTTTAGAATCAATAAAAAAGATCTTCAAAGAAAAATAGGATAAAGGTTATATGTGGGTAAAATCAATGACAAAGGCTATGAATCAACTTGGTTATTCCTAAAGGTAAATTTAAGGATGTGGTAATTTTCAAAAAATAGGCTTAAACAAGTTGTTTAATCTAAGTGCCTTCATTATGTCAATGCTTTTAATTTAACAAATATGGTCTCAATATGTAAAATAAAAGCAAGTTCTCGAATCACCCTACTACACATAGAAAACACACGTGAAAAAAAGAGCTTAATTTTATTTTGCTCTTTTAGGCTCAAAAACTGACAAAAAATGGGTATTACATGTGTAAATAATATATATTATCAATCAACTTGATCATCTCAATGATTACTAAAAGTACGACTTAGAAAATTAACTTTATTCTAACCATCATCCTTTTGCATACCAATTCAATCAATATTCAACAATAAAACATAGTATTGTTAGATAGATTCAACCAATATCACCAATAAAATTCATAATTAAGATTATAATAAGCTTAAAAATATTAAAATTAATAAGCTTGAGAAAGAATCATTAAAAATTCATTAAGCCCATCCCCATACTTAAAATTGTACATTGTCCCTGAGGTACACAATATAAGTATAAATAAAAGTGAGTGTTTTTTAGTGCTTTCCTAATTGTGATGATTTCCTAATTTCATATCCATCTAATAGTGAACTAAATCCTTGCAAAATATAAAAGAAAGGATAGGAAGAAATAAAGATAACATGAAATAAAATCCTATACTAACACACAAAATAGAACCAAAACGAAATAAAACTGAAACTTATCCTAGTTCATGGTTGCCTCCCATGCAGTGTTTCTTTAATATCTTTATCTTGACATAACTTTAATTCTCAACTTCATCCTGGATTAATAATCAGTGTCTTACTTCCACCCTTTTATCTATAAAGTGGTTTTATAGCTTATAAATAAGCCACATATTGTAGGATGATCAAAAAGACATGATGTATTAAGTTAGTAAATCCAAATAACTATAGTAATGCCTTTTTAAATGACAATCTATTAATAAAATGGGGGATAAGAGATTTCCTGAATCATCGGCTAACTTAAACAATTTATCTTGAGGAAGTGGGTTCATACATAAGGTCACTACTAACACTTCATAAGTAGTTTCCTTACTTGGTTCCTTCGTTAGTTCTTCCTCAACTTTCTTTGTCCATTCTTCTTCTTCTTCTTCATGGACAAAGGTTTTTGGTTCATCTTCTTTAATTACCTTCTTCCACTCCTATACTTTTCCTTCTTAGATGAAGGCTTCTTCGGGAAGCACTTCTTGGAATTAATCCATGAAGTTAATTGTCATCTTTTCTTCATTCTGCTGCGCTAATAGGCTCAAATTATATTTTGCATTATGCTCAAGATATTTAGTTGAAGAAACCCTTTCTCTGAATTCTTATTGGCTAGCTTTATGGCAATGTATTCCATTAATTTATCTATGATATTTACTTTCTCTTCCTTTTGCTCTTCTTCTTTTACTGGGAACTTTTATTCGCTGCTGAAGGTGATTGCCATTCCACATTTTGTAGGGTCTGTTTTAGTAGAATTATGCAGACTCCCTTGCGTCACATTGAATATTATCATCGTTAGTTGACCATCTGATTCACCAAATTTTGTATACAAATGTCTCTTCCTAATGCCTCATGATTGATTTTTGGATAAAGTCGGCCACCATACCTTCCAAAATTGGGATGTTTGGTGTTGTAAATATCCAGTTGGAGTGTACTTGTTCCATCTATAAGCATAAGAGTTGCTCCATTTTAAATTGTAGCTATTCTCATATAACACACCTTGAGGTTGATTGTACATGTTCAGTCGCTCACATATATGTGTTGGTGCTCAACATTCATGGTTGTAGTGATAACTCTGACAGATGTCATAACACAACCTAAATACGGGTTGAGCCTATGAAAACATGTCTTAACACCTCTCTCTCCCACATGGTGATGTTAAAGATTGTGAAAATATATCCCAACTTCTATAAAAGTATTGTCTACTCCATCCTTCCATTGGGAGTTATGGATATGACAATAAATCTTAAATCCTATAATAAACCAAAAACTCAAGATCAAGTAGAGAAATTCAAAAGATAGTTAAATGAATAAGCCACAAATACAATGCAATAAGAAATAAATATAAAAGCTTAATTAAGAAAAGAAACAAAAATAAAATAAAATAAAGAAAAGTGGCTAGAGTAATAAAATAAAGGTTTTCCTAACATCACTATCCTGGGCAATGATGCTAAAAATTTGATTGACCCATTTATGAGTGTCAATCTTGTAATAATCGCAAGTGCACGACGTAGCAGTAGCTAGTACTGTAAATACTGGTCGATCCCATGAGAATAATGATTACTAGTAATTACCTTTTTCCTATTATCTAACCTATAGATTAATTTTGGATTTTAATAAAGAAAAATAAAACTAAAGCAAATAAAATTAATGGGTAACGATATTAAACAGAGAATTAGGGAAACACTAAGAAAATTGTCGATATTAGAAAATTAATAACTAGGTTTCGAATACCCCTAAACTGTTAACTAATTGATCTTTTATTGTCCAAATGTTTCATTGATTTATTAGACTGTGGAGATCCCTATGGTATGCTAATACCTGACCTTGAGTCTACTAACAACTAATCCTAAGGTTTTCAATTGAATTACTCATGTTAAAGTTTACAGGATTGCTTTACTGATTTTTGAATTCCTTTATTAGGATTGACCCTAATTCGAAAGAATTATGTGAACCTATCTCTAGGGTTGTAATCAACTCCTTCCAATTATGTTAGATCTATTTAAACCTAGGATTTCTCAATTTTTACTATGAAATCAGATTATGATCTAATATTCTCAGGTCTATTAGAACATATACTAAACACATAATTGAATCACAATATATCAACTAACATAATTGTATTAATAAAAAATCAAAACTTATTAAAGTATCAACATAGGGTTTATATAATGTTAACACTAACAAGACGATTAGTTAGACATTATCAAACATGAATCAAACATACACTAAAAGAAAATTGGAGACATGCATTGCCTGATGCACGACCATGCATCCCTTCTGTACATCAATTCCTCATTTTATGCCGTGTTTTTGTGCAAATTCTTCTTTTTTAAGTCCGTGAAGGAAATTATATTCTATAAACACACTTAGAAGGCATTAAGTACCAAATATACGATAAAAGTATAAAATATCAAGCAAAAATGCATCAAATATGATCAATTATGCATCTATTAAAAAGCATTTTAATTTATCTTATTTCTTAAAGGACAAATTAGAAAAACTATGATTAATTCACACAAACTTATAGTCACTTTAATATCATGTTTTAAATGTAATACTGAACTTTATTGATTTACGATGATTAATTATGGACTTGTATAAATAGAGATAATGCAGAACTATAGATATTTTACTATCTATTTCTATTCAAAGAAGCTTTTGAGTAAACATATCAACCTTTGAATAATTTATTAAAACTTTCAATCATCCTTTATGAAACTTGCTTGAAATCAAGCATATAAGATCTTTTTTAATCTTTTATCAAGTTCCTTATGTTTTAAAGCCCAAAAGATGAGGTCTAGTCTAAAGAGTCTTTTCAAACATGGTGAAATCTTATGGAAGACTTTGGAACCTTTTGGAACATGGTAGAAGTCTATGGGAGCTTGTGGAAGCTTATAAAATATTGTAGAACCTTATGGAAGTTTTTAGAATGATGTAGATAGATGCATAATGTATATGAAATATTTAGAATAGGATAAAGTATTCTAAAATATCATTGTAGACCATTAGATCAAGTAGAACCTGTACACCCATTCTAGGAAGTAACTAGTATATATACCTTTTAGAGGTTGACCTTATTTGTATCATAGTATCAATGATGATAAAAAGAGAGTTCTTTAATGGAAGTGTCTTTTTAGTTTCCCACATTACCTCTTCCTTTTAACAAAGTGTTTCGTGTAGTAAGGCCGAATTCGTAATGAAAGCATATTCAAGTGCCAAACAACCATTGGTAAAAGTCCATGGCCATTATAATTAAGGGACATTGGAGCTTTGTTTGAGATCCTTTGCATACCATCAAGATGGTTGGCTCAAGTGAAGTTACTCACAAAGGAAGGGAGGTTAAAAGCATTCCTCTGACTAATAAAGGCAAGAGAGATAAATCCAAAATAATAGACATCATGGCTGAAGTAATGGCAAAGTTCTCTAAGTTGGAGATAACTATAAGGGAAGATCTAGAGAGGATCAATGATTAGGACCAAATAATGGAGGAGCTAGAGAAGGAATAATGTATACTCTAAGAAGAGATGAATGGGACCATCAATATTGTTGGACCCCGAACTTTAATTGGACGTCAGAATTATTAAATGAGGAATTAGTGATGTTAAATGTTTATTTGGGTAATGTGAATTGGAGAAATTTTAAATGATATTTGGGGGTTAAATCGGAGTCAAAAGATATGAACGTTTGAAATTCGGAGGTCGGATCAGAGTGGTCGAGCGACCTACGCGGGCGCACAAGGCCGATCGACCTGGTGCGGGAGACCGACCTGGTGCGGGCGACCGACCTGGTGCGGGAGACCGACCTGGTGCGGGCGACCGACCTGATGGGGGCGACCGACCTGGTGCGGGAGACCGACTGGTGCAGCGCGACCGACTGCACGGCAGGCGACCGACCTCTCTTCCTTGTTTTGGCCATAACTTCTTCGTCCGACATCCGATCGACCCGATTCTTGAAGCGTTGGACTCCTAAGACATTTTTCTATATTTCCATGCTAGATAGATCAGTTTTTGCATTAAATGGAGAAAGATAGCTCGGATTATAATGAGCCGATCAGTTGTAAAAGTTTGAACAGTGTTTGGTATTTTGGATATATCTTGAGCTATAGAGCTCGGATTGAATTGATTCTTGTTTCTGATTAAACTAGAGACATATATCTACAAATGTTATGAAGGAGCTGAGCTATGATTTAGCCTCTAACACTTCCAAATATAGGTTGGAAGTTCAGTGTGGTGTTCAGTCTTGATGTTGTAACGGCCGAACAGTGCTCAGTATTATAGGTCGCTAGAACTCGGATTGAGTTGATTCTTGTTTCTGATTAAACTAGAGACATATATCTACAAATGTTATGAAGGAGCCGAGCTATGATTTAGCCTCTAACACTTCCAAATATAGGTCGGAAGTTCAGTGTGGTGTTCAGTCTTGGTGTTGTAATGGCCGAACAGTGCTCAGTATTATAGGTCGCTATAACTCGCTAGAGCTCGGATTGAGTTGATTCTTGTTTCTGATTAAACTAGAGACATATATCTACAAATGTTATGAAGGAGCCGAGCTATGAGTTAGCCTCTAACACTTCCAAATATAGGTCGGAAGTTCAGTGTGGTGTTCAGTCTTAGTGTTGTAACGGCCGAACAGTGCTCAGTATTATAGGTCGCTAGAACTCGCTAGAGCTCAGATTGAGTTGATTCTTGTTTCTGATTAAACTAGATACATAAGGCTACAAATGTTATGAAGAAGCCGATCGACAATTGAGCCTCTAAGACTTCCAAATACGGGTCGGAAGTTAGGTGTAGTGTTCAGCCTCGGGTCTGAAAAACAGACTTCAGTATTTTGGAGATATCTCGAGCTATAGAGCTCCAATCGATCCAATTCTCGTGGTGTTGGATTCGTAAGACATAGGAGAACATTTCTCTAGAAGAAAGTTTTATCAAATGGCTTCAGTTACTTGATCGAAATAATCAGACAAGATGTCAGTTTTGAAGATCAATGAAGGGGCAATTTTGGAAGTTTACTTAAAGGGTTAAGTTAGTAGGCTTATAAGGAAGGGCAATTAAGTCATTGGCCATTCATGAAATGACATGGCATTATAAATATAAGGGGCTGTCTGTTGTTTGAAGGAGAAGCCCGATACTTAGAGAAACAGAATAGAACAAAAGAAAGAAAGAAGAGAGAAAAGAGAAGAGTGGTTTCGGCGATGGAGGGAAAAGAGAGACAGCAGCTAAGTTCCGATTTTGTGAGCTTTCAAGGAGGATTTCGAGCATGCTCCAAGAGGGAAAAAGGTGGAAGATGAAGAGAGCTCCAAGATGAGCTAAGAAAATCCAAAATGGAGAAGATGGAGGTAAGAGCCGACTTTTAAGTCTTGAGCTTTTCTTGAGTTTTTGGTTTAGAATCATGGAAAATATTATGGGTTGTGGATTTTGAAGTTATTTGTGATGATTATGCTAAGATGGTGATTAATTTTGGATTATTATAAATTAGGGTTTATGCCTAATTTTGAAAATTGGGGCTTTTGTAAATTGATGACTAAGATAGCTTGGAAATATGTTGGAAGTGGGTTCCCTATAGTTAATCTTGAGGATTATGATATTTATGATATTGAATTTGGGTATTTATGGTTTAGGAAAAAGTATGTTGGAAGAAAGAAGGAAGCAATGGAGAAATTGGAGCATTGGATAAGTTCCTAGCATGGAATCGAGGTGGGTACCTTATTTATGATTGAGAAATGAGCCATAACACTGCCACTAAGCTTTCTTGTGTTTTCAAATATAAGAAATAAAAGTCAATTTTCGGAACTCAATTGATTAAATGATTTCAACTACTTCCATTATTGCTTGTAAACGCTCGAAAGAAATTGTTATTGTGAATTATGGTGATTTTTGAAAAAATGCATTGAAATTTTATGAATATGCTGAGAATGACATGTCATGAGATCATAAGATCATATGATTGTGATTTCGATATGCCTTAGAGAATGGCATTGTGAACATGTGAAAATGAATATGTGCTTTGTTTGGGCGAGAGAGGAACGTTGTGTTAGTCTCGTGCACGTAGACAAAAGAAAATAAAAGCCTTCTCCCGACTGCCCGCTTGTGGCTTACGAGATCCAAAAATGGACTCGTTGTGTTCACGGTAAACTTCGGTTTCCGTGTGTGTACTGGAACTCGAGTCGTTATGTGTGCATTTGCATTTTGACATGTGATGTGCTATGAAATGAATGATGATTTATAATGTTTACGAATTGTCTGATTTGTGATGAATTTGGAAGAGTTATGTTACATGAATTTCAAATGTGAGTTTACAAAGAAAAGTTATGGTTTTGTGTTTAATCACGATGAGTTTTAGTTTTATCAAAGCTCCAAATTAAAATTTTGACCGAAAGCGGAGCAATTATGATCTTTTCAACAGTTCTAAACATTGACTTTGGAAATATGTGGCATCGATTTCAATTCGAACTTTTCAATGGTTTTTGCTTATTTTCGGTTATAAGCTTGTTACCCATTGAGCGTAAGCTCACCCCCCCCCTCACTCCCATCCACAGGTAATGAGAAGAAGATCGGGTGAACGAAAAAGAAGGATTTTTGTATCCTTGTATTTGCATTGGGATTCCTATAT
This sequence comes from Erythroxylum novogranatense, assembly GCA_029891385.1. NCBI lineage: Eukaryota > Viridiplantae > Streptophyta > Magnoliopsida > Malpighiales > Erythroxylaceae > Erythroxylum > Erythroxylum novogranatense. The sequence goes on from CM057225.1 coordinate 37,648,491, forward strand.
TGTTGTTGTATTATGGCTTGTAATGCCATTAAAGTTTGTATATGATTATGGGATTGAATTATGTAAGTAAATTATGGTTAGTATATATGAATGTGAATTATGATTATGACTTGAGATGTGATTGAGAATTATGGAAATGTTTAGATATAGGTTTGTGAATGTGTATGATGGGATTTCGGACAGGAGGTCCAAGGAATTGTGTGATGGATTGGAGATATTGAAGTGTTTTATGTATGGTTGGTTTTGGATAAACTTTTGGCTAGTGAGATTTTAGAGGAGGTGCTGCCCAATTTTTGATAAATTAAGGGTATTAAGTGTCATTTGGCAAAAGAAAAGGAATAATATGATTTTGATAAATTAATTGATATGTTTTGATTATGAAAGATATAATGAATCGAGGAATTGCCGAATTTCAAATTGGAAATTTGAACTACCCTGAATGTTGTGTAATTGAAAAAAAAAATGAAGCGACTTTAGTTAAGCTGTGATTCGTTCGTTATGAGTTGGGTTCCGGAAACGGGTCCTAACATTTGTGGTATCAGAGCACCGGTATTATGATCTTACATGGGCGCGTGTGTATGGATTAGACGCATAAGAACTTGATAAAAGTTTGAGGTGATAGATCTAATAGGAAAATGATGATACTCTGACATGAGAAAAAGGAAGTTGTGGATAAGCAGAGGCAATTATGGCAGATTCTGATTCAATGCCATTACATTGGAAGTGTCGAAAGTCTTTAGTTGAGAATTTAAGTCTCGGATCGTTAAGTTGACGTCCTTAACGGTCAGATGATTTAGACCTCAATCAGAGTACTTATCGACATTCCTTTTGATGGTAATGATTCGCATTAAGAAGAGATTAGTGGAATTGAGGTCAAAATTTCATGATGTTTCAATTGGTGAGGAATATCGTTAAACTTTAGTGTTTGCATTGAAGGAGTAGTGTGCCACCTCGAACGGAATACGAGGAGTTTTATGAGGATCGGCTACACCGATTTCTCACCCTTAAAGAAGGGCACGGATAAGTATAGAATCCGTTATGTGGGTGAACTAACTTGTTAAATGTTTGGACTATGAGAGCCAATACGAAGAAGGGTATTTGGTTAGAGTATAAGGCAAGGAAATTATGACTAATTGGGAATAATAATTTTGTGGTCCGATATGTTAGGCAAGAATTCAGATTTATGGATGTGTCGATGACTTTGGTAATGGAATTATGTTGAAGGTAAGTATTTGAATCGATCTGAATATGACATGACTCACGGGAATCAAATGAAAGATAGTATGCAAGCAAAGTGGAATTGGTCGAAGGCGGATAAGTTAGTGTATGACTATAGACGGCAAGTCTTTCTGGACTAGTAGTGGGATTATAAGTTCTTCCCTCGATTCAACAATGGAATCTGCAATTCATCCATGGTCCAGAGGACAAAGACCCCTGGTATGGATCAATCGGGTTGTTTTAGAAAGGAACCGACAGATGCGAGGGAGGGAAGTTTGAAATGAGATGATAGGTCTCTAGGAGTTGGGATGTGGATCTTGTACTCCTTTTGGATTTGCTTCTTGTAAATGGTGGATTCGGGGATAAATTTTCAAAAAGTGGCGACCAGTTATTAAGAGTCCACCTCTAATAATGTGAGTGGGTATGTGAGATCTATTTTCAGATATGGCTTATGGAGTCATTTTAATTCCTAGAGTCAAGTTATGAGATGAATCGAGAACTAAGATAAAGTATGGTATAGATGATTTTCTTTGGAAAGGTAATCTGCGATGGAGCGAAAATTTGAAAAGAATGTGTGATAATGTACCTCCATAAGGGATCGATTATTTAAGGAATCGCGAGGACTAATCAAGAAGCACATGGAATATGATAAAATTGGTGGTGTTAACCAAAGGGACCGATAACACTATAATATCGAGACCAAGTGATCAAAGATCGATGATGTATTAAAAGTATTCGAGGAATTGAGAGACTAGTCGGAATATGTGAGGAAAATACATACATATATATATATATATATATATATATATATATATATATATATATATATATAAAGCATATGATTAATGGAAGGAAAGAGAATTTTGAAGAATGATTCTGATGTAAATCAAACCGCATGAATTTGGAAAGTTTGTTGTATGCACTGGTGTTGTATAAAAGATTTGGCTCAAATCTAATGAAGCATAATGAAGTGATTATATATATATATGCGGAGCCAACTAAGGTCCTATGAGTTACTGAGTTGATACATGTTTAAGAGCTGCTACGCTAACGATTGTTTTAAAGTTTGGAGACAGTATGAGTAAAGCAACATCTTGGATGTATTTATGCAAGTACAGATCGAAAAGCTGAGACAATCATTGAATCGAGAGCATGGAATATGAAAAAAAAAGATTTTGAGTGTATAAATGAGAAATTTCTGGCAATGCTGAGTGTTTTGTCAAATGTATAAAACAGAAAATCGATATCGAGGCTATCGGAACCAAAGCAAAAAGGAAGCATAACATATGGGGCGCTTGGTACGTCCTGAATTAAGGATCAAGAGATTATGAATCGTATTGAGAGATTGGGAAAACAGATCTGAATTTTTGAGTTTGAATAGAAGGAGGACTGCATGGAAATTGCAATAAGAAAGATGTGAAATTAATAATGATGGTTGAAGGGGGGAATTTGCTAAGTCGTTATGAATTAGTTCGTATGGAGTTTTATGAGATAGTATTCTTGACAAAAGATGTCCCGGATTCAAATGTGATTCGTGAGTATGTTTGAATTAGATGATATTGGTATTATTGTCACAAGAAGTTGGAAGTTGTGAGTGATCTGAACTAGAATGAGGAACCAGTCAAGAAAGTGATATGAATTTCGAGGATGAAATTCTTTAAGGAGGGGAGAATTGTTGGACCCCGAACTTTAATTGGATGTCAGAATTATTAAATGAGGAATTAGTGATGTTAAATGTTTATTTGGGTAATGTGAATTGGAGAAATTTTAAATGATATTTGGGGGTTAAAGCGTGAAATGGGTTTTTGTGTATGTTGTATTATGGGTAACATCTTTATAATTGAAAAAGTAAGTCTATATAGTTACTATTTATGTAACTTCTTTGAAATTTCAAATTTTGAGACTTCGATTTATTGGGGCTAGAAATGCCCACTAAAGTTTTGTAAAGAACCTTTTATTGTGTTCTGCCCATGCTTGTTCAAGTATGACCTTGCATTGATTTGAAAATGTGCCATAAGTTGTGTATATGAACCTTGTACATGGACTTTGTGTGATATGTGGTTGTTTTTAAATTTATTCCCAAAAGTTGTATTTTGTGGCTTATGGATGATTTGAGAAATGGCTTGATGCTTGACGAGAATGTGTTTAACTAATTGTGTATGGAGGACTTAAGTAGGGATGATGAGTTGATGAATTTTGAATGTGAGCTATTGTTGATGTATAATACGCAATTTGTGGATGTGGAGGCTGAAAGATGTGAAATTGTGAAGTTTGAATATTGTTTAATATGAAATTCAGACCGATGTGTTCATGTGGTCAATTTTGAGAATGTGTGTTGTACTGCAATTTCTGGACTGATTTAGATAGGATAGAATCATTTAGTCTTATGGAGAGTGGTAGACAAGTTGTAGAGCTTGTCCATGATGTGTATGAGCTAGTTTTGGAGGTGTTAATGTGAGTTGCTAGAGTTGGGTACAGGGGCTGTCTAAATGACAGATCACAGACAGATCTTTGAGGCTACTTTTGACCTTTATATAGTTGGAATTGGGGTTGGTGATCTTCATGAAAGTTGTAGATCTTTCTTTAAGCTTTCCATAGACACCAAGTTTATTAAATTTGGAGCTTTGGATCAAAAGTTATGATGTTTGTAAGTTTTGGTACTGTTGAGAAATTATCAATCAGTCATCGTTGTGTAAACTTTTGATCCCTTTAGAGTCCGAGCTTGCTTGTGAGTCCTTCTTGAAAATGGTAGAGCTATCTCTTAGCTTTCCAACGAAACAAACCGCGTGTCATTTGGAGCTCTGAGTCAAAAATATGAACGTTTGAAATTGGAGGTCGGATCGAGTGGTCGAGCGACCTCTGGCGGCGACAAGGCCGACCGACCTGGTGGGGGAGACCGACCTGGTGCGGGAGACCGACCTGGTGCGGGCGACCGACCTGGTGCGGGAGACCGACCTGGTGCGGGCGACCGACCTGGTGCGGGAGACCGACTGAGTGCAGGCGACCGACCGGCACGGCGACCACCCTCTCTTCCTTGTTTTGGCCATAACTTCTTCGTCCGACATCCGATCGACCCGATTCTTGAAGCGTTGGACTCCTAAGACATTTTTCTATCTTTCCATGCTAGATAGATCAGTTTTTACATTAAATGGAGAAAGATAGCTCGGATTATAATGAGCCGATCAGTTGTAAAAGTTTGAACAGTTTTTGGTATTTTGGATATATCTTGAGCTATAGAGCTCGGATTGAATTTATTCTTGTTTCTGATTAAACTAGAGACATATATCTACAAATGTTATGAAGGAGCTGAGCTATGATTTAGCCTCTAACACTTCCAAATATAGGTCGGAAGTTCAGTGTGGTGTTCAGTCTTGGTGTTGTAACTACCAAACAAAGGCTCGATATTATAGGTCGCTAGAACTCGCTAGAGCTCGGATTGAGTTGATTCTTGTTTCTGATTAAACTAGAGACATATATCTACAAATTTTTTGAAGGAGCCGAGCTATGATTTAGCCTCTAACACTTCCAAATATAGGTCGGAAGTTCAGTGTGGTGTTCAGTCTTGGTGTTGTAACTACCGAACAGTGCTCAGTATTATAGGTCGCTATAACTCGCTAGAGCTCGGATTGAGTTGATTCTTGTTTCTGATTAAACTAGAGACATATATCTACAAATGTTATGAAGGAGCCGAGCTATGAGTTAGCCTCTAACACTTCCAAATATAGGTCGGAAGTTCAGTGTGGTGTTCAGTCTTGGTGTTGTAACGGCCAAACAGTGCTCAGTATTATAGGTCGCTAGAACTCGCTAGAGCTCGGATTGAGTTGATTCTTGTTTCTGATTAAACTAGATACATAAGTCTACAAATGTTATGAAGAAGCCGATTGACAATTGAGCCTCTAAGACTTCCAAATACGGGTCGGAAGTTAGGTGTAGTGTTCAGCCTCGGGTCTGAAAAATAGACTTCAGTATTTTGGAGATATCTCGAGCTATAGAGCTCCAATCGATCCAATTCTCGTGGTGTTGGATTCGTAAGACATAGGAGAACATTTATCTAGAAGAAAGTTTTATCAAATGGCTTCAGTTACTTGATCGAAATAATCAGACAAGATGTCAGTTTTGAAGATCAATGAAGGGGCAATTTTGGAAGTTTACTTAAAGGGTTAAGTTAGTAGGCTTATAAGGAAGGGCAATTAAGTCATTGGCCATTCAAGAAATGACATGGCATTATAAATATAAGGGGCTGTCTATTGTTTGAAGGAGAAGCCCGATACTTAGAGAAATGAATAGAACAAAAGAAAGAAAGAAGAGAAAAGAGAAGAGTGGTTTTGGCGATGGAGGAAAAGAGAGACAGCAGCTAAGTTCCGATTTTGTGAGCTTTCAAGGAGGATTTCGAGCATGCTCCAAGAGGGAAAAAGGTGGAAGATGAAGAGAGCTCCAAGATGAGCTAAGAAAATCCAAAATGGAGAAGATGGAGGTAAGAGCCACTTTTAAGTCTTGAGCTTTTCTTGAGTTTTGGTTTAGAATCATGGAAAATATTATGGGTTGTGGATTTTGAAGTTATTTGTGATGATTATGCTAAGATGGTGATTAATTTTGGATTATTATAAATTAGGGTTTATGCCTAATTTTGAAAATTAGGGCTTTGTAAATTGATGACTAAGATAGCTTGGAAATATGTTGGAAGTGGGTTCCTATAGTTAATCTTGAGGATTATGATATTTATGATATTGAATTTGGGTATTTATGGTTTAGGAAAAGTATGTTGGAAGAAAGAAGGAAGCAATGGAGAAATTGGAGCATTGGATAAGTTCTAGCATGGAATCGAGGTGGGTACCTTGTTTATGATTGAGAAATGAGCCATAACACCGCCACTAAGCTTTCTTGTGTTTTCAAATATAAGAAATAAAAGTCGCCGTCAGAACTCAATTGATTAAATGATTTCAACTACTTCCATTATTGCTTGTAAACGCCAAAAGAAATTGTTATTGTGAATTATGGTGATTTTTGAAAAAATGCATTGAAATTTTATGAATATCTTTGAGAATGACATGTCATGAGATCATAAGATCATATGATTGTGATTTCGATATGCCTTAGAGAATGGCATTGTGAACATGTGAAAATGAATATGTGCTTTGTTTGGGCGAGAGAGAACGTTGTGTTAGTCTCGTGCACGTAGACAAAAGAAAATAAAAGCCTTCTCCCTGCCGCTTGGGCTTACGAGATCCAAAATGGACTCGTTGTGTTCACTGATAAACTTCGGTTTTCGTGTGTACGGAACTCTCGAGCCGTTATGTGTGCATTTGCATTTTGACATGTGATGTGCTATGAAATGAATGATGATTTATAATGTTTACTGAATTGTCCGATTTGTGATGAATTTGGAAGAGTTATGTTACATGAATTTCAAATGTGAGTTTACAAAGAAAAGTTATGGTTTTGTGTTTAATCACGATGAGTTTTAGTTTTATCAAAGCTCCAAATTAAAATTTTGACCGGCGAGCAATTATGATCTTTTCAATGCTTCTAAACATTGACTTTGGAAATATGTGGCATCGATTTCAATTGAACTTTTCAATGGTTTTGCTTATTTTCTGTTATAAGCTTGTTACCCATTGAGCGTAAGCTCACCCCCCTCACTCCCATCCACGGTAATGAGAAGAAGATCGGTGAACGAAAAGAAGGATTTTGTATCCTTGTATTTGCATTAGGATTCCTATATTGTTGTTGTATTGTGGCTTGAATGCCATTAAAGTTTGTATATGATTATGGGATTGAATTATGTAAGTAAATTATGGTTAGTATATATGAATGTGAATTATGATTATGACTTGAGATGTGATTGAGAATTATGGAAATGTTTAGATATAGGTTTGTGAATGTGTATGATGGGATTCCTGACGGAGGTCCAAGGAATTGTGTGATGGATTGGAGATATTGAAGTGTTTTGTGTATGGTTGGTTTTGGATAAACTTTTGGCTAGTGAGATTTTAGAGGAGGTGCTGCCCAATTTTTGATAAATTAAGGGTATTAAGTGTCATTTGGCAAAAGAAAAGGAATAATATGATTTTGATAAATTAATTGATATGTTTTGATTATGAAAGATATAATGAATCGAGGAATTGCCGAATTTCAAATTGGAAATTTGAACTACCCTGAATGTTGTGTAATTGAAAAAAAAAATATATGAAGCGACTTTAGTTAAGCTGTGATTCGTTCGTTATGAGTTGGGTTCCGGAAACGAGTCCCAACAAATATCATTACCTTTGATGCTTCTAAAAAGTTGAGTTCCTTAGAAACTTCTCTTATCTCTAAGAATATGGAGAAGGAAGCTCTAGCTAAGTTGAGAAGGCTTACACACTTGAGGAGCATTCAAGAATATGTTCAAGAGTTTCAAGAGGTGTTGCTAGAAATATTTGATTATCCAGACAAGGAAACTTTCTTTGCCTTTTGCGATAGTTTACGTTATAGGTTAAGACCGAGTTAGAGAGGCTAGGTGTGCAAGACCTTACTAGTGCCATTGTAGTAGCTAAGTTCCTTTATGAAGTAAGAATGGATGTCCACCACTATAAGTCCTAAAATAATGATAAAGGCAAAGGTGGTGGAGAGAAGAAGCAAGGCAAGAAAGGAGCTTATAAGCATAGCAAGCTGAAGGAGGATTTAAGCAAGAGCCATAATGAAGATAAAGGTGGAGAACATCCCATATTGAAGTGTTAACTTTGCAAAAGGCCTCATCAAATTAAAGATTGTTTGAAGAAAATTAAGTTTGCCACACTTGAAGAAGAAACCTCAAAGGGTCAGTAGAAGGAAGGGATCGATCTTTGGAAGTCCTTTATGTCATCAATTACAAAGTTGAGTTGTCAAAAACTGAGAAGAAATGACAGTTATTTATAGATGCAAAGATTGGTGGATAAGGTTCGAGAGCCTTAGTAAATACTGGTGCTACAAATAACTTCATGAAAGAAGAAAAAAACAGGTGGTTGGGACTTAAGTACACACTAACTAATGGTTGGATTAAGGAAATAAAATGAAAGGACAAAAGTATATATGGCATGTTGAAAAATGTGGAGATTTGTATTGATGAGTGGCATAGTTACTTATATTTTTCTATTGTTCATATGGATGGTTTGTAAGTGGTGTTAGGTATGAAGTTCATAGATAAGATGAAAGTTGTTCCAATTCTATTTGCATACACCATGTGCATCATGGATGAGGGAAATACAAATATAGTACCTTTATCCCAAGAGTACCAACAAAGATTGAAACTCTTTATATTACGTAACTCTTCAATGTTGCGAAGAAGATAGAGCCAACGTTCTTAGTAGTGATTAAAGATGGAAATATCACAACCACTCTTAAAGAGTTACTTAAAGAGATTGCTTGCGTCCTTGAGGAGTAGAATGATGTCATGCCACCTACGTTGCCAATCACCAAGAAGAGAGATTGGATCATAAGATTCAGTTGGAACCTAGTGCTAAACCCCTGCTATAGTCCTTTATCATAAAACATCACTAGAGTTGGAAGAGCTAAGGAACTCTGAGATGCATGATACATCTAACCTTCTAAGGTCCCTAAATAATGGATTGGTATTTTCTCAAAAGAAACATGATGGATCACTTCGAGTATGCATCAACTATCAAGCACTAATCAAGGTGATTGCAGAGAATAAGTATCTCATTCTATGAATAGATGAATTGTTCGACCAATTGGAGATCTAAGGTGGTCCTCCAAGTTTGACTTAAAGTCGGGCTACTATCAAGTACGAATTGTCAAGGGAGATTAGCCAAAAACTACTTATGTGAGGAGATATTGAGCTTTTGAATTCTTAGACATGCCATTCGATCTCACTAATATGTCCAAAATATTTTGCATACTTATGAACAAGGTACTACATCCTTTCTTGAATCACTTTGTTATTGTTTATTTGGATGATATTGTTATATATAGCAAGTCATTGGAGGAGCATGCCCTCCATTTACAACATGTCTTCGAAGCTTTAATGGACATTGAAAAATATGTCAAGAAGGAGAAGTTTCCATTTGCATCTGGAGGTAGTGTTATTACGACACATCATAGGAAAAGGAAAGTTAAGGATGGATGGATCCAAGGTGCAAGCCATTCTCCAACTAGAGCCACCAAAGAAGGTAAGTGAATTGAGATCCTTTCTTAGGTTGGCAAACTAATACCGAAGGTTCATCCTTCGCTACTCTTCCATTGTGACACTCTTAACAGATATATGTTGAATAAAAAATACACTACTACTCTTACACTTAAAACCACAAGTATACGGGTCGTACTTGTAGTTGAAAGTTGATATCGATCCCACAAGGTTTATATTTAGGCACCACTTAATTTAGGTTGTTCTTTGTTTAAGACATCGTTTCAATCAAATTTAAAAAGATAAGTAAAATAAAGACAAACTCAAGTAACAAGGAACAATGCAACCCAAACCAAAATCGTAAACTAACATTTGGAGAAAATCAAGATTAAACATTAGGACTTGTCATTATCCATATTTGCTCCCTTTTGATTAATTGATTCAATTTATGCTTAGCCCAAGATTTCCTAACATTCTAGCTATGCTCTCTCAAGGTGTAACTAAATGTCATTAGAATTAACTTTGGGATCTCTCGATGTGCAAAGCATTTCCTAAACATTCACTAGATATGAAGCTATATTGATCTATTGAAATATCTTCCTATTAAATCAATGACTTGTTATTTATAGGTCTATTAATCATCAACTCTCGTTGTACAATTAACACAAATAGTCAAACTCACTTTCTTGATTTATTACAAGGTTTAAGCACAATAAATAACACAAACATGTATATCATTAAATCAATAACCAAAGATTCACAAATAGTTCAACCCTAAAAATTGTTTTAGCCAATCACAATATCCATAACATCCCTAACAATCAAATAATCCATGATAAACATGCTAGAAGAGAAAGAAATTGAAATAAGACTAGATAGGGTAGCTCCTTCTCTTCTTTGCCAAATCTGGAAAATCTGGATGATGGGGTGCTCTTTGCCCAATCGGGAATGAAACCTTAAATCTCCCCTATCTCTAGGCTTCTCAATCTGTATTTTATCTCTAGGAAGCAAGTTCCACGACCCTCCGACGGCTCTTGGAATTCTATGTCTTATAAAGTCACGAAAACCTAAAAAAATACATGAAATCTACGTGTCTCTTTGACTTCCAGTTCCCACAATCGTGGGAATTATAATTATGCTTCCCACGATCGTGGGTTAACTTAATAGAAAATTTCTCCATAGAGTTCCAACGATCGTGGAAAAAATGCCCTTTTATATGGTTATGGGTTCTTGTCTTTTTTGCCAGCTCCACTTCTCTTCTCTTTTCTTGGTCCCTAGAGCAATCACAAAGTTGTCCACTCTCCATTCCTACACCAAAATGATCAATTCCTACCATAAACCAATATCAAACATTAAAGAACAACCATGAAGATCAAACTAAACCAAAACACAAAAAACAAGTCCTAAAACACAATAATACTAACCTATCATGTAAGAAAAATATACCAAATACTTAGAAAAACACATACCAATGCACAACTATCAACTTCCCCACACTTAAATCCTTGCTTGTCCTTAAGCAAAATCAAACACAACCAATCAATTCTATCACTTCATTTTCATAAATATCAAAGCATGCAATCTCTCAAAGTTTAGCCAACTTAAGTATCAAGTTATTACACATAATATGACTACTTTTCATTAGCGTACATAAGCAAACTCAATTTATGGCACCATCACCCAATGATAAGTATAAACATATAATAAATCTTCCTCACAGTTTCACTCATTTCTCTCAATTGTTTGATGGTTAGTGTTTCGCTCAAGATTCTTATAGGAAACTACGCTACCATAGCCTTGCTAATACACCAATTCTCTTATACAATGATTACATATATAACTATATCAAAAGAGCTTGTTTCGAGTTGCAATGTGGTAAGGGTTAAGGTGGTTCAAAAGAGGTAAAGGGTTTAACACAAGCATGCATAAAGTAATAAGTGAACAAAGGGATACAAAACATATTCTGAGATATACAAATGTAACTATACTACTACTCTGTACTGATGTTACCAAAATGTTCTTCCTTTTTCTTTTCTTTTCTTTTCTTCTTTTTCTCTTTATATAATTGAAGAAACAACAAACAAAATAACCACTAGATATAATGTGATCAAAGAGTAGAATTATAAGTTAATTCATCTTGAAAAGAAGAAAATTGTACCAAAAATCCCAAACTAGCACATTACTTAATACTTTACTAAGCTTGTGAATGGGTAGGCTAATGAGGTTTTGGGTTTTGAAATATAAGTTGTTTTCAAGAAACAAAAGGGTTAAGGCTCAACGGGGCTAACAAGGGATAATAACAGGGGTAGGTCATTTAAGCCAAGGGTTATCATAAAAAGGGTCTTAATCATTTATATTAAGCATGCCAGTAGACTCAAATAGATTCAAAGCAAGTTCTGAAGGTAGTAACCTAAAGGGCATCACATACTTAAAGAAATAAGATGACTATAAATGGAGTCATATAAGCACAATCCTCATATTGGCTCAAATGAAAATTCATTATGCATCTCTACACTACCTTATTACTCAAGTGTCACATTTTGAGTAAGCTTATGCAACCAACTACTTTTCATCGCTCAACTTGATTCACTCTCTACTCAAGTAGCCTAATCCAAGTTCAAGTATGCATTTAATTTTATTCTAACTAGCATGACAAAATCTCATGGAAAAACACATCAAAAATGATTTAAGTGTGGTTCCATTGCTTAACACAACACAACACAACATCGAACAATAACCTAATATACCTAAAACATGCATTCTAAACAGTAAACAAAACAAATTTAAATAATGCAATTGACAAGGCAAATTCACCTCCCCACACTTGGATAACACATTGTCCTTAATATGACAAGGAAGTCACTAAATGAAATCAAAACATCAAACACAACTTCAACTAAGAAAACAAATAACATAACTAACAAAATAAATAAAACAATATAAAAAGTGAATGGTAAGAAGGCTTATGGGGATTGAGGTGGTGAAGGCGTAGGAGAGGGGACTTCAATGTTCTTTGTCTAGATGAACTTGAGGAACTTCTCTTCGTTTAACGTTGGTTCTTGTGTACTTGTCACATTTAGTTTCTGAGCTCATTGATCTACAGTATCATTTGTTATTGATTTGCGGCCATCTAGTCAAGAATTTGCTAAAACTGATCAACATTTGCTGCTACTATTGGTTCCTCTTCAACTGATTTTTCTTGGCGCTCCGGTGGCGCTTGAGAGGTGGATGGTTGAGACATAGCCACATTTTGCCCTTCCTGTTCTTAACCACAGTATATATCTGAGAAATTTTAGAGCATCTTAAATATGATACATCAAAGACATCATAGTTAATAGTATGCACAGTATCCACATCAAGATGATAAAATCAGGCCAAAGCAGTGACAATATAAGCCATACCAAAATATGAGCTTTTCTTTTTAACACAACTCACAATAGACCTAAAAATGCGATACGAGGTATTTATTTTAACTTTACAATCCATGCACCAAAGAAAGAAAAGTTCTCTAGCAGAACACTTATTACTTTCAGTTTTACTAAAGAAAATTAAGCACTTAAATTTGTGAAGCAATAAGTGATCAGTTCTATGAATTAAGGTGTTCGGTACATTCCTAAAATCAAACGTGTTTTCACCTATAAGACTTTTCCAATAATAATCCATATAGAAGTCATCACGATCATCTAAAATTTTAGTTTTTGACAAGTCAAAAGTGCACGAATGATTGTATAATCAAGCTTATAAACATGACTACCTATTCTAAACCAAAATGTATCCATTTTAAGATTATAATGCACAGTGGTAAAAAATAAATAGTCATCATAGGGTATATCAATACGTCACAACAAATTAACCAACCCCAATCAATATTCATAGCTAGTCGTTCAATATTAAGTCTCAAACCTAGAGTTTCTAACAACTCAAAATCAAAGTATCTCAAAGGTAGTAATTCTCTATCATTAAAGTCCCAAAATCACATACCTTTGTCTTTCAAAAAAAATAGGAATGAGGCACAAAATTTGTCACTATATCAATTTTACCTTCACTGGGGACTTGTTGACGCAATTGGTCAATGGGTTTTCGAGTGACAAGCTTCTTTGGAGCCATTGAAGAAGAAAAATTTGCAAAAATAGGCAAAAGAGAGAGTGAGTATGTTTTAGAGAGAGAAGGAAATAAGAACTCACCAAATGCTTGTATTCTTAATGGTGTAGTGTGAAATAACTGTAAAAGAAGTGATTAATGATGGAAAAGATGAAGAAATATCAAAGTTTAGGAGAAAAATGAAAGATTTTCAAAGCTAGGGTAAAAAGTTTCTATCTAAAGATCCCACGATCATGGGAATGTAGCACCCCACACCCGCGCGATCCAAACCCGACATCGACGGTGATACCCGAGTCTGTGCCCCGCGAGGGTAGCGTGCTAAAACACTCATTCAGTTATCGGTACATTTTTTTTAAAACAATATATGCGGAAAACAATGCCCAAGTTGGGTCCTCATTAATCATATACAAATTCATTATATACAATTTTCAATAGCCACTCGGGCCTATTTCCCAAATACAAATATACACTTCAATACATAAATAAGACATGCAATGCGAGCCTTGACCGATCCTCGACTCTAATCCTTCATTTGAATCCTGCAAATATACTCCCGTTGGCTTAACGGGGTATTCTTCTGATCCTGAAAAATAATTGCAAATTTTGGGTGAGTTTTGCAAACTCAGTGAGTGACCATCATCGATGGCTCACTCATCACATATTACATAAGACACATATATTTCATAAATCACATTTCATTACACATTTTTCCAACGTCGCACATGTTCATATCATTTCACATTCAATTACTGAACCCATCTCACTATATTTCCTATATCACAATATTTCCCATGTTCATATCATTTCGTTAACAACCATATTGAATCACATAAACTTTTTCAGTTATTTCACATTCAATATCAATTAACCATTTATGTCATGCATACCCAGTGTATATGAGACTCACTTTCCAATTGTTACACTATTGTGATCGAGTGCCTAACTGTTACATTTAAGGGCTCATTAGTATCTGTCCCTTATCCAATAGTGGATACATGACTCATTAATACATTGATCCTGAGGCTCTATATCACTCATGAGCTCCAAGTTCATCTTCACAAGTTGAGCTAGAAACTCTGATCGGGGCAATCTTTGTTCAACAGCCATTATAATTCATACAACACAAGGCATATCACTATTCTCATAGTCTCACAGTTATAAAGATACCCCATGACTAATATCACATTAGCAGACGGCAATTTGCAGTGCATTCAATCAATTATCAACTATATCAAACAAAAGCAGTGCGTAACCCTTTTCCAATTTATAACAGTGTTGTGACCGAGAGCCTGTACTGTCCCTATAAGGGCACATTTATCGTTGAGCTATAGGCTCTGAAACTGTCCCCTTTTAGGGCTCATTAATCGTTGAGCTAAAAAACTCTGAAACTGTCCACTTTTGGGGCTCATTAATCGTTGAGCTAAAAAGCTCTGAAACTGTCCCCTTTTTGGGGCTCATTAATCGTTGAGCTAAAAAGCTCTGAAACTGTCCCCTTTTGAGGCTCATTAATTGTTGAACTAAAAAGCTCTGAAACTGTGGCTGCTCTGGTCACAACTATCAATTTTCTGTTCATGCATTCCTATATGAATTTCATATACCACGATTTTATCACTTTATTTATGTATTCAATGACCACAATTATTTCCAAATTACCACAAACGGACAAATGATTCACAATTTGTCACATAAAAAGGAAACACCATCATAGTTTTCACTTTCCTATAACACTTCTATATCATATCATAACAATACTCCAGACTTTCGGTCTGGAGTTCTGAACCGATCACAGTCCCACCATTATTCACCACAGTTTTATAAAGACAGAATTCTAAACACATAATAATTGAGGTACCGTCTAAGTCACTCACCTCATATCCATGCTTGAATCTTATCCAAAGCATCAATTTCTTCATTATTTCTTTCCTTCATCCAAGTTAAAATTTCCTAAGCCACAATTACCCAAATTCAACATCACTTACTGTATAAACAACTAAAATTGAGCTTAGGAAACACAACCCTATACCAATCTTAAGCCATATGAACCAAACCCCTTCAAAATTTAACAAATCAAAAATCTCAATTTTACCTTGATCTTTCACCCATCAATGAATTTTCTTGGCTTGGATGGAAGCTTTCATCATCCTCCACGTTTTTCTCTTCTTGAGCACCATGAAAATCCCTCTTGAAGGGCTTAGAAAAATCACTACCTAGTTTACTCTTTCTTCTTTCTTCTTTTCCCATCCGAAGGCTCTCGACTCTTCTCTTTTCTTCTATTCTTTCATTTCTGTTTTGCACAGCCCACTTGCTTTTATAGTGCCATGTCATTTAATGAATAAGGAATGACCCATATGCCCCTCCATGTAAGCCTATAAACTTAGTCCTTTAAGTGATGCTCCAAAAATGCCCTTCCTTTTTGCCTTAAAACTGACATCTTGGCCCCTTATTTCAATCAGGTAAATAAAAAAATTTGGTAAGACTTTCTTCTATACAGATGTTACTCTATGTCTTACGAATCCACCGCTTCAAGAATCAGATCGATCGGAGCTCTATATCTCAAAATATCTTCAAAACACTGAAGTCTGTCCAGACTATTACAAAGCTGAGACTGAACACTACACCTAACTTCCGACCTGAAATTGAAAGTCTTAGAGGCTAAATTGTTGATCGGCTCCTTCATATAACTTGTAGATATATGTCTCTAGTTTCATTTGAAATAATAATCCGATCTATTGGAGCTCTATAGCTCAAAATATCTCCAAAATACTGGAGTCTGGTCAGACTATTACAAAACCGAGACTGAACACTATACCTAACTTCCAACCCAAAATCGAAAGTCTTAGAGGCTAAATTGTAGTTCAGATCCTTCAAGAAATTTGTATCCCCATGTCTCTAGTTTAATTTACAAAAAGAATCAAATCGATCGGAGCTCTACCGATCAAGATATCTCTAAAATACTGAACAATGTTCAGACTTTTTCCACAGGTCAGCTCACTTTAATCGGCTCTATCTTTCTCCATTTAATTCCAAAACCGATCTATTTGGTATGGAAAGATAGAAAAATGTCTTAGGAATCCAACGCTTCAAAAATCGGGTCGATCGGAGGTCGGACAAAAAAGTTATGCTCAAAAGAATGAAACGAGATTGGTCGGCCGAAACATCAACAAAAATGTGGCTCGACCATTTTCCCGAGAGGTGTGCGCGCGCGTGGGCTGGCGCTTGGCATGCGAGCCGAGCTCTAGCGCTGACAAGCTATGTGCGCGGGCTGATCGGCCAGCCTGACTGACCTTCCAACTTTTAACGCTTATAATTTTTGACTCCGAACTCCGAATTTTACAAACTTAGTACCGTTGGAAAGATAAAAGAAAGATCTACAATTTTTATGAGGACTCAAAAGCAATTTCGGTCTCTAAAGGGGTCAAAACGTCCCTCAAAAGTGACTAGTTGATCAGCTTCACACTAAACAATATCAGAACTTCCAAAAATCATAACTTTTCATCCCCTTAACCAAAAATTCCAAATTTTATATCAATACAAAGAGCAAAACAAATGCTACATCTTTCAGGAATAACTTAGAAGCCAATTCTATCTCTAACCAAATCAAATTTGCAAGCAAAGGTTCAGACTATCCCATTTATCCTCAACAGAAATCCAATCTTTCCAAATTTATAACTCCACATCCCCTTGGCAAAAATTTCCATACCATATAGCAATAAAAAACTTAGACAATCTACTATAATTCTCAGGAAGGACTTCAAGGCAAATTCTAACTCTAATTAGGTCGAATCCACCCATTAATGTGGCTGCCCTTTTAATTTGTATTAAAATAGCATATGTACATATCCATAACCAAAACTTTCCAATTTTATATCTAACATTTTTTACATCCAAAATTCGCATAAAATACCTCATTAGAAAGCTATAACAATCCTCTACAACTTTCCAGAATATCACTCAAGCCAATTTCACCCTTTACAGTCCCAAATAAATGTCAGAACACAAAAAGCACAAAATCTATGCCCTTAGAGCATTTGCATACTGAAACACAATTTGGGTTGAATTACCCCCTGAACATTATCAGGCCATAACTTGCGATCTACACATCGAAAAATATCATACTCAGTGGTGTTGGAAAGCTAACACATAAATCTTCAACTTTCAGTAATACCAATTTTACAAAATCTGTCTCCTTTATCCTAGAAAAATTTTCAAAGTTTCAGGTCATCAATAATAGAACCAAGATCCGGATACTGTTCATCCAGCACACAAATCTCAACTTCCGAGCTAAATTCATAGCTCTTCAAGCCAAAATTGAGCAGAACTTCCTTCATAGGAATTCTAGCCATACTTATCAAGTTTAATTTAAAGCAAACCTCAACTCAATAGCATAACCACATCAAAAGTTATAAACAAATACCTGAAACATGCACAAGTTCCATTTAGATTTCAACCACAACTCTACTCCTTTCATGCAAGCATAAATACCACATCAATAACCATCCCATTTAACCAAGAATTTAATCACAAATTTATCAAAACATTTACTGGAGTAATAAATCCCAATTTGCAGCACAAACATATTACTTTCACTCTTTCAACACCTTCTACCCATAAATTTTAGCAATTCACATTTCCTATCTTTTATACCTGACAATTGTCAATGAATGCATGTACCACTTAAAGAGCCAGTAATCATTATGTAAATGCATGTATGCTAATAAGATGCATGAACAAAACCAATACATTTCCTTTGTCTCTCCTTAAGCACACTGGTACAATATTTCGGGTCCTCACCCTTCATTTGGGGACAGGATGTTACAGGGAATCACTATGATTTCCACAATCAAGGGTTAAGGCTTCATAAAGTTTCTGGAAAGCCTTCCCATGATCATGGAAAATGGTTATATTTCCAAAGTCATGGGTTAAGGCTCTAGATCCATGTCCATGATCATGAGTTAAGGCTCCAAAACGTTTATAGAAAGCCTTTCCACATTCGTAGAATCAACCCAATTCCCACGATCGAGGATTATCCAATTTTTTCCCAACTTCTTATTCTTCTTCTAAGCTTAATATACATTCCCAACTTTCAATCAACCTACCAACACATCAAAATCAACTATCCAACAAGAAATTTGAAAAGAATAGAAGTTCAAACTCAAACAAAATTCAAACAAAACATAATCAAAACCAAACAAATAAAAAACACAAGTACACAAAAGCAAGCAAAAGAAAGGTAAACATACTAAGTTAAGGTCATTAGCTTAACCATTTCACATGCTTTCATAAGGAATCGGAAGAAAGGAAAGAGATGACTTCCCTTTCTTGTGAGTATGGCCCTCCATAGTATGGCTTGCATCTATTCCTATTGACCTTGAATGCTTCACCTTTGTCATTTTCTAACTCCAAAGCTCCATAAGGAAACGTCTGAATAACCTTGAAAGGTTCACTACATCTTGACTTGAGTTTTCAAGGAAATAATAAAAGTCTTGAATTAAACAAAAGCACCAAGTCCCCACTCTTGAACTCCTTCTTCTTGATGTGACAATCATACCACTTCTATAACGTGGCATTTTCATTTTCTCACCACAAGCTTCCAATCTATGTTCAACTTCCCAGCGGCCCAATAGGCTCGATGCTTTAACTCCAAAAGTAAATGGCACGTCTTTCCATACACAAGTCTATATGAAGTAGTTCATAGGGTGTCTTGAAAGTTGTCCTGTAAGCCTATAGGGTGTCATCTAGCTTCAATGCCTAATCCTTTCTTGAGGTACTCACGACCTTCTCCAAAATCGTTTTTAGCTCTCTGTTCACCACCTCCACTTGACCACTTATTTGGGGGTAGTAAGGAGTCACCACTCTATAATGAACATTGTATCTTTTCAGGAGAGCCTCAAACGGTTTGTTGCAAAATGACTCCCTCCATCACTTATATTCGCTCTGGGCACACTAAATCTCATGAAGATCTTCTGATAAACTTTTGAACTACCTTGTCGTCATTAGTTGGAGTAGCCTTAGCCTTAACCTACTTGGAAACAACTCCATCTAATATGTAACTGTTACCTGAAGAGGATGGGAATGGTCCTATGAAGTCCAATCTGCGCACATCAAATATCTCCACCTCTATGATGTTTGAAAGCAACATCTCATCCTTCTTCGATATGTTACCCACTCTTTGACACTTATCACACTTTAGCACAAAATCTTGATCATCCTTGAATAAGGTTGGCCAATAGATTCCACACTCTAATATCTGAGCTGCAGTTTTGTTAGCTCCATAATGCCCTGCATAAAGTGAACTATGACATTGCATCAAATTTTCAGGCATTTCATCTTTAGGGATACACCTATGAATCACAATGCTAGCACATATCTTATAAAGTACAGTTTCATCCCAAATATAACGAGAAAATTGAAATACAAACTACTTCCTTTGTTGATAAGAAAGATCGGAAGGAAGAATACTACCTGAGAGGTAGTTTGGAATATATGCAAACCAAGGATGAAAAGTATTATCTACCATTATTAAAGCCTTATCAGGAAAGCTCTCCTCGATTTCCTCTTCTTTTTTATGGTGCCCTCCTTGAAGTCTCGAGAGGTGGTCAGTTACAACAATTTCTGCTCCATTCTTTTCTTTAATCTCAATATCAAATTATTGGAGTGCCCATCGGATAAGCCTAGCCTTGGCATCCTTCTTCGCAAAAAGATATCACAATGCTGCATGATTTGTAACAACAATGACATGTGAGCCTAAAACATAAAAACAAAATTTCTCACATGCAATGTAACATCCCGTCCTCATAGTAATGGTTAGAACCCAAAATGTATAGGTAAGTTTACACACATATGGGAAATTGAGAACTACTTGATTGTGACATCTATACTGTTTAATTGTTACACATGCACTTCATTCATGAGTGCATGATTAGATAATGACAGTTGTGACTGGAGCAGCCAGAGCTAAAAGCTCAACGTAATTAGGTCTCGAGCTCGCAGTGACCTAGAGCCTCAGACTCAATGATTTATGCGCCCATATTGGGACAGTGTAGGCGCTCGGTCACAACACTATGATAAATTAGAAAAGTGTTATACAAGCATTTGATTTGATCCATTTCGATTGAGTGAAAGGTAGATGCCTTATGTTTATGGGAAAAGAAAGAAAAGTGTTGCCCTTGTGATCATATGGTATTTTGATCAATGTGCAACTATGAAATCCTTGCGATATGCTTGATTGTAATTCATGAATAATTGACAAAACTGAAATGAGTGACCATATGATATGAGTTGTTATGTGAACGTTTTAAATTTGATTAAATGTTTTAAATGATTACTGGTGCGTTGAGGCGATTTGTGTACCAATGTGGGTTAAATTGGATAAGTTTGCATAGCTTTAAATGAGTGTTTACTAATGAGAAATGGTTGAGAGAGTTACTGCAAACGTGTAAATTTGGCTGTGGTGCGTATGAGGAGTAAA
This sequence comes from Erythroxylum novogranatense, assembly GCA_029891385.1. Lineage (NCBI taxonomy): Eukaryota > Viridiplantae > Streptophyta > Magnoliopsida > Malpighiales > Erythroxylaceae > Erythroxylum > Erythroxylum novogranatense. Next base: position 37,669,376 of record CM057225.1, read on the forward strand.
TTGAATGTTATGTGGGTTAAAAATGGTATGGATGAAGTAGGGTGTAAGTTAAGTTTTGATCATAACCAGTTTTATGGGTATCCTAGTGAGTTGAGGTTCTGTGACCTGACACTTTGATAAACTTTTTCGTTATTGATTTAGGTTGAATGTGTAAATGTGGTCTTCGTGAAAGTGTGTTTTATCTGTTCATCGATATAAAGCATGGGAATTACGGACAATGGAGTTACAAGTTTGATGTTGTTTTGGATGAAGTTGGCGAACAACCACTTTTGCAGGGAATTTTGATCCTTTTAGAGACTGAATTTTGTGTCTAGTCCTTAATGAGAGTTGCAAAGCATTCTGTGATTTTTTCTATCTCTATAAAGATTGTGAAAGGTTGGAGTTCGGGGCCAGAAGTTATAAGTGTTAGAAGTCTGAAGTTCAGATCAAGTGCTAGCCGACCGAACAACCTATGATGGCCGATTGACTGAGTGAGCTCGGACTGACCGACCTTTGATGGCCGATCCACCGAGCAAGCTCTGGCCAACCGACCTCCAAAGACCGACTAACCCCTGATGGTCGACTGACCCCTGATGGTCGACCGACCCCTGATGACCGAGCGATTGTGCACGCTCGACTGATCGAGCGCCTAAAAAAGGTGCCTCGTTATTTGTTCCATATGGTCAATCGACTGAACGCCTCGCGTAGGCGCACTGCTCTGCTAATTGGGTCGATCGGTGGTAAAAAAATGCATGAAGGGTAAACTTGGCAGGCCACTTAAGGTCTTGAGTCGTAAGACTTGCATGTAAGGGTCAATGGGACACTTAGCACTCATTAATGGCTTTTTTGTAAAGTAGTGAAGTAGGGCTTTGTTTAAATAGCAGAAGTAGAGAGTGATGAGCGACACTTAGCAAATAACAGAAGAGAAATAGCAGAGAGAAGAGTGAGAGCTTTCCGTAGGTGGAAAGAAACGAGAAGAAGAAGACCAAAGCTAGGTCTTGATTTTTCTACACCCTTCTAGAGAATTTCTATGATGATCCATGAAGGAAAAAGGTAGAGGAAGATGAGAACTTCCTCTAGAGCCAAGAAATTTTGGATTTGGGAAAGGACGGAGGTAAGGACAATTTTTGAATTGTTAATTTTGTGCATGAAATTTGGTTTAAATAGATTGAGGCTGGTATGGGATTGAGTGTTCTAGGATCAATTGTGATGATTGCATGGTATACATGGTTTAATTTCGGATTTCCTTGAATTAGGGATTTTTGTCTTGGATGAAGAAGAAAGTGTTTATAAGTTGAAAATGTTGCTAGAGTTGGGATTGAAAGGATTGAAGAATGGTTTTGTGATTACTGATTATTCTATGAAATTGAATTTTGGAAATTGATGAATAGGTTTTCGCACACATTGTGATTGTGCAGGTTAAACATTTGCATAATGGCGCATCCGGAGCTTGGACGAAATTGCTAATATGGAGCGTACTGTGAGTAGACCGAGATGGTCTCCTTCCTTTAATTGTTCTGCTTCCTAGAATTGTATTGATTGATTACAACATATGCATAAAAAGGGTGACGAATTGTGTTTTGATTGTGGATTCCGGACAGTATGTCCGATGACTGTGTATTGGGGAAGTTTGAATATTGAAGTGCTACTTGAATGTGAATAACATGACCTATGTGCATTTAAAGTGATTGACAAGTGTGCCTTTTGATGTGCATTATATGATTGCTAAATGTCGGACCATAGTCTGATGACATATCTGATTGTTAATCGTGTATGGGGACATGGATGCGATTGTGAAATGCTCCACTTTAATGTGGAATGCCGGATCACGGTCCGATGATAGTGATATTGATTTAAATATTGAAATGCTACTGATTGCCAATTGGATGCATGATGGGTAAATATATGTAATTGGTAAAAGTATATTTTGTTATTGTAAAATGCTCCACTTTAATGTGGGATGCCAGACCACGGTCTGATGATTATGATATTGCTTTGAATATTGAAGTGCTATTGACCGTCAATTGGATGAATGATGCGTATATATGTAATTGGTAAAAGTACATTTAGTTATAAATGAAATTGGGAAATGCTCCACTTAAAGGTGGATTGTCGGACTAAGATCCGATGTTATGAGAAAGTGGTTGAATGGGATAGGAAATTGTGAGTGATGCATCCCATTGCATAAATGCATGAAACAAAATAGTAGTTGTGATCCGAGTAGCCACCGATCAGAACTACAAGCTCAACGTTCAATGAGCCCTACATGAGACAGTTATCAATGAGCCCTACATGGGTTAGTTATCAAAGAGCCCTACTTGGGACAGTTATCAATGAGCCCTACATGAGACAGTTATCAATAAGCCCTACATGGGACAGTTATCAAAGAGCCCTAATTGGGACAGTTATCAATGAGCCCTACATGGGACAGTTATTAATGAGCCCTTTATGGGACAATGTAGGCACTCGGTCACAATGAAATCACAAATGAGAAGTGAGTCTCATATGCACTGCATATGCATGACATAAATGATTGACTGATAGTGAATGTGAAATACCATGAAATTGAGCAATTGATACAGGAAATAACAAGTAAAATGATAAGAATAAATTAGTGGAATGATTGATCTAGTGTATGTGAATGAAATGAAATGAATTGTTTATGTTATGTGTTATTTGGCTGGGTGAGCCATCGATGATTGTCACTCACTGAGTTCGCAAAAACTCACCCAAAAATTTGCAATTATTTTTCAGGATCAGAAGAATACCCCGTTAGGTCAACAGGAGTATCTATACAGTTGTCAAGTGAAGGATAGAGATCGGGATCAGTTCGCGTCTGCATTTGTGTTTCTTATTTCTTTATATCATTGTGTATTATGAACTTTTGTACAAATGATTATGTCAATTGTAAAGTCAAATTGATTGAAGTGCATTGTACTTGTGAAAGGGCCCAAGTGGCTATTGAAAAGTATGTATTATGAAACTGTATCGAATTGAATGAGGTACCTAATTGGACATTGAATTTACGCATATATTGTTTGTTTAAAAAAAGAAGAAGCACCGATTACTGAATGTGTTGGACCCCGATTTTTGAGTAAAAATAAGAAATATGTAAAAGTGGATGAGTTGATTGAAATTGAGTTGAAAATCAAGAAATAAAGAGAGAAAGTGTAAAAAAAATGAAAATTTGTGAAAAGTTTGACTTTTTGGCCTTTGAGGGTTGACTTTTGATTTAGGCAAAATTTGACAAAATGATCTACATGAAACTTGTAGATTATGTTAAGAGTTTTCTGTGGCCATAAACTTTGCTATTTTTTGATGTCGGGATGGAGAGATATGATTTTCCGAAGATATGTTTTGTTTGGAAAATGCTATTAAGTATAGATTTGTGTTCTCTATGCTTCGAGACCACTCGTCGTATGGATTTAGTCTCAATTGGAGTAAGTAGTCTTCATGAAAGTTTTAGATGATGTTTTTATCTTTCCATTGATATAAAGTTTGCAATTTTTCGATATCGGGGCTAAGAGTTATGAGAGATTGAAAATTGGAAGTCGTTTAGGAAAAGCTGTTTTGGACAGAATCTTTGATTGAGTTTTTGACCTCTTTCGAGACCTAAATTGATTTTACGTACTTCAGGAAAGTTGTAGAGCTTCCTTTGATCTTTTTATTGACACCAAATTTGTCAAATTCTGAGTTTGGGATCGAGAGATATGATTTTTGAAATGTTCGGTTTTGAAGTTCCGTTACTTTGTTTTTAATCCGATCCCTTTTGTAATCTTTTGCTTATAATTCCTTCGTCCGACATCCGATTGATTTAACTCTCGAAGCGTTGGATTCCTTAGACAATTAATTTCATTTTTATGAAGAATTATGATTTTTAGGAGATTAAATGGAAAGAGATTGATTGAACAAAAGTAAGAGATTTGGTTATAGGTTATAAGTTGGATAATTTTCTGAACATGGTTCAGTATTTTGCGAAATTCGAGAGCTTTACAACTCCGATTGAGTTGATTCTTGAGGCCAAATAAAATTAAGATATACAACTATTGTTAAGGGATCGAAATTTAATTTCATCCATAAGATTGTCAATTCCTGGAATTAAATTAGCGTAATGTTCAGTTTTGGATTTTTCACAGGTCCGATAGTATTTCGGCTATAACTTCTTCGTTTCTGATCCGAATTGAGCGCGGTTGGTGGCGTTGGATTCGTATGATTGAGAGGAACATTTCCATAGAAGGAAGTTTGGACAAATTCCTTCAAATTGATAGTGAGAATCAGATCCGAAAGTAAACAGGAAATAAAGTGAAGTGTAGGGGCAAACTTGGAATTAGGCTAAAATGGAGGGGCAACTTGGTCATTTCTCCCTCATTTAAAATGACATGGCAGAAAACACATGGGGTTGTCATTTTATACCTCTGAAACTCATGAAAACAAGAAAAAAAATAAAGGAAAGAAAAGATGAAGAAGAGAGAAGATCGAAGAAGAAGGAGAAAGGGTCGGCTAGGGAAGGAAAGAAGAAGAAGGATGAAGCAAGTCGATTTTTGGGGGAGTTTTCTAAGGGATTTTCTTTGCTTTTCAAAGGGGAAGGAAGCAAGAAAAAGATAGTTACTTTAAAGCTTGAAAATGTCGAAAATGGTGGAGAAAATGGTAAGAGAGAGAAAGCTTTGAGTTTTGAATTTTCTTGAGAGATGTTGGTTGGTTTAGCTTTAGATTGTTATGAATTTAAGTTTTCTAAGGTTTATTGAAGAGATTAGGCTATGATTTTGTTGATTTTATGAATTTGGGGTTTATGTCAAAGTTTGAAATTTGGGGATTTTTGGAATTGTTGCTTTAGATAGCTTGGATTAATGATGAATTTCAAATTTCTTAAGTCAATTTTGATGTATATGTTTTAGGTTATGTTTAATTTTAGATGAAAATTAATTAAGGTTTAGGTTTAATTTTGTGTTCGGGGATTTTGTGAATTATTGGTGTAGAATCATGGCAAATATGATAGATTGATGAAATATGAAATCAATTTTGAAGAAATTGTGATTTATGATATTGAATTGTGATAAATTGGTTTAGGCAAATTGTGGAATTTGGGGTTTTTAGGAATTTGCAATTTAGATAACTTGAAGATGTGGGGAATTGATGTTTTCTAAGCCCAATTTGAGGAATCATGTTGTTTATGATATTGAATTTTGGATGGATATGTCTAGGTAATTTTAGCGAAGAAGAACAACTGACGCTTTGGTCAAATTAATGATCGGGACGAGTTCCTAGCTTCATTTCGAGGTGGGTAATATATTTATTTATTGAATTTTAAGCTAAGCATGTTTATTTGAAAATTTCAAGAAGCAAATTTCGAAAAATTCAAGCAATTGTTGAAAAGTTAATGTTTAAATAAATGTTTTGAAAAATAAAATTTCCGAATGATTGAAGTTAATGCTTTTGGAAGGTTTATAAGAAAATGCAAGATTTATGAAAATCATGTTTTTGAATTATATGAAAAGTTTGAGCAATGTGTTCTGATATATGTTTGAAAGAAAGAAATTGCATTTATTGTTGTGCATTGATATGTGATTCAATTGGTGCATGTAAATTGAATGTGCATTCCAACACGATTTGGTGTGATTTATGTATGTGAGTGTGTCTAGTTGACATTGTTTGGAAATATGAAAAAATTTAAAGAAAATCAAGATTTTGAAAAGTGCCTATGGGCAACCTGAATTTTCGTTTTCGCTTATGTGTTATGTGGGTTTGGTCAGGTCCCATATGTGGGACGAGTGCGCACTTGTCCGTTTTATAGCCTTCTCCCGGCTGCCCGCTAGTGGCATGAAGCTTCGATTTCGGACTCCCTTCACAGCTACTCTGGACCGCTATGCGGGAAAGTGTAGTACGTTCTGTTCACGACTGCACAGGACCGCTATGCGGGAATGTGCAGTACGTTTTGTTTGGAACGAACCAAACCATGTGATGTGTTTGTGTTTTTATTTTGTACTGTGTTATGCATTGCATGTTTTGAGAAAGTTTAAGAAATTTGGAAGTTCTTCATGAAATCTTGAAAGATGTGAACAGTTTGAGAAATCTATTATTATGGATTTTCAGCCGAGAATTGATTGAATCGATTTTAACAATGTTTTGAGAAATAAGAAATTTGTCGATTTTCATTGTGAAATTTTAGAAATAAATGGCAAAAAGTTTTGCAAAAATGTTTTCGCTTATCGTTCAGTTTATAAATATATTATCCACGAGCTTTGTGCTCACCCCCCCCTTTCATCCCCAATCTCCAGGTATTCGAACGGGAGATCGGATGAAAGAATGCCAAGTTTGATTTTTTACATCGTTCGTATTTTTGTACAAATTGAGATTTTGATAGTGTAAATGGCTTGCTATGCCATTAAAGTGTGCTGTGTATTTCATTTTGAGAATGTATTGAAAATTCTGAGCGTATGTATTTGAGTCAAGTTATGGAATTGGATTTTTGTATGATCATGGATTTTGGATATGAATGGGGCTTGATTTATGAGTATGATTGTGAGAATTACTGAAGTGTTTAGAATTAGGTTTACGTTTGTTTCTGCTGGGAATTTCGGACGGGAGGTCCGATGATGGTTGTATGGTTGGATATGTGTTTTAGAAGTGTATTTTTGCCTTTGCAGAAATTTTTGGGCTGTCAAAATACAGCCGTTATCTTGCCGATTTTGGTAAAAAATCGGGTTAAGATACGAATAAGAATAAGAAGTTAGTTTGTTAAAGATGAGTTTTTAGTTAAGAAGATGAAATTTTTGGGATTTGTGTGATTGGTTAAGAAAAATAATATGAATTGAAATGTTGTTTGAGAATTAAGTGAATTGAAATTTGTGCGAGGATGAGTTTCCAAAAAGGAAATTGTATGGATTGGTTATGTTTTGAATAAGTCTGAATAAAGATGAGTATAAAAACAAGAAAAAAATTTATAGCGGCTTTTGGACAGTCTAGGGATCCAATGCGATTCAGTGTATGTGTTCGGATGTCGGTTCCGCCGTTTGCTTCGCATTTGTTTGGTACTTTGATTTTGTTTGTGCCTTCTTTGTTCGATTTGATCGATTCGATTCCGATTTGCTTTCACTTTGTTATCCGATTTATTATTCGTATTTCGATTTTTCATTTTTCGTTTCGTGTTATCGAATACTTTGATTCTTGATTCGAAATTTCGATGCGAAATTTTCATTTCTATTCGCTTTCGTTTCCTTCGTTCTTCGTTTTTGGTTGGGATCCGGTTCCCGGATCGGGTCCTAACATTTATGGTATCAAAGCCCAGTAATAGGATCTTAACTGGGCATATAAGATTGAGAAGAGTGTGTAAGGATAAAAATCGGATTTGTGAGGATGTGCTAAGTGATCGTTTGATTTTGATGACAAGAAGTATGACTGACTTTCAGAATGTGAAATTGATGTGCATGACTTGTCATGACTTAGTTGAAGAATAAAAGTGATTGTTTGTTTTGGGTGTTAAGAATATGACTGATTAGAAACATGTGTTTGTGGAACTTGAGATGTGAATTGCATAATGAATTGGGAGAAATTGATATAGCCTATACTTCTATGAGATGAAAGTATGACTATTTGAAAGATGACATGATGATAAGAATGTTAAGTGATTTTAGGAAATTGTGCATGAAATTGAGATTTGAAGTTCATGAGGAATTAGGATGATTTGATTTTGTATATCCATTTGTGAGTGAAAGATGAGCATGGAGATGGAGTTTTATGAAATATGTGAAGACCTAATTAAGTGATTGATGAGGGATAAGAACTTTGATGAATTTTAGGTTTGTGATGATGAAAATGGAGATTTGAATTAAATGATAGCATTTGAATGAAATTAAATTGATTATACTTTTGTGAGATGAAAGAATGACTGTTTGGAGATAAGATAAATGAAACAGTGTTTTGCTATGATATTGAAAAAGTGAAAGATAAGTATGACGAGAAATCAGTTAAAAAGTGTGTGACCAGTGTCAAAAAGTAAGAGAAAAAGTTACTTGGTGTCTAATCAAGTATGAATTTCGAGGACGAAATTCTTTTAAGAGGGGGAGAAATGTTGGACCCCGATTTTTGAGTAAAAATAAGAAATATGCAAAAGTGGACGAGTTGATTGAAATTGAGTTGAAAATCAAGAAATAAAGAGAGAAAGTGTAAAAAAAATAAAAATTTGTGAAAAGTTTGACTTTTTGGCCTTTGAGGGTCGACTTTTGATTTAGGCAAAATTTGAGAAAATGATCTACATGAAACTTGTAGATTATGTTAAGAGTTTTCTGTGGCCATAAAGTTTGCTATTTTTCGATGTCGGGATGGAGAGATATGATTTTCCGAAGATATGCTTTGTTTTGAAAATGCTATTAAGTATAGATTTGTGTGTTCTATACTTCGAAACCACTTGTCGTATGGATTTAGTCTGAATTGGAGTAAGTAGTCTTCATGAAAGTTTTATATGATGTTTTTATCTTTCCATTGATATAAAGTTTGCAATTTTTCGATATCGGGGCTTGGAGTTATGAGCGATTGAAAATTGGAAGTCGTTTAGGAAAAGCTGTTTTGGACAGAATCTTTGATTGAGTTTTTGACCTCTTTCGAGACCTAAATTGATTTTGAGTACTTCAGTGAAGTTGTAGAGCTTCCTTTGATCTTTTTATTGACACCAAATTTGTCAAATTCTGAGTTTGGGATCGAGAGATATGATTTTTGAAAAGTTCGGTTTTGAAGTTCCGTTACTTTGTTTTTAATCCGATCCCTTTTGTAATCTTTTGCTTATAATTCCTTCGTCCGACATCCGATTGATTTGATTATCAAAGCGTTAGATTCCTAAGACAATTAATTTTATTTTTATGAAGAATTATGATTTTTAGGAGATTAAATGGAAAGAGATTGATTGAACCAAAGTAAGAGATTTGGTTATAGGTTATAAGTTGGATAATTTTCTGAACATGGTTCAGTATTTTGCAAAATTCGGGAGCTGTACAACTCCGATTGAGTTGATTCTTGAGGAAAACTAAAATTAAGATATAGGGCTACAACTCTTGTGAAGGGATTGAAATTTAATTTCATCCCTAAGATTGTCAATTCCTTGAATTAAATTAGCGTAATGTTCAGTTTTGGATTTTTCGCAGGTCCGATAGTATTTCGGCTATAACTTCTTCGTTTCTGATCCGAATTGAGCGCGGTTGGTGGCGTTGGATTCGTATGATTGAGAGAAACATTTCTCTAGAAAAAAGTTTGAACAAATTCCTTCAAATTGATAGTGCGAATCAGATCCGAAAGTAAACAGGAAATAAAGTGAAGTGTAGGGGCAAACTTGGAATTAGGCTAAAATGGAGGGGCAACTTGGTCATTTCTCTCTCATTTAAAATGACATGGCAGAAAAAACATGGGGTTGTGTTTTATACCTCTGAAACTCATGAAAACAAGAAAAAAAATAAAGGAAAGGAAAGATGAAGAAGAGAGAAGATCGAAGAAGAAGGAGAAAGGGTCGTCCAGGGAAGGAAAGAAGAAGAAGGATGAAGCAAGTCGATTTTTTTTGGGGGGTTTCTAAGGGATTTTCGTTGCTTTTCAAAGGGGAAGGAAGCAAGAAAAAGATAGTTACTTTAAAGCTTGAAAATGTCGAAAATGGTGGAGAAAATGGTAGGAGAGAGAAAGCTTTGAGTTTTGAATTTTCTTGAGAGACGTTGGTTGGTTTAGTTTTAGATTGTTATGAATTTAAGTTTTCTAAGGTTTATTGAAGAGATTAGGCTATGATTTTGTTGATTTTATGAATTTGGGGTTTATGTCAAAGTTTGAAATTTGGGGATTTTTGGAATTGTTGCTTTAGATAGCTTGGATTAATGATGAATTTCAGATTTCTTAAGTCAATTTTGATGTATATGTTTTAGGTTATGTTTAATTTTAGATGGAAATTAATTAAGGTTTAGGCTTAATTTTGTGTTCGGGGATTTTGTGAATTATTGGTGTAGAATCATGGCAAATATGATGGATTGATGAAATATGAAATCAATTTTGAAGAAATTGTGATTTATGATATTGAATTGTGATAAATTGGTTTAGACAAATTGTGGAATTTGGTATTTTTAGGAATTTGTAATTTAGATAACTTGAAGATGTGGGGAATTGATGTTTTCTAAGCCCAATTTGAGAAATCATGTTGTTTATGATATTGAATTTTGGATGGATATGTTTAGGTAATTTTAGCGAAGAAGAACAACTGACGCTTTGGTCAAATTAATGATCGGGACGAGTTCCTAGCTTCATTTCGAGGTGGGTAATATATTTATTTATTAAATTTTAAGCTAAGCATGTTTATTTGATCTTTATTTTGATATAAAGTATGGAATTTTTCGAATAAGGAATAATAAGTTATGATTTTTACAAGTTTCTGTCAGATTATTTGAGGACAGAAGTTTTGATTGAAAAATTGACTTCCTTAGAGGTCAAATTGATTTTTATGTCCTTCGTAGAAGTTGTAGAGCTTCCTTCAATCTTTCCATAGAGACTAAATTTGCCAAATTTGGAATTCGGAATCAAGAGTTACGATTTTTGAAAAATTCGGATATATATATATATATATATGTATATATATTTTTGAAAAAAAAAAGAAAATTTTTTCAGGAGCAATCTCGCGAGGGCGAGGCATTGCCCTCGCGAGATCAAATTTTTATTTATTAATTTGTATTTATTTTAATTTTTTTATTTCCATTTTGATAAGAAATATGACCCTTTTTCGATCTTTTGCTTATATCTTTTTCGTCCGTCATCCGATTGACTTGGTTTCCGAAGAGTTGGATTCCTAAGACAGTGAATTACATTTTTATGGAAAATTTGTGAATTTTTGAGATTAAATTGAGGTTAATTAAATTAATCAAAGTGAGTCGAGAAATTTACTGAACATGGTTTAGTATTTTGCAAAATTCGGGATCTGTGGAGATCCGATTGGAGTGATTCTTGTGGAAAAGTAAAATTAAGACTTGGGGCTACAAATCATATGAAGAAATGAAATGTCAATTTTGCCCCTAAGACTTTCAATTTCTGAATTGAAGTTCGAACTAATGTGCAGTCTTGGATGAGAGAACATCTGACAGTATTTTGGCCATTACTTTTGTTCTAGTAATCCAATTGAGGTGATTCTTGTTTTGGATTAAACTAAAGACATAGGGATACAATCTTTATGAAGACATCGAGTTTCAATTTTATGATTAAAAGTGTCAATTTCTGGATAGAAATAACATACTGGAAAATGTTCTAGCATAAGACATATCTGAAATGTTTTGCACATAACTTTTGATGTAGTGCTCCAAATTGGATGATTCTTGTGACATTATGAAATTAAGTCACATATGAACATTTCTTTAGAAGGAAGTTTTGACAAATTCCTTCAAATTGATAGTGCGAATCAGATCCGAAAGTAAGCATGACTTAAAGTAAAGTGCAGGGGCATTTTGGTCATTTATCTTTTATTTAAATGACATGGCAACTTATAAAAGGAATGGCTGTCATTTTTAAGAAGCCACTTACGACACTTAGGCATAAAGAGGAGAAATAAAAGAAGAATGAACAGAGAGGCTTTCAGTAGTATTGGAGGAAGAAGAAAAGTAAGGAAGTTTTTGATTTTTATGAGTCTTAGAGCAAGATTTTGAGGTTGTTCCATGAGAGAAAAAGATAGAGGAGCACAAGAGTTTCCTTCCAAGTCAAGGAATTTCAGATTTCAGTGAAAAATGAGGTAAGGTCGAAAATTTGATGTGTGATTTTTGATGAGTTCTTGGTTTAGAAACATGTAAAAGGATATGAGTTTGTTAATTCCATGATTCATTTTGGGAGATTTCATGATAAATTGATTTAATTTTGGATTTATGTGAGTTAGGGTTTAGGTAAATTTTGAGAATTGTAGATTTTAGAAATTCTTGCTTTAGAAAGCTTGGAAATATGATGATTATGAGTTTCCTATAGTTAATTTTGATAATTATGCAAATTATGATGTTGAATTTGAATGATTATGGCTTAGGTAATTCTAAATTGGGAGAAAGAAAGAGACTATGGTCAAATTGACGATTTGGACAAGTTTCTGACATTAATTCGAGGTGGGTAGCATATTTATATTTTGATTTGTAAGCTATATATGAATTTTAAAAAATTAAAGAAAGCAAAAATTGAGTTTTTGATAAATTATCATTGAAATTATTGATTTTGAAAGATTAAATTCAAGGCTTTTGTTATGATGTTGAGAAATTGCTATAATTATGGAATTGATTATTATTCTAAAGTTTTTAATAATTTGAGAAATTAAGGACTTCATTATTTGAAAGAATGGATGTTTATTTGTGTTATGATTTTGTGTAATTGCCACAATGACTACATCTTTTGTGATGTTAGATTGTAATGTGAATTGTTATGAGTATTATGAAAATTTGTGAATGGCCTATTGTTTGATGTGTTCGATATGAATGCTAAGATTTTCGAAATATGCTTTCGGACAATTTGATTTGTATGTATGAAATATGTGATAAGTGGGTTTGGTTAAGTCCCTCATGTGAGTCAGTGCACTGTCTCTATTTGAAAATTAAAGCCTTCTCCCAGCTGCCCGCTAGAGGCACTGGAGTTCCGATTTCGGACTCCCTTCACAGCTACACTGGACCGCTATGCGAAAAAGTGTAGTACGTTCTGTTCACGGCTGCACAGGACTGCTTTGCGGGAATGTGCAGTACGTTTCATTTTTTGACCGACCCAAACCGTTTGTTATGTTTTATGTGTTTGATTTGTGATTTTTTTGATTTGTGCTTTTATGTGTGCATTCATGCTTATGAAAAAATAGGAGACAATTGAGAAATGAACAATGGAATTTATTATGAAAAGTTTGAAAAAAATTAAAAGGTTTGAGGAAAATGTTTGAAAAGTTGAAATGTTTGAAAAGTTGCAAAGTTTGAAAATTAAGTCTTTTGGCAAAAGCTTATGAAAAATGATTTTTGCTTATTTTTCAATTTATAAATATGTTATCCACTGAGCCGTCGAGCTCACCCCCCTTTCATCCCCCAATCTCTAGGTATTCGAGGAGGAGATCGGATGCAGGGCGTCAAGTTGGATTTTGCAGCATTTGTATTTTTGTGTAACTTGAGATTTGGCTATTAATATTGTTTTTGGCTTGATTTGCCTTTTGTGTATATCAAGCATTTATTACGGGATGTATATGAATTCTAGACTTGGATATTGATTTATGATTATAATTGGTTAGGTTTTGGATTGATTTCTGACATTGTTTATGGAATTGAGATATGGTTATTGATTTGGCTATGGATGAGATGATTTATGAGTTTGTGTAGGGTTGTGAATTATGTATGTAATTAGTTATAAATAGGGATTGTATATTGATTAGAAATGTGATGATTGCGATTTGGATATGGATAATGAGATTGTTTGTTTTGGTTGATTGAGAATTATGGAAGTGTTAGTTATAGGTTTGCATTTGCTGGTGTTTGGATTTTGGACAGGAGAGTCCGATGATTTTAGTTTTTGTGTCAGAATTTTAGAAGTGTTTTTAAACCCTTACAGGTTTTGGGTTTTATGAAAGGCAGACATTATGCTGCTGAAATTCCGAGAGATAATAAGTTGAAAAAGAATAAAAATAAGAATTAGATGGTTTGGGATGAGATTTATGATTTGTATGAAAGATGATTAAAGTGTGTAAGATGTAAGAAATGAGAAAAAGAAAGAAAAAAAAAAGAAAAAAAATTTATACCGGATTTCAGATAGGTTAGTCTAGGTTTCCAACACGTTCTTTTGTTAAGATGTATGTTATCGGATGTCGGATCCGTTTGCGCTTGTCTCTATATTTGATTTGCTTTTGATTCGTTTTGTTTTCTTCGATACGACCCGCTTTGCTAATTGATTTCCGTTCGATCTTTCATACTTGCCTTTGATTCGATTCCGTATTCGATTCGCTTCACTACTTTTGCTTTCTGTTTCGCTACGTTTTGTTTTGCGATGTCTGATTCTGTTCTTCGCTCCGCTTTTGTTCGTTCTGCCTCTTTGTTTCCACTTTTATTTCCGCTTTTCCGGTTGGGATCCGATTTTTGGATCGGGTCCCAACATTTATGTTTTCCAACGCGATAAGTTGTCTATCATATTTGTTACGGATGTTAGAAATTCGTATTCGATTCCGCTTTGCTTTCGTTGTGTATATCCGATTCGTTGATTTCGTTTATGTTTTTGCTTCAGCCTTATGATTTCCGGTCTGTTCATTTCTTTCGCATTTGCATTCGTGCTTTCTTTCGCATTCCGTTATTCGATTTACTTTCGATTCGTTTGTTTCGATGCTTTCGCCTTTCACTTTTCGTCTCCGCTTTTTGTTTTTCCGGTTGGGATCCGGTCTCCGGATCGGGTCCTAACATATTCAAGTATGGATTGTTACCTCGCTATTGTTGGCCTAAGTAACTTACTTGTTTAGTGCTACTAGCTCCCAACAAAAAACATTCTGCTGTGCAATGATTTTCTTGCCCACTTAACTCACACTGTGATTGCATGGCTTTGGTTGTAGATGAAAATGCTCTTTGCATATTGCTTAACTGCTTAGTGAGGGCTGTGATCTGTTCTTGCAAAACGATAACATAGTCAATTGGGATCATACTTTTTTGCTCCTTCTGCCCCTGTCTAGTCCTCTCACTTGACTACATACAACTGTTGCTCGCCAACTCTTCCAAAAGATCATGCACTACATCAATAGTTTCTCTCATCAAAGATCCTCCCATAGTTGCATCTATGGTTATTCTTATGCTTTGATTTACACCATTTTAAAATGTTTGTATGAGGAATTCCCTTAGAAGGTTATGGTGGGGACAGCTTCTCTGTAGTTCTTTAAACCTCTCTCAAGCTTCATATAAAGACCTCCCATCACTTTGTTGAAAATTTGTGATTTCCTTAATGATCCTTTTTGTCTTGGTCAATGGAAAGTATTTAGTAAGAAATGCTTGGGCTAGTTGCTCTTAAGCAACCCTGATCACAGTGAATTGTACCACTACTTCGCCATATCTCTTAATCTGGAAGAAAATTGTCTCAACCTTACAGCATCATCAATCATCCCATTAAACTGGAAAGTGTCGCATATCTCCAAAATATTGCCGAAATGGGCATTAGGATCTTCATTGGACAACCCATAGAACTACACACTACTCTGAAGAATATTGAGGAGTGCCGGCTTGATCTTGAAATTGTTATCTTGAATTGCTGGTCTCACAACTCCTTGAGGACTGAATCTTGGTCTCATAAATTCCATCAATGTTCTTTCGACCCCTCCTTATTCTCCTTCTTCTGCCATATTTCTTTGTATAATGTCTTGGCACTTTGCATTTCTCAACTGTCGTTCGTGCCTTGTGATATCTACTAACCCTTCGTCATGAAATTCAATATTCCTTTACGTGTTCCTTATGCTTATGGACCTACAAATACATAATGAAAAGTATCAAAAACTCTTAAAATCAATGTAACCCAAACTAAACAAGATGCTAAACAGTCAATCCCTAGCAATAACGCCAAAAACTTGTTGAATGCAAAACGCACTACTAGTCTTACACTCAAAACTGCAAGTATATGGTTCGTACTTATAGTTGAAAGTGGATATCAATTCCATAAGGATTGTGCTTAGGCATCACTTAATTTAGGTTGTTCTTTGTCTAAGAAATTGTTTCAATCGAATTTAAAAGGATAAATAAAATAAAGACAAACTAAAAATAACAGCGAACATTACAACTCAAACCAAAATTATAAACTAAGACTTAGATAAAATCAAAATTAAACATTAGGACTTGTCATTATCCCTTTTGCTTCCCTCTGATTAATTGATTCAATTTATGCTTGGCCCAAGATTTCCTAAAATTCTAGCTACCTTCTTTAAAGGTGTAACTAAATGTCACTAGTTAAATAAATTAGAATTAACAATGGGATCTCTCGATATGCAAATCCTTTCCTAAACATTCAATTATATATGAAGCTATCCTATAGGCAGTGTATTGATCTATTGAAATCTCTTCCTAATAAATCAATAACTTGTTATTTATAGGTCTATTAATCGTTAACTCTTGTTGTACAACTAACATAGATTACTAAGCTCACTCTCTCGATTTATTGCAAGGTTTAAACATTATAAATAACACAAACATGTATATCATTAAATCAATAACCAAAGGTTCACAAATAGTTCAACATCAAACCCTAAAAATTATTTTAGCCAATCATAATATCCATAACATCCCTAACAATCAAATAATCCATGATAAATATGCTAGAAGAGAAAGAAATTGAAATAAGAATGGATGGGATAGCTCCTCCTCTTTTTTGCCCAATCTGAAAAATCTTGATAACGGGTTGCTCTTTGCCTTACCGAGAATAAAACCTTGAATCTCCCTATATCTTTAGACTTCTCAATCTATCTTTTAGCTCCAGGAAATAAGTTCTAAGACCCTCCACGATCGTGGGAAGGGAATTTTACTTTTGCTTCCCATGATCGTGGGTTAACTTAACAAAAACCTTCTCAATAGATTTCCCACGATCATGGAAAACGTGCCCTTTTCCACAGTTGTGGGTTCTTGCTTTTTAGTAGTTGCACTTCTCTTCTGTTCTCTTGGTCCCTAACTCAATCACAAAGTTGTCCACCCTCCATTCTCACACCAAAATGATCAATTCCTACCCTAAACCAATATCAAACACAAAAGAACAACCATGAAAATCAAACTAAATAAAAACACAAAAAACAAGTCCTAAAACACAATAATACTAACCTATCATGTAAGAAACACATACCAAATACTTTTAAAAACACATAATAATACATAACTATCAATATGCTCAAGAAAGGAAAGTTAGGATGGGATGCCAAATGTCAAAAGGAAGTCGATGCTTTGAAGGAGGTTATGATGAAAGAACCAGTCCTTACTCTTCCATACCATACAAAGTTGTTTAAAATGTAAACAACGCTTCTGATTTTGCACTTAAGGATGTGTTGATGCAAGTAAGTACAACTTATTGCATTTGAGAGTAGGAAACTTAATGAAATCAAATGGCACTACATAATTCAAGAAAAGGAGATGATGGTGTAGTGCATTGTTTGTGGACATGGAAATGCTACTTATTGGGGACTAAGTTTACGGTGAAGGTAGACAATGTTGCCTCAAGTTACTTTCTTAACCAAAAGAAATTGAAACGTAAGCAAGCTAAATTGCAAGTCTTTTGGCAGAGCTCGACTTTAATATGAAGTATAAGTTGGGCTAAGTTGGCCGCCATATCACAACCTTGACTGAATGAAGGAAGGGTTGCAACATGACGACAAGACAAAGAGTGTTGAAGCAAGTCTAAGAAGGCAAGACTCACAAATTTTGGCTTTAAGATGCTTTGTTCATCATAAAAGGAAGCTAGATTTATGTGCCCAAGTGGGACATATTAAGGAAGGAGATGATCAAAAAGTGCCATAACTCCCTGTGGGCTAGACATCTTAGGATGCATCGATCTTTGGAACTTGTAGAATGTGCCTACTATTGGCCCTAAATGAGACATGACATTAAGGCTTATGTGAAGACTTATTTTATGTGCCAATAAGATAAGGTAGAGCATAAAGCATTGAGTGGATTATTGCAATCATTTCCAATTCATAAACGTCCATAGGAGAGTGTCTTAATGGATTTTATCGTTGGTTTGTCAAAAGTGGAGAGATAAGGCAACACAATAGTTGTTGTGGATCGCTTTAGCAAGCGTGGAGTGTTCATACCTATGCCAATAGAATTCATTATCAAAGATGTTGCTTAATTGTTCTTTAGACACGTGGTAAAGTATTGGGGCATTTCATAACCATCATTACTGATAAGGACACTCACTTCACAAGTTGATTTTGGATGGAATTGTTTATGCTCAGGGTCATAGTTAAACTTCTTTACAGGCTTTCATCTATAAACCAATAGATAAACTGAGTGGGTAATGCCTTATTAGATTTGTATTTGTGACATTATGTGAGGGTCAACTAGCGAAATTGGGTGAAGTTACTCGATGTTGCCTAATTTTCATATAATTTACAATGAAGTGAGTCTATAGAAGTTAGTCCTTTTGAGTTAACCGCTGGACAACAACCTTTGACCTCACACACTCTTCCTGTTAGTTATACTAATAAAAGCCCAAGAGCCTACTTGTTTTCCAAAATCTAGTATGAGAAGAAGAATATGGTAAGGGTATACTTAAACCGAGTAGCTAAGAATATTACGAAATGGGTCGACAATAAGAGGCATCACTTAGAGTTTGATGAAAGGGACGTGGTGATGGTTAATCTCCTTTCTTATAAATGTGTCAAAGTAAGTGTGCATAAGGCTTGATCCAAAGGAACGAAGGACCTTTTCTAGTGGAGAAAAAGGTGGGCAAGTTGGCATATCGAGTCAAGATAACTTCACACTTAGAAACCCATCCCATATTTCATGTAAGTTTCCTAAAACATTATCATGTCTGTTGGGCCCCGATTTTTGATTGAAAATAAGAAATATTCAAAAGTGAATATGTTGATTGAAATAGAGTTGAAAAACAAGAAGTAAAAAAGAAAAGTGTGAAAATATGAAAAGTTTGACTTTTTGGCCTTTGAGAGTTGACTTTTGATTTAGGCCAAATTTGAGAAAAAGGTCTTCTTAAAAATTGTAGCTCCAGTTAAGAGCTTTCTATCGCCATAAAGTTTGCAAGTTTTCGATATCGGGAGTGAAAGTTATGAACAGTCAAAGTTTAGGTGTGTTATAGGTTGACTTATATTAGGACTGAAGCTTTGACTGGAAAATTTACCTAGTTAGAGGTAAATTGAGCCTTGAAGTTCTTCATGAAAGTTGAAGGATTTGATTTGATCTTTATTTTGACATAAAGTATGCAATTTTTCGATCAAGGAATAATAAGTTATGATTTTTACAAGTTTATGTTATGGTTTTAGCATGATTGTTAGAGGACAGAACGTTTGACTGAAAAATTGACTTCCTTAGAGGTCAAATTGATTTTTATGTCCTTCATAAAAGTTGTATAGGACTTTCCAAGCTTTGCATCGATATAAAATATGACATGATTGAATTTTGGAGTTGAAAGATATGAATTTTCAAAGTTGGCATTTGTTTAGGGATATATTAAATTAGGGCAGTACCTTTGACTGAATTTTTGTTAATCTTTGAGTTCTACATGGAAGTTGTAGATCTTCCTTCAAGCTTTCCATAGAGACCAAATTTGTCAAATTTAGAGTTTGGGAGCAAAAGATATGATTTGAAAATTTTGAAAGTTTCCTACAGATACAGATTTCATCCTTAGACGTGGCCACGTCTAGTCTCTAAGTTTCTTAGACGTGCCCACGCCTAACCGCTAAATGTCCTCCTCTCGCTCTTTTGCTTATAACTTTTTCGTTTTATATCCGATCGACTTGGTTTTTGATTAAGAACATCTGAAAGTATATTGAGCATAACTTTTTCTCTGGTAATCGAAATGAGGCGATTCTTAATTTGAATTAAACTAGAGAAATAGAGTTACAATTTTTATGCAGACATCAAATGTCAATTTTGGGATTAAGAATGTAAAGTTCTGGATGGAAATAACGTTCTGAAAAATGTGTTAGATTATGAACAACCCGAAATGTTTTGCGCATAACTTTTGATGTAGTGCTCCGAATTGGATGATTCTTGTGGAATTATGAACTTAAGACATAGAGTAACATTTATCTAGAAGGAAGTTTTGACAAACTCCTTCAATTTGATAGTGCGAAACATGTCCGCAAGTAAGCATGTCTAAAAGTAAATGTTAGGGGCATTATGGTCTTTTATCTTTCATTTAATGACATGGCTTTAAAACACAAAAGGGGTTGTCGTTTTTTTTAAAGAGAGAGCACGACATTTGGAGAAAGAAAAGAAGAATAAGAAAGAAAGGAAGAAAAGTGGAGAAAGAAATGGTGATTTCGGCAAAGATGAGAGAGAGAGGTAAAGAATTCGATTTTTCTACCAATTGAAGAAGGATTTTGGTATTGTTCCAAGAGAGAAAAAGGTGGAGGAGCACAAGAGCTTCCTTCCAAGCCAAAAAAAGTCAGATTTCAGTGAAAAATGAGGTAAGGTCGAAAATTTAATGTGTGATTTTTGATGAGATTTTGGTTTAGGATTAAGGGAAATGATATGGGTTCATGGATTATAAGCTCAATTTTGAAGATGTCATGATTAATTGGATTTAATTTTGGATTTATGTGAGTTAGGGATTATGCAAAATTTGTGATTTTGAGAATTTTGTGAATTATTGGTGTAGAATCATAGATAATAGTATGGGTTTGTGAAATATGAAATCAATTTTGAAGAAATTGTGATTTATGATATTGAATTTGTGTAAATTGGTTTAGGCCAATTTTGAAAATTGGGGTTTTTGAAAATTGGAAATTTAGATAGCTTGAATATGTGAGGAATTAATGTTTTCTAAGCTCAATTTGAGAAATTAAGTTAAATATGATATCGAATTTGAGTGAATCGGTTTAGGTCAAATTTGGAATTTAGGGATTTTAGAAATTGGTGATGTAAATATCTTGGAATTAGTATAAATTGATGAATTATGACATCAATTTTAAGGATTAAGTTATTTATGAGGTTGAATTTTGATGAAATTGCTTTAGGAAATGTTAAATTGGAAGGAAGAAAGGAGAAATGGCCAAATTGAAGCTTGGAACAAGTTTGTAGCATCAATTCGAGGTGGGTAGTACGTTTATTTATTGAATTTTAAGCATAAGCATGTGATTTGAAAAATCAAGAAGAAAAGTTTTGAAAAATTATTGTTTATGTAAATGTTTGAAAGATTATGATTTCAAAGGATTAAATTCCTTATTTTAGAAATGATTTTAAGAAATTACAAGATTGAAGAAATTCACGGTTTTTGAATTATTAGATAAAATTGAAAAGTGGGCATTATGAATATGTATATGTTTGAGTTATGTTTTAAAGAAATACATTGCATTCATATTTATGATTTGGATTGATACGTGATCAAATTGATGAATTTGGATTGAATGTGGATTGCTATATGATTTCATGCTTGGATATGTGGTTGATGTGAAAAATCAAGATTTTTGAAAAGTGCTTTCGGGCAATTTGAATTTTCCTTTTCGCTTATGTGTTATGTGGGTTTGGTTAGGTCCTCGTGAGTCGATTACTTGCCTCTATTTGTTAAAGCCTTCTCCGATTGCCCGCTAGTGGCATTGAAGCTCGATTTCGACTCCTCCACGGCTACTTCGGACCGCTTATCTGGAAAAAGTGTAGTACGTTCGCTCACGACCGCAGGACCGCTATGCAGAATTCTGATGCGCTCTGTTTGGACCAAACCAGACCATTTGATGTATTTTGTGTGTTTTGTTCTGTTTATAAGTGTGTTGCATTGCATCATTTTTAAAAACAAAATGTGAAAATTTTGAGAAATAAATTATGGTGGTTTTTCAACTAAAAAGCGATTGCAATTGTTTTGGCAATATTTTGAAAAGTGTGAAAATACGAGATTTGCCAAATTTCTAATGTGAAATTTCGGAAATAAATGGTAAAGTTTTTCTAAATATGTTTTCGCTTATTTTTCAATTTATAAATATATTATCCACGAGCTTCCGAGCTCACCCCCTTTCATCCCCATCTCCAGGTTTTCGAGCAGGAGATCGGATGGAAGAAAGTCAAGACTTATGTCCGAATTCATTTATTTTGTGTTTTATGTATTTGGGATTATTGGTACGAGTATATGGCTTGAATTGCCATAATGTGGTGTAAGTGTTTCCTTTGATTTATGGGAGGATGAAATTGTGTATATTGTGTTGATGTATAAGAATTAGGAAATTATGTACGGATTTGAGATCGACAATTGTAAATGATTGTGAAATTTGTTTATGAAATTATGGATAATTTTGGAATATATATGTATGATTGATTTGGGAATTCGATTTGAGATTGGTATGTGATTTGAGAATTATGGAAGTGTTAGGTAAAGATGTGTGTTTGCTGGTGTTTTGGATTCCGGATGGGAGAGTCCGATGATTCTGAGTTGCATTTGAAAATAGAAGTGTATCTGAGCCATTTGCAGGTTTGGGTTGTTGAAAATGCAGCCGTTATGCTGCCCAATTTTTGATAAGAAAATTGGTTATATAGCCAAAAAAAAACTTGTTTTGTTTGGATTCAAATGAAGGAAGGAAATAAGTTTACCTTGCATAAGTTCGATTTATGAATAAGGAAAGGAATAAGAAAAAGAAAAGAAAAAAAATATACCGGTTTCGGATGGATGTTTCGTCTAGGTTTCCAACGCGATCGTTTTTCTCTGTTCTTTGTTTTCGGATGTCGGATCCACTTTGTTAGGTTTTTGTTCCGCTTCTGATTCGATTATTTGCTTTGCTTTCAATTCGTGTTTGATTTGCTTCGATTAGTTCACTTTTGGGTTTCGTCCGTTCATTCGCATTTGTTTTGGCCCAATTTGGTTTGAGATTCGTTTTGTAATTTGATTCGATTTGTTTGTGTTTCGTAGTTTGTTTTGGCCCAATTTCGGGTTTCCGATTCAATTCGATTCGTTCCGCCACTTTGTTTCCGATTCGTACTTCCGCTTTTCCGGTTGGGATCCGGTTCTGAGATCGGGTCCCAACAGTTACAATGGTAAGAGGCGTGCTTGTAAAAGCAACAAAACCTTGAGGTTGGGTATTCGATTCCCACCAAAGAGGACAATACTGATTTGTGTTGGATGCCGCGGTATAACCCGCAAACACACGTTGGGTGGAAAATACTAGCCCAGATGTGGGGCTCAACATTAAAAGTAAATACTAGCCATGTGTGGGCTCGACATTAAAAGCGCGCACAATGTTGAGCCCCATCTGGTTAGAGATTTCATTTCAACGTGTGTTTGCGGGTTATCATGGCATCAACAATCAGTCCTCTTTGGTGAATCACTTGCTGCTTTACAAGCATGCTCTTACCATCGAGCCAATTAGCTCAAAGGTGAGAGACGTGCTTGTAAAAGCAACAAAACCTTGAGGTTGGGTGTTCGATTCCCACCAAAGAGGACAATACTGATTTGTGTTGGATGCCGCGATATAACTCGCAAACACACGCTGGGTGGGAAATGTTAGCCCAGGTTTGGGGTCCAATAATGTCAATAAGGAAGATCCAAGTAAGGGTGAATCAAGACATGCACCCACCCTTATGACCATAACACACGAACATATTGTGGAAGAGATCTTAGCTTGTAGGGCTATACTATAGGGAGGCTCACATCCAATATATGACAAGTACTTGATCAAATGGAAGAGACAACTAGAGAGTTAAGCTAGTTAGTAGCATGAGCTTTTAGTTTGGCAATACAAAGGCAAAATTTGAAGGTTCCACCAAGACACACAAGGACTTCATCGGATTAAGTGGGGAAGATTGTCATGTTTCACATGTTTTAATGCCCACATGATGAGGTTTGGTCTAAAGAGTCTTCGAAAACATGGTTAAATCTTATGGAAGACTTTGGAACCTTTCAGAACATCGTCGAAGTCTATGGAAGCTTGTAGAAGCTTATAGAACATTATGAGACATTATGGAATTTTATAAAAGTTTGTAGAATATCGTAGATAGGTACATAGTATACATGAAGCATGTAGAATAGTGTAGAGTATTCTAGAAGATAATTGTAAATCGTTAGATCAAGTAGATCTTATAAGCCCATTCCACAAAGGAACTAGTATATATACCCTTTGGGGGTTGACCTGATTTGTATCATAGTATCATTATTCATAGAAGAGAGAGTTCTTTAAAGAAAAAGTGTCTTTGTGTTTTTCCACAATCCTTCTCTCCTTTAGTAAAGTGTTTCATGTAGTAAGGATGGCTTAAGAATGAGAGCGTCCTTAAGTACCAAACAAGCGTTAATAAAAGTCTAAACCTGTTACATAATGCATGGATCTTTTAATAGGTCAGAAAGTTAAATATCTAAAATCTTACTTAAATAGGTGCAATACACCTATCAATTATTTATAGTAATTTTATTATTCTCTTATCGCAAGTTCAATGAGAACTTGTCCCATATTGATAAGGTGTCTTTTTTCAGGCCACTTAATTAAATCATTTATTGGATTATATTATTATCCTTACATAAGATCGATTCTAATTTTAAACTTTAATTTTAAGAAAATAATAATTAATAGATATCTGCTCAAAATAAAATTATAACAAAAGAAGTTAAGAAAAATAGGCACAATTAATTCCTTCACAAATGAAGAATACTAAATTTTAATTAATTATCTATCCAATTATACTTCACGATAATTAAAAATACTTATAGAGCACAAGTTTTCACGAAAATGAAAATGCTCATCTCTTTAATAACTTTGAATTTTCTTTTCGCCTTTTATAGTATGAAATTTTTCTTGCCTCTATAATCGTACTTCAAAAGTAGATAAACAACCAGAACCCTTTGTTGTTAGACTTAATTTTGTACTTTAACACTGCGTATGATTGCTGTCTCCCGTATGCAGAGACGGAACAAAACAAAAATTTAGAGACATAACAGAACAGAACAAAAATTAGAGACAGTGAGGTATTTGGTTGTTATGGGTAAAATAGATAAAACTGTCTACGTTTCGAGGATAGAAATGTGTTTGGTTGCAGTTGACAGAACATAAAAAACAGCATCAATAACGAAAATACCCCTGTAGTATAATATGATTGAAAATATGTAATTCATTGATTATTTTAAAACAAATGATTTGTGTTATTAAAAAATTAACAAATAATAATAATAATAACAATAACAATAAGAAATTAATTTAGTATAATAATAATAATAATAATAATAGAAGAGGAAGAAAATTAATAATAATAAGGAATTTAATAATCAAAATAATAATAAGAAATTAATTATGTATAATAATGATAATAAAAATAATAATAAGAAAAATCTTGTGTAATAATAATCATAATAACAACAACAATAACAATAATAGTAATAATAAGTATAAAATTTATAATAATAATTAATAATAATAATAGCAATAATTAATAATAATATTATTATTAAGTACAAAATTAATAATAATAATAATAAGATAATTAATTTCAGTATAATAAAATTAATAATAAAAATAAAAATAATAAGTACAAAATTAATAATAATGATGATGATGATGATGATGATGATGATGATAATAATAATAAGATAATTAATTTCAGTATAATAAAATTAATAATAATAAGTACAAAATTTATAATAATAATAATAATAATAACATAATTAATTTCTTATAATAAAATTAATAAAAATAATATTATTAATAATAAAAGAATAATAATAAGTAGAAAATTTATAACAATAATTAATCATAATAATAACAATAATTAATAATAATAATAAGTACAAAATTTATAATAATATTTAATAATAATAATAAATTAATAATTGTAATAATAATAAATTAATAAATTAAATGATGATAATAATAATGAAAATAATAATAATAATAATAATAATAATAATAATAAGATAATTAATTTAAGTAAGTATAATAATAATAATAATAATAATAATAATAATAATAATAATAATAATAATAATAATAATAAGATAATTAATTTAGTATAATAAAATTAATAATAAGAAGAATAATAATAATTAGAAAATTTATAACAATAATTAATATTAATAATAATAATAATAATAATAATAATAATAATAATAATAATTTCATAATAATAATAATAATAATAATAATAATAATAATAATAAGTTTAATAATAATATAATTAAGAAAAAAATTACTTATGTAGAAAAGGAGTATTTCTAAAAGTTGATTATGTATTTTATTTTGGAGGCGGAGACAAAAGTTTTATCTTTAGATTTTGAAAGAAATAAAAATTTTTGTATTTGTCACCGGAGTAGAATAAAAATTACTTGAAACAATAATCAAATATCTCAAAAAAAAAAAAGTTTTTTTTTTTTTTTTGTCGTCTATTCTCACTAGAAAACAATAATCATATACGACGTAGAAGTCCCCCAAGTACAAAAATCTAAATGGTTCTTAGTAGTTATGTTATTCGGCAAGAAAACCGCCCCCCACCACCGATCGCTGGCTTGTCAGCGGACATGACAAAAGAAAATATCTTACTACTATTTTCAGTTCTATCGGTAAGGCCTAAGGTGGTGTGCTTTCAGTGGGTTGGTGTCACCGCAAGTCTACTTCCCATGTCTTATCTTCATTCCTTTTTTCTTAATGGTTTCTCGATAAATAATAAAGATAATGGCAGTATTCGATTTTCTTACTGCCATGATCACTTTGGTACGATGGACAAAAATAATGAAGATTTTCCAGGGAACGAGGGGGTTTTAAAGATTCTTTCTCCAACACCTAAATGGCCACGCGATGAAGTGGAATGACTAAGTTACACACGATCTAGTGTTGTTATGATGATGAAGAAGACAGAGATATTTATATAGGCCTTGACAATTAAGTTTCCACTTGAATTCTATCTTACTGAATGATTCGGTGAATCAAAACACGATCAGTCACCCATTTGATTATTGAACAGTTTAATAACACAGTCACACGTTTACATTAAGAACATACCATACTAATTTCTAACGTACTTTGCCTGAGATGGAGAATTTTCGGAGGGGATTTACCCATTGCTTGTGATTTTGACTAACTAAAGGATGAATGATTATGAGTCGGCACTTTCCTCGTATGATTCTTTAATTTGTACATGGGATCAGGTAGATGTTGGCACTAAATGAACAAGAATTGTTTTAAAAAAGGAAAGAATTACACGGTTAAGCTTTCAACTCACCAAATAGGCTTTGCTTAAGATGGGTTTTTACCCTTCAGAGTTTACTTTAGGAGAGACGAAATCCTCTTTCTAACCTTATTTTGTCTAACTATGTCCAATTGAAAATATGTTGTTATTTCTTCTTAAATTTTACAAACTTTGTTAACCTTTCAAAATTCGTGACTTATGAGCCAAGCCGACCCCAATTGATGTCTTCCTCATCTTCATCTTCATTCTCACAAAACCAAAAATTTTCAAGCATTATCCTTCTTTTCAATACTAAAGAAAGCCAGATTCCTTTACTTTCATTAATATTTAAATCCCTAGAAGACCATCCCCAATTGGAACGCCTCTCATCGTCTTGTCTGTCTTCACCCCCTTCCTACACCTTGTAATACCCAGATTCTCAAATGTCAACTACTTCAAAGTGTGCGACTTTTACGGACGAGTCCATTATTAAGCTAAACAACTTGAGTGATGAATACATTATGTGATACCTTCTATCATTCTATTACAGAAGAAGGGATCAGAGAATGACAAAGAAAATGCTATGTCTAGCGATAAAGAATATTGATTTAAACTTTAAAATTCCTAAATTGGAGATATTGCAAGAAAAGAAACAAGGAATGGACGATGAAGCATTAGTAGTAATTTCAAAAAAATGCATGGGATTGATGCAACTAGACTTGGAGGGTTACCCAAATGTGACAACAAAAGGGTGACACAGGCGGCACAAAACTGTAATCTGTATGATAATGTGAAAGTTGATACTATAAATTTCTTGGCTTTCTCAAGGCCGTCACTGAGAAAAATAGTCCCTTCACATGGATTTTCTCCGTATCATTACCAAGTAACATTCTTCTTGTGACATGGATTCTTACTTTGCCAAGGGTTGTTGAGACCTGTTTCCGGAAACCAACCTTAGAATCATAAATCGAAAAATAAAGTGGCAGAAACGAAAGAACGGATCATAAAGCGAAAGTCAAAGTGAGCGAAAACCAAAGAAATCAAATCGAATCAAAAAACAAAGGAATCGAAAGCGCGTGCGTAACCAAAAGAATCGAAAGGCTGCAATCAAACTTAAAGTCAAATTTCGACATCCGAAAACGCATACTTTAAAAGAAAACAAACAAACGCGTTGGAAAACTATAAAGACGATCCAATCTACCTCAATCCGCTTAGACAATTGGGTCTAAACCCAAATCCAAAACGGTATAAATTTTTATTTTATTTTATTTTTCATCATTCAAAACAATACAAATTTCCAATTGAAATTTATCCACATTCAAATCTCCATTCATAAGATTCTTCTTATACAAAACATACCCCTGTTTTTTTTAGATCTTATTTTTCTTTTGCCATCAAAACTCACATATGCTATAAACCAATATTCATATACAATAAGCACTTCTATATTTCAAATCAATCATCACAATCATCGGACCTCCTATCCGGAATTCCAACACAATCAAACACATTTATATATCCATAGCACTTATTGGACCCCGAATCTTTTTGGTAAGCTATGATTATTAAATAAGGATTTTTGAATGATTATTCATGAGTAAAAAAGTTAAGAATTCTTGAAATTGAAATGAAATGGAAGATATGGTTTAAATACGAGATGGATTAAGGTGGAATTAATTAACATGTTAATATGCTTAAGGTAAGGTGTCATGAAATTAGGTGGCATGATTTAATGGGATGCAATTATTGTATTTTGTGGACTAAATTAGCATGTTAAGGAAATTTGATTAACATGTTGATTAGACTAAGACTATATGACATGGATTAAGTGTATTAAGGTGTTATGAAGGTTGTAAATGTATTAAGGGTTAAATGGGCCTTGGACTCAAGTTGGGCTTAAGTGGTGATATAAAAAGAAGAGGATTAAAAGAGAGTAATGAGTTTGGTGGCATGAATTAATACAATTAATTGTGTTAGTTGAATTTAAGAGTTTAGAGTTAATTGGGCCTAAGAGAATAATGGGCCTAAATCAAATGAAAAGAAGAAGAAATGGTTTGGATTTAAGTGATTTAGTAGGATGAGAAGAAAGAAGGAAGAATAAATTGGGCTTTGGGTCCAAATGAAATGAATAAAGAAGAGAGGGTAAATGAAATGGGCTTAAGTTGTAGTAGGAAAATAAGAAGGAAGGAATAAAATGAAGTGGACTTGGGCTTGAGTAGTAGGAGTTAAATGCAAAAGGAAAATAATGGAAACAAAATGAAGAGGGAAGGAATTGGGCTTAAATGAAGAAGTGGGCTTGAGTAGTTTAATGAGGTAGGAAAAGAAGAAAAGAGAAGAAAGGAGTAGGCAAATGGGCCTTTGGGCTTAAGTGAGTGTGTAAGGAGTATAAAAGGGGAATGAAAGAAGTAGGATTTTAGAGAAAGAAGAGGGAAAACGAAAATTAGAAGAGGAGAAGAGGGAAGTGTCGTAAATGGAGAAAGGAGGAGAAAGGAAAGAAGCTTGCTAGGCTTTGATTTTCTAAGAGAAAGAGTGAGAGTTTGAAGAAAGTGCAAGAGGAAAAAGTGTGGGAAATCACTAGAGCTTCATTTTGAACTAAGTCATCACTTGGTTAGTGGAAGTTTAAGGTAAGTCATGAAGTTTTGTTAGAGGTTTTGCATGGGTTATGGTTGAGAAAGCCTAGAAAATGAATGGGTATTGTGATTCCAAGATAAATTTCATGATTTGTGTTCTTAGGATTGTTGCATTTTGGATGTCTTTTGATTTGAGAATTTTGTTGATTTTGAGGAAAATGGTGAGAGGAAAGAGGAATGGAAAGCAAGGGAAGGCCATGGGAACAAGGTTTTCAAGCAAGGAATTAGAAGGTAGGTTTTATGTTTATAGTTAAATAATGGGCCATTAATATATTTTTCAAAAACTTTACGAATTAAAACAAATGCTTTCAAAATCATTGTTTTTGAATGCCTTGCGAAATTTAAAAAAAAATTGATGTATCATGGTATGAATGATTTGAAAATGTTATGTGGATTGGATGATTGATGATTTGATATGTGATTGTGGTTGTTATGTGAATTTGCTTGAGGAATGATGATGCATTGCATATGAAATGCTCATGTTCATTAAATGATTTATGAAAATTTGCATGATTTATGCAAAACAAGATTTCCAAGATTTTTGCCTTTGGGCAATCAAGTTTCAAGACATGATTATATGTTATGTGGGTTAGGTTAAGTCCACCCAAGAAACGTCTCGTGCACGATGACCATGAAGAAGCCTTCGTCCGGCTGCCCGATTGTGGCATAGGATGATCCAAGATACGGACTCCTAAAGATTTGCCCATATAGGCTCATTAAATGAGACTATATGGTTGCCAAGAATTGTGGACTTGCCAAACCATTATGATGTGTTAGGTTGTATGTGTTATATGATGTGAATTGTGACAAGTTGAATTGCATTCATGATTTCATGAAAGTTTGAAAAATGAATGATTTGTGATTTCAAGAAAATGACAAGAGCTCTTAGTTTATGATTTTATGAACCTTTAAAAAATGAATGATTTGTGATTTCAAGAAAATGACAAGAGCTCTTAGTTTATGATTTCATGAACCTTTGAAAAATGAATGATTTGTGATTTCAAGAAAATGACAAGAGTTTTGAAGAAAACAATGTTTTATGATCCAAAGGAAATTAATACAGAAATGGACTTCTAAAACTGTTTTGTTCATTATTTGGTTATAAGCATAGAACCTTCTGGGCTCCCCAAGCTCACCCCCCCTATTTTCCCAATTTCCAGGTTTTTGCAAGAAATCAAGTGGAAGTGGATCAAGGCATCTTGTACTTGTTTTATTGTGTATTTGAAGTTTGATTATGTAAATGTATAGTTGTAATTCATATGAGCAAGTGAATAAGGTAATGAGATATTGTTATTGGTCTTGGAAATTTGGCTAGGAAATGCCAATGAAATTGTAAAACTCTTATGTATGATGATTAATGCAATATGGACTTGAGTATAGTTGTGAATGTACAATTGTATCATTGTATAGCTTGGATATGATTAGATGATTAAGAGTGCGGTGGTTGCCTTGATTTGAGTTTGGAGTTACTCTTGGGATTAAGTTATGTTATATGAGGTTGCATGTTGAGTTTTATGCAGGTGGAAGTATTAGAATTGAAAATTGGTTAGTTGCATTTTCAAGGGAAGTGCTGTCAAATTTTCCTAAAATTTGATAGAACTTCGCTTCAGTTTTAAACCCCATTAGAGATTGATTTAGATCAGGAAGTCTTCGTGAAGATTGTAGTAGAAGTTCAGATCTTTCTAAGGGTATATCATTTGTCTCATTTGGACTTAGGGTTAAAAAGTTATGAGGTGAAGAACACATTCAGTTACTGTTCATGTACTGTTACATTGGTCTTTAATGAGTAGTGTCCTTTGAGTGGCTTTTTGCCTTGATTAATGATGGAATTAGCATTTGCATCCTTCATGAGATTTGTATTTCATCTTGTTATCTTTCCATGGAGGTATAGTATGCTCATATTGGAGCTAGGAATAAGAAGTTATAAGCTTTGAAAGGTGGTAGTCTCAAGTGAATTGAAGTTGGTTTTAAGATTTGGAGTTTTGGAAAAATGGCGTGTCCGTTTAACGGACAGCTACGGGTCAAAAGGACCCCTTGCTATGTGTATGTCCGTTAGACAGACACGGATGTCCGTTAAACGGACTTTCTCGGACGAATTGGCACACTTTTGGCCGTATGTGTCCGTTAAACGGACATGCCTGTCCGTTTAACGGACAGCTACGGGTCACTTGGAGAAACATGCATTTTTGACCAGTTTTGAGGCCGAATCTCGCTTCGAGGCCTCTAATACGAGTTGTATATCTTGATCGTATCTTTCACATGGCATAAGAACAAAGTGGTTTGGATAATTGTAGAAAACGATATGGCAATCGCGCCAAAAGAGTTTCAATTGGATTTTGGAAGTGAGCATGGTTCATTGTTTTGGGCATAAATCCCTCATACGACCTCCAATTGAGGTGAGGCTTGAACCATTGGATTTATAAGACATATATCTTCCTTGATACAAAAATTGGGATTATTTGGAGTTAAATTGAGAAAGTTTGCATCAAAGTAAGTTAAAGGCCGGTTAAGAGGGCATGTTTCCGGTATGAACTCTTTTAGGTTTTTGGAGTGTATCTTGAGTTATATAACTCCGATTGAAGCAATTCTTGTAGCGCCCCCTCACCGTAGGGGTACATATCGGGAAACCCGAAGGTCGCTCCGACACGTATCCCACAATAAGGGTGCACTACCAGAACATTATCCAATAATATCCACATGGCATCGCAATAAGTAAAATCATAAAATATCACAATAACAGAAATCAGTAAATTTGAATCCCAAAATAATGATCATCTGGTACAGTCATCCAATGTCAGAATAGACAAGTCTATCAGTCTCCTAACAAAACCAAAAAGGAAACTGATACAAACATCTATCCTAAGTCATCCTCAAAAGCTAACCCAAATGGACCGACCGTGTGTCATCAAGGCCCTCACAAAGCAATTTCGCATGCGGCAGAAGGAATATCTTGAGCTAGGAGTCTACTCTATCACTCCTGAAAAATAAGTTGCAATTTTGGGTGAGTTTGCGAACTCAGTGAGAAACCATCCTCGATGGTTCACTCAAATCATGCATTACGCAAATTGCGTGCAGCACGACGCAGTAATATCAATTAATGATATTATACAGATTATACAAGATTCTATAATAGTTTACACAACAAGCGATGATCGATGGCAATAATACAAGAGCGTGAAACGCTTCTGATGATCGCATCACAATATACAATAAATCATGGCATCACACAGTTCAGTAATCATTGCACAATTTAGCAGTTCAATCACTCATGTATATAATGCATATGAGACTCTTTCCAGTTATTCAGTATTGTGCCCAAGTGCTCGATCGGTGTTCGATGGGGACGCTGCGTGATTTTCTCCCCTCGGCTTGGCCCACCAAGACAAAGATTCGAGCTCGAGGCTCTTTTTCGGTGATAATAGCAACTTGGGACACGTCCATTATCTGATCATGCATTTATGCATGCAGTGCAATGTTTAGTAATTCAGTATTCAGTGATTCAGTAATTTACAGTATATGGCTATAAAGCCCAAGATATCGCCTCAAGATCATCAAAGGATCCAATTCGATTCTGAGAAAGCATGCAATTCAATCCAATAAATTTCAGTAATCATGAAATAGTCCAATTCCAATTCATAAGTAGCATGCAATTCGATCCTAATCATGTCAGTAATCATACAGTTCACCTTTGCAAGTAATTCATACAGAGCATATAAACAATCAGGAATTTGAGAAACCAACTAGGTTACTCACCTGTAACTCCGAAGCCACGCTCGAAGTCCCAAAGAATATCTGTGGAACGACGGTCCAACGGTGCCTCTATAACAGTAAAATATAAACCATTACTAATTGCCCAATTAAACAGTTCAGTAATGCATATGTCTCAGTGAAATGATGTACGATGCATGTTCACGATTTTCCGGTGCTAAATCCCAATTTCGGTACTTTAAGCTCAATCCTATCTCTTTGTTCAATGGGTCGACAATTATTTGATCCATTCATAAAATCCAGTCAATTTTCCTCAATTCGAATCCCCTATAGCCATTTCCTATATATCGGGTCAAAACCTCAATTACAAATCCCAATCAAAACTCCAATAGTCTCAATTTGACATTTAGGTCATACTATGCACCATAATCGACCCAATTCCTTATAATTCAATTTCATTTAGATCAATTCAAATTCCTATACTTATCCTCAATTGTAGACCTCTTTCCCTAGTTCATAACAAATCTGGAATCGCCTCAATCGGAGGTCTACACCAAAAGTTATGCCCAATAAATCAATTTTAATCCAATGGAACAGTCCCTCTCATGCGCTAACGACGCCCTCAAGCGCCATGAGAGACGGAGAAACACGTCACAAGGCCATATATATATAACGCGCCACGATTTAATGAATATAATACATAACGCCGCCGATCGTCCCATCGTAAGTCGCGGTAACGAATCTAATATAAATTGCCGCCGGGGCTAAGCGTCGCAAGTCGCGGCGTCATGACGATCCTCTTCATATTCTCCGATTGTTTTCTTCATTAAATCCTCCATTAAAACACTCCAACCACTCAAATCTACCCTAACAAATGCCATAAATGCAGAGAGTCCATTAATAACAACATAAATGCCATAAAACTTACCAAATCACGATCAATCCACAAATCTCCCAAAACCACCCTAACCCAAAAATCCTTCAAACCCACGATCAAACACTCTCAAGCTTCTAACCTCCACCAATCACCATAGACAAGTTAGATTAACAAAATAAGGAAGAAGCCATAAGAAGAAATCAAGGATCTCACCGCTGGGAGAAAATCAAATCACCGTAGAGGGAAGAACTCATATGCCTTAGGTAAACTTTTTCCCCCAAATTTCAGACCTAGTATTTATAGACTTAAGTCTCTAAATCAGTCCAAATTTCAGTCTCTAAATTTCAATGAATCAACATATTTATTTCTTATCAGTAAAAATCCTAATTTTTTCCATCACCATTGACGCTTCTTTCAAGATTATACAATCAATCTAATAGTCTCTCAAATATTTACGTCCGGCATTTTCTCCTAAATTTCCCAGAAATTTCCTATAATCCACTATCAAATACCAGTCACTTGTAACCAATATTAAATCAATCATTTGAACCCAAAAACTCAAATTTTTCAATTAATCATATTCCAATCGCTTTAGTCAGCTTCACAATTTGATCACCACAAACCACCATCACTTGATCAATTTCAATTCACAATTAAATACCAAAAATCATGAATACATGTACCTATGAATATATGCATACGCAGAAACCAGCCCTCTATAATTAGAGGCCAAGAGTATACTCAACAAGAATACAAGAAACCGATCACCGGTCCTCGATATTACCATTTTACCTTGCGACAAGAATGGATGTTACAATTCACCCTCCTTATAAAAATTTCGTCCTCGAAATTTCATATACAATGAATCAAGAGGATGTGAGAATTTATCCGCTCTTTTCTATCCCGATTCTCACTCATATCTTTATAATTTTCGCAATCCATACATTCGATTATCGTAAACACATTTATCATATCTTACCACTGCTTCTTAATTCACCCATAGAACCACTTTACCAATCTATTTTTCACGACGGTCACAAAGAGGCTATCTAATAACAAATTTAGTTCCTTATCGATTCGACTCATCGACATGAACCGGATCGCTCAACCTTTTCGATTCAGTTCACTTATCATCATTAACTCAAGTCAATCATAGTCTTCGCCATGTTCAGCAATTTCAACAGACTCTAAGGACATCACCTCACATTTGTCTCAACAATACACCTATAATTATCCTCACACTTAATCGCTCGATTTCACACTCTCAACCTTTATTACTCTTTCGTACATTCTTGTTGAAACACAACGCTTCGATGGATCTTAGAGATTTCTCTAACAGTCTCCTTTTACGCAAAATACACACTTCACAAGATAGTCATAAATATCATTTTCTCAAAAATTGACTTCCATTTAAATTTCTCAATACGGTTTGCAATTTTCTGAATCGCCAATTTTTTTTGCCAGTCCTTTTTATACACCATTAATTTGGAATTCCTATAACTCATACTACTTTCTTTTTTCCCTATACCAATTTGACAATTATCATTTAACAATAACACATTCTGACACATGTTCCTTTACTCAAATTTTCCTTTTCAGTTCAGTAAACCTATTACACAGTCGAATTCCTTACATCAATACAATGCACATTTCCTCAGTAACAGAGTCTACCTCTCACACTTGAGTTCCACTAGAATCAGGTCTCCCAATAACGACTTTTATTCACTTCCCGATAACGACTTTTATTCACTTCAATTTATTTCCAGTTTATCCTTTCGCTGCTAAATTCTTCAATTATCATCATCCGATCAAATCCGGTATCCACTACGACCTCAGGGCACTATGTGCACAATCAATCAGTCCGTGCACAAAATCACTTCTATCTTCCTATACAGAGGTGTACTCACCTCTAACCCTAATCGTAACCTTTCTCTATCCACATGCGCCTATATCTTTGAATGCGATGCAATGCAAGACAATGAAAGAATAAGTGGATCCAAGATCCAACAATGCATATGCTTCAAACCGAAATTAGAAGCATACCCGCGACAAAGATCCGGAATCTGGGTCTCCTACGAGTCATGGCACAGACCGGCCCGAGATGTCTGTCACGCTGCTCTTCTTCGACCTCAATGTTGATCCTCTCAGGACCTCACCTCGCCTCGGCCTCTCCATCCGGATCCACTTCCACGGCTCTCATTGTCTTTGGGTATTGCTACCAGATCTTCCAATATGGAAGACTGGCCCCACACTCGGGGCAATTCTTCACTAGGTGGTCCATCGAACCACACCTCAAGCAGCTCAGATAACCATCGGCACTTCCATCGTGCCTCTTGCCACAATGCTCACATAGAGGAATAGATCGCCTGAACCTCTAACACCGCCTCATTACTACCACTCATGTAAAGCTATCTCTCTGCCCATGAACTATCTGTCTAGCCCCTCCTGCGGACCTGAAGGGCCTACTCACGCCACAGATTCCTGTCAAGATTTCGCTATCACTAGATCTCTTATGACGGGTCCCCGACCAGCCTCAGTCATCTGTTGTCAAGAATGCTTATCCTCATCACTGCAATTTCACCAATGAAATTGCCCATGTCAGACCTAGCCAAGAGGGTACGGATCTCCAGATTGAGTCCGCCCTCAAAACGCCGACACTTGTCAGCCTCAGAAGCCACCAGTGAAGAAGCGTAAACTAACAACTCGTTGAACCGCACCTCATAGTCGGCCACGGTCAACTGCCTCTGTCTTAGCTCTAGAAACTCTTGTAACTTCATGTACAGATAAATCTTGGGCATGAAATTGTCCTTGAACGCCTCGTAAAGTCGGTCCATGTCACAGGTGGTGCTGTGGTACTGTCTCGACAGCTTCCACCATCGATATGCGTAACCTCAGTAATGTAGAAACCAGAGTCAAACGCCATCCGATTCACAGTCCATCTGATCGAGGACTCTCTCAGTCCTCTCTAGCCATCCCTCAGCCTCCGCATGGTCGGTGCTACCATAAAAGTCAATCGCCCCTTGTTTTCGCAGTAGATCATATCTCCGTTCCCATCTCGCAGGAACTCGAAGAGGCAACTCCTCTGAATGAGGCATCAGAGACTCCCTACTAGCTCTTACCGATTCCAGGTCAGCTGGTAACTCAACTCGATCTCCCAGTACGGATGACCTAAAACAAACAAGAAATTCCGATCAGTTCCACTATCCTTTCTGAAATTCCAGCTTAAATTTCACTAATCCCAAAAGATGTCAAACCATGCTCTGATACCACTAAATGTAGCGCCCCCTCACCGTAGGGGTACATATCGAGAAACCCGAAGGTCGCTCCGACACGTATCCCACAATAAGGGTGCACTACCAGAACATTATCCAATAATATCCACATGGCATCGCAATAAGTAAAATCATAAAATATCACAATAGCAAAAATCAGTAAATTTGAATCCCAAAATAATGATCATCTGGTACAATCATCCAATGTCAGAATAGACAAGTCTATCAGTCTCCTAACAAAACCAAAAAGGAAACTGATACAAACATCTATCCTAAGTCATCCTCAAAAGCTAACCCACCGACCAACATGTGCTATCGCGTCCCCTTGCCAAAGAACTCGCATTTGGCAGAAGGAATATCTTCGGAGCTAGGAGTCTACTCTATCAGTCATGAAAAATAAGTTGCAATTTTGGGTGAGTTTGCGAACTCAGTGAGAAACCATCCTCGATGGTTCACTCAAATCATGCATTACGCAAATTGCGTACAGCACGACGCAGTAATATCAATTAACAGTATTATATACAATTATACAAGATTCTATAACGATTTATAACAATGAAGAGATGATCGATGGCAATAATACAGTAGCGTAGAACAGTTTACAGTATCGCATCACAATATACAGTAAATCATGGCATCACACAGTTCAGTAATCATTGCACAATTTAGCAGTTCAATCAGTCATGTATATAATGCATATGAGACTCTTTCCAGCTTATTCAAGACAGCCCAAGTGCTCATCGGTGTTCGATGGGGGCGCTGCCGTGATTTCTTGTAGAAAATCCGGGAGGTACATCACATGTACCGACAATGAAAACAAAAATTTTGTTCCGGGCTTTCCAAACCCAGGATCCGTGTGTCGGTATGAAGACATCAACCTAAATAGCCAAAAGAGACTATCTCTAAAGGTGATCCACGCAGAGATCGAAAAACCTAACCGAGTCAAACCCTTTGACCCGGAATAGCTAGAACAGATTAAAGCTCGCTAGAGCCTACCTACGTCTGGAGAGCTTGAGAAAACGTTGGTCTTTGTGCTTGGAGAAGAGAAACTATGACACTTGAGGAAGAAGAAGTCTTGAAATCACCATTCAAACTTTCCTTAACACTTAAGGAAATATTCTTCTCTTCAAACCCTAAGCATCATCGACGGCAACTCCTCAAGACAAGCTTCTTATGTATATTTTTAACAATTAAAAAGAATCCATAAGAGTTTGCCAAGTGTAAGCTTCATTACCATCCATTTATTTAACTAATTAAATAAACAAACTTTGAAAAGTTAATGGCTTTATCTCTTCTCCCTAAAACCAACGCAGATCATGTTATATATATATATATTAATTAATCTTAATTAATTAATTAACATATATATAATTGCTAAAGAGGTTCATCAAATTGGGGTTGGTCCTACTGCCATCAGGCCCGATCAAAACAGCTCCTAAACCTTTCTTAGCAATATTGATGTCACGATCTCATCGGGACATATCCCAATCCCATTGGGATCCATTTAATCCAAATGTTCTCCATAATTGGAACTCTGTCTAATTACTATTTTATGATTCTCCGAGTCACTCTTATCGTGTGACCCTTTAGGCTCCGGTTATGTTGGCCACTTAGATTAACACTTAATCTAAGCAAGTCATGAGCGGTATCTAGCAACACATCATGACCCCAATTGACCGGAAAGTAATCGGTTTGATGTATTCATTACGAACCGATCACGAACCCTTCCATGTACAATTATCGCGCAATTCGTCCTTTCACCATCCTATACCCCACTTGGTTATGAGTGTGGTCAAAGTGTCAACTCTCACTAGACCAAGTCCAGCCTAGTGATAACAGCTTCGCCCCGACTCATTACTCTATATGTCAATGAAGACACTCTTCATGACATATATCTCGCCAGCTTAGTAATGATCCCGACAAGAGGCCACGGGTATCTCTTCCGCTAATCCGTAAGTGGTGAACCTTTATTGGCTACTCAATTATCTTCAATACCTCAAGTTGCACTCCAAGCACCACCCTATGAGTTACCTCCGAAGGCAACAGAATGGAGTCAAAGCACGTGATCAAGATTCAAGATATCCTTGAGTACCTCAAGTCTAAGGATACTTGCACCATTGCTATGATGAGATTATCACTGACACTTAGATAAGATATCCATATGATGATCTCATGGCAGGTCATCCAATGAACTTACTACCGCTAGTAAGCATCCACATGTCAACTCTAAATATCTCATATTTACAGTTTCTGAGATCCACTGCTTGATCCAATCAAGGAATATGACATGTGCTAGTCTAACCGGATTAATGATGTCCAGTCTCATTAATCCTATGACTAGGGAAAATTTAGATACTGACATAATTGCACATGATAGGAATCTCAGTAGTATGATCACATCATAATTTCCTTCATGCTATGTCATATATCATGGACTTCATTAATTCGATTAAAGATCCAATCAATTCATAAACACTGTTCATGAATATCAAATTAATGAAATATGCCTTTCTTTATTTATTCATAAAGTCTGTACACGACTTTGAATAAAACGTGCTAAAGGGGATTGCCTTTAGGGCACTACTCTAACAATCTAACGGTACTGGACAACCATAAGTCGACTTACACTGGTGAACAAGGCGACTTATCAGTACCGAGCAAGCATAAGTCGACTTACACTTACAAATCTCCCATTTGACCTAAAGCCAATCGCCTTGGTATCTAATACCATAAGCCCGTCCATGAGAATCACAATTCTTCTGTGACTATGGCTTTGTCAATGATTAGCAACACTTTGCTCGTGGAATTCTCTATTAGACATCACCGATCGATGATCTATCGAATCGATGGAATCGACGAGTACGTGTTCGGATCGCTTATGAGACCTTGGTTCCTTTGCTGCAAGACTAGCCCCATTGTATCACAATACAACCCTATGGGCCCATCACAACAGGAACCGGATCAAGTTCGTAAATGAACTTCGATCCAAACCGCTTCCTTTCTTTGATCCGATGCGGCAATGTACTCTCCTCGGTTGTTGAATCGCCATCCTCTCTTGATTGAACTTTTTCCAACCGACCGCCAGCCGCTCAGTGTGAATATATATAACCTGATCGTGATTCGTAATCATCCTTATCGATTAAAACGGCATTTGTATGCTCACCACTTGAGATTTTCATCTCCATATGTCAAGAAAACATCCTTAGTGCTTCGCAAGTACTTGAGGATATTCTTGACACCACCCAGTGACCCTCACCAAGATCCGATTGGTATCTGCACGTAACACTTAGAGCATATAATACATCGGGTCTTGTATATAGCATTGTTCCATGCTAAACCTCTTTAGCATCTTACCTATGTACGTTGATTGTGAAAGACCAAGCAACTTCTTTGATCTATCTCTATAAATCTTTATCCCAAGGATATAAGTTGCTTTACCAAGGTCTTTCATCGCAAAAGGGTTTGGACAACCAAATCTTAACTGATTGTAGCATAGAGACATCGTTTTCCTAGTATTAATATGTCATCTACTTATAACACAAGGAATATGATTGCAAATTCCATGAACCTTCTTATACACACAATGTACATCCGAATTTTGTGAGAAACCAAACTCTTTGAGTACCTCATCAAAACGGATATTCCAACTCCTGAATGCTTGCTTCAATCCATACATGGATTTCTGAAGCTTGCATACCAATTCGCCATCATAGGAGGTGAAGTCCTCCGGTTGTGTCATATACATCCTCGGAAGATTTCCATTCAGAAAGTCGTCTTCACATCCATTTGCCATATCTCATAATCATAATGAGTGACAATGTCTAGAGTATCCGAATGGATTTAAGCATTGCTACATGGTCAAGGTCTCGCCATAGTCAACTCCTTGTCTCGGCGAAATCCTTTGGCCTCAAGCCTCGCTTTATAAGTAATCACATTACCATCCATGTCGGTTTCTTCTTGAAAACCCATGTGCACCCTATGGGCTTTATTCCTTCTGCAACAACCAAAGTCCATACTTGGTTTTCATACATGGAATCCATTCGATTTCATGGCACAAAGCCATTTTTCGACTCGAACTTTTCGTAACCTCTTCATAGTAGTAGGCTCATCATCTCGTATGAACAATACGCCATTCTGCTCCCACGAAATCCATATCTCTCAGAACAGAGCGTATCCTAAGTGACCTACGAAATTCTTGTGTAATAGAAGGTTGAACTGTTACCTCATCTATATGAGTTACAGTTGCAGGTTCAGGCAGTTGATTTGCGTTTGTTCGAGCATCTTGAACTTCCTCAAGTTCAACTTTGCTCCCACTGTCCTCTTGTAAAAGAAACTCTTTCTCTAAGAAAACAACATGCTTTAAAACAAACAATTTTTGTTCCTCAGCAAGGTAGAATTGATATCCCATTTACAAACACTTGTCGATTTTGCATCGTTAATCTGACCGTGTCCGCTTCACATAAGCAGACAACCCCAAACTTTCAGCCGAGAAAGATAGGCTTTCGCTTAATCCACATCTCATATGGAGTAACATCAATCGCCTTTAATGGAACTCTGCTTAACAAGTAAACAAATGCCTCGAAAGATACCCCAAAATCGTGTAAAACCTATCATTAATCGCATCCATGTCTAACAAGGTTCGATATCTCCTTTCACCACACCATTGTGGTGCGGCGCAAGGTGGAGTGTATCGAGATAAAATCCCATTATCTTTGAGATAATCCAAAACTGTTGGTCTAAGCAATTTCCACCACGATCGATCGTAATGTATTCATACTTTTACCAAGTTAGTTTTCTACTTCATTTCAATTATTTGAACTTTTCAAACGCTTGATTTGTATCTCATCGACACAGTACCCATATCGTGAATAATCACCGATAAAAGTAATGAAGTAAAGATAACCACTTCGGCATGGATGGACATCGCACCACATACATCTGAATGTATTAGGTCTAATACTCCAATCACTGCTCACCCTTTCCTCGAAGGGTAACTTAGTCATCTTGCCTAATAAACAAGATTCGCATGTGTCATATGATTCATAATCAAATGACCCTAAACCGCCACTCTTATGGAGCTTAGCGATGCGTGTCTCATTTATATGGCCAAGCCGACAATGCCATAAGTAAGTTGATTTAAAATTATCTCGATTATGTTTTTTCGCGTCATTGACATTCAAAACTGGATATGACATATCTAATATGTCAATTCCATTGCATAATGTACCAGTAGCATAGAGCATTCCATTCGAACTAATAGAACAACCATTGCTACTAAAAGTCCAATGGAAACCAAATTTATTGAAACAAGAAATGCATAATATGTTCTTTGTTAAAACAGTACAAAATGACAATCATCCAATTTGAATACAAGCCCACTAGGGAGTGACAAGACATAAGTGTCTACGGCTAATATAGCAACTCTTGTCGCATTACCTACACGAAGGTCTAGTTCTCCTTTATGAGCTATCTATCGTCCCCGAGGCCCTCGTGATATCATTTCATATGTATGAGCCACAACCGTATCAAATACCCATATGTTTTGATCGAAACAAGATAACCTCAATGACAAACATATTTGAAGGAGTAGAGGCATCCGATGCCTTCTTCGCTTCGTAAACTCCAGATAGACTTTACGGCCAGCCCAGGTGGCGGCCTTGCCACAATGAAAGCAAAATCCTTTTGGGCGTTTCTTTGGTTTTTTTTTTTGATGGCACTTCCATTTGGTTTCTTGGCCTTTTCTTCTTTGGACCGTAAGAAGAAGCATCCACCACTAAAGACTTGCTTGCTAGCCTTCTTGATAGCTTGTTCACCGCCTCGAAAGCGATTGATCACCAGAATTGTTGTGGATATTTGATTCATTTGATAGTTTAACACGAACTATGAAAAACTGTCAGACAATCCAACCAGAATCAAGTCTATACTTAACTCATAATCCATTACAAATCTTAAGACAGCCAATATCTCTATATAGCCATTCATCTTCAGGGCAACCTGGACAGCAGATGTCCTTGGAGCCATCTTTGTGGTGAAGAGAAGCCTTGAGGTCTCGAACCTTTCAGACCGAGCTTACTCATCAGCTCCCTAAGATGAAATACTATAGTGTGAGCATCCATGGACTCGTCGCTTCGCAGCTCTGTGACATCGAGGCAAGCATAATGCAAGTAGCCATGTCATCGTCCTTTAGATGCTTACGATATGCTTTCGATCCTCATCAAGCATCGACAAGAAAGTGCATCCGGAAGTGGAACATCTAGACGATCCCGCTTCCTCGATCGAGAACAATTTCAAATTCTCACCCGATCAAGAAAATTCGTCCATAATAGGAGCGAAAATTCACCTCGAAAGATATCTTCAATCAACCTAAGCG
Organism: Erythroxylum novogranatense; assembly: GCA_029891385.1. Lineage (NCBI taxonomy): Eukaryota > Viridiplantae > Streptophyta > Magnoliopsida > Malpighiales > Erythroxylaceae > Erythroxylum > Erythroxylum novogranatense. The sequence goes on from CM057225.1 coordinate 37,712,968, forward strand.
TGATAGAGCGAAGGAATGTTAGAATAGAAATGCCTGCATGATCATAAGGACTTGCATGACATGCATATGGCTCCCACTAGTTTCCTAGAATCCATAACCCTCTTTACGAATCCAAGAAACAAAGTGACAAAATGTCCTAGTGGGTCGATATCCGACATTGCTAAGAATGACCTTGGGTTTGCCCAACAAGCCACAACTTAGGTCAATCGGTAGGTATCGAACATACCAATTGCATCATCGATAACCGACATGAGAATGACCTTGGGTTTACCCAACAAGCCACCTTATGTCTCGGGAGGTATCAGATATACCAGTTACATCTTAGACACAACTATCGATCAGTGCTATCAACTTGTTGATGTGTGCACTTACATTGGGTATCAACTCTTTGATGCGCATATATCTGATGTATGCTGCCCAATTTCGCCTCGTCCCACGCTGACCTTGAGTTTACTCAACAAACTAACGCCTTCGGGAAAACCAACCCATTAATCGTAAAATCATATTTTCATGGTTCAACATATCCAGATAGAGTGAGCTTGGGTTTACCCAACAACCCATCCCTATAAGAACTCTAGTTCTTACCATATTAATGGAAGGCGTTAGTTTTCATATACCGAGGAGGATTTAGAAACTCTAGACTCCAAGTCAAGGATCATAGTCACTATGACTATATGGCATGATTTAGGTTTCATCAATCAAATTGAATCAATCCTTATAATCATCCATCATCCAACTCGAAAGATGTCACAAGTCGACTTTCATCAAATGCAAGTCGCCTTTATGTCATCGCTTCACACACAAGTCGACTTGTAGGAAACAAGTCGCCTTATGGCACTCGCCATGATGTACAAGTCGCCTTGTAAGGTGCTACAAGTCGACTTATATTTGAGACTTGAACAAGTCGACTTATTCCATACACAAGTCGCCTTATCCAAGAAAATTTGCTAAAATCTCTAATCGGCTAATTCCTCAATCCATGCAATTCCAATTCACAATACCATCATACGTAGGGTAATATCTCAGAATAGATGCCTCAATGAACACTTCGTTGATTCATGAATGCCTTAAATAGTCAAACTATATGACAAGCTTGAAATGAGTCATAACTCTAAGATTTCCAAATAATTTAGGAACACCCAAATTATCACCCTAAGCATCTCAAGATAGTGTATACACTCAAAACTACTCCGCACTTGTCACAAAAATTGTGACGGCCAAAACAAGCAAGAAAATGAAATATACTAACGAGACACAAATGTGACCAATTCGGCATTCAAAAATTCTTGGAAAAGCAACTTCAAGCAATGCACTTTGGAAATCATACCACATCAAGATAACACATTTTTAATCACATTAAAAATGGTGCAAGGCATTGGAACTGAAAAAGCACACTCAATCAAGCCAAGCAAAACAGTCCCAACAATTTTCACCAAAACTGTCCAGTTCTGTACATTGCTCGAAATGATCAATGAAAAAATTTCAATAAATTCTGAGAAAATTAAATAGGTTATTAGATGTTCTGAAAATGCTACCTAAATTTTTTCAGGACTTTAGGCCATCAAAAACTCAGTCAACCAAAATAACAAAGCCGATTCAAAATCTGTGTTCATCAGCACAGCAATTCCCAACAGTATAGAATAAATTCGTGAATAAATATCCAATCACCTTGAAATCCAATTTCCATGCTCACAGACATTCAAAAACATCTTAAAGACATTTAGGTGAAGGAAAATCCAGAAAAAGATTTTTCTAGAATTTATTCTCGATTTTATACTACTGCCTGTCCACAGAGTGTTTCACAAAACAGCATCTGGAACCTTAGGGAATTAATTAGCAAAACTATATCAAATCAAATCGATAAATTCTGAAAATTCATAGACATATTCTATAACATGTTATGAACAATCCTGGGCAGAAAAATTTCGAAAAACCTATCTCTATAGCAATTCGAAATCTGAACAGAATGCATGCTACAACATCACAAGCAATTAAGGTTTATGATCTAGCTTCAGTTAAAGCTTCATACACGACACCAGACGCTCTGATACAACTGTAGGAAAATCCCGGGAGGTACATCACATGTACCGGCAGCGGAAAACAAAAATTTTTATTCCCGGGGCTTTCCCGAAACCCAGGATCCAGGTGTCGGTATGAAGACATCAACCTAAATAGCCAAAAGAGACTATCTCTAAAGGTGATCCACGCAGAGATCAGAAAACCTAATCGAGTCAAACCCCTTTGACCCGGGAATAGCTAGAACAGATTAAAGCCTGCTAGAGCCTACCTCTGTCCTGGAGAGCTTGAGAAAACGTTGGTCTTTGTGCTTGGAGAAGAGAAACTATGACACTTGAGGAAGAAGAAGACTTGAAATCACCATTCAAACTTTCCTTAACACTTAAGGAAATATTCTTCTTCAAACCCTAAGCATCATCGACGGTAACTCCTCAAGACAAGCTTCTTATGTATATTTTAACAATTAAAAAGAATCCATAAGAGTTTGCCAAGTGTAAGTTTCATTACCATCCATTTATTTAACTAATTAAATAAACAAACTTTGAAAAGTCAATGGCTTTATCTCTTCTCCTAAAACCAACGCAGATCATGTTTTATATACATATAATTAATTAATCTTAATTAATTAATTAACATATATATAATTGCTAAAGAGGTTCAATAAATTGGGGCGGTCCTCCCTACCCTATCGGCCCCGATGTCAAAACAAACCTAAACCTTTCTTAGCAATATTGATGTCACGATCTCATCGGGACATATCCCAATCCCATTGGGATCCATTTAATCATAATGCTCTCCATAATTGGAACTCTGTCCAATTACTATTTTACAGATTCTCTGAGTCACTCTTATGCGTGTGACCCTTTAGGCTCCCGGTTATGTTGGCCACTTAGATTAACACTTAATCTAAGCAAGTCATGAGCGGTATCTAGCAACACATCATGACCCCCATTGATAGGAAAGTAATCGGTTTGATGTATTCATCACGAACCGATCACTTAACCCTTCCATGACAATTACCGTGCAATTCGTCCTTTCACCATCCTATACCCCACTTGGTTATGAGTATGGTCAAAGTGTCAACTCTCACTAGACCGAGTCTAGCCTAGTGATATCGCTTCTTGTCCGGGACTCATTACTTTATATGTCAATGAAGACACTCTTCATGACATACATGCCGCCAAATTTTAGTAATGATCCCGACAAGAGGCTACGGTATCTCTTCGCTAATCCGTAAGTGGTGAATCTTTATTGGCTACTCAATTATCTTCAATACCTCAAGTCGCACTCAAGCACCACCCTATGAGTTACCTCCGGAAGGCAACAAGGAATGGAGTCAAAGCACGGATCAAGATTCAAGATATCCTCGAGTACCTCAAGTCTAAGGATACTTGCACCATTGCTATGATGAGATTATCACTAACACTTAGATAAGATATCCATGTGATGATCTCATGGCAGTCATCCAATGAACTTACTACCGCTAGTAAGCATCCACATGTCAACTCTAAATATCTCATATTTACAGCTTCGAGATCCACCGCTGATCCAATCAAGGAATATGACATGTGTAGTCTAACCGGATTAATGATGTCCACCTCATTAATCCTATGACTAGGGAAAATTTAGATATCGACATAATTGCACATGATAGGAATCTCAGTAGTACGATCACATCATAATTTCCTTCATGCTATGTCATATATCATGGACTTCATTAATTCGATTAAAGATCCAATCAATTCATAAACACTGTTCATGAATATCAAATTAATGAAATATGCCTTTCTTTATTTATTCATAAAGTCTGTACACGACTTTGAATAAAACGCGCTAAAGGGGATTGCCTTTAGGGCACTATTCTAACAATCTAACGGTACTAGACAGCCATAAGTCGACTTACACTGGTGAACAAGGCGACTTATCAGTACCGAGCAAGCATAAGTCGACTTACACTTACATTTCTCCCCTTGGGCTAGGCCCGGTCAGTACAGTGTTCGAGCTCGAGGCTCTTTTTCAGTGATAATAGCAACTTGGGACACGTCCATTATCTGATCATGCATTTATGCATGCAGTGCAATGCTCAAGAATTCAAGATTCATGATTCAACAATTTACAAGATATGGCTATAAAGCCCAAGATATCGCCTCAAAGATCATACAAAGGATCCAGCTTCGATTCAAGAAAAGCATGCAATTCAATCCAATAAATTTCAGAATCATGAAATAGTCCACCCAATTCAGAGTAGCATGCAATTCGATCCTAATCACGCCAAGAATCATACAGCTTCACCTTTGCAAGTAATTCATACAGAGCATATAAACAATCGTGAATTTGAGAAACCAACTAGGTTACTCACCAGAACTTCCGAAAGCCATCGCCGAAAGTCCCAAAGAATATCCGTGGAACGACGGTCCAACGGTGCCTCTATAACAATAAAATATAAACCATTACTAATTGCCCAATTAAACAGCTTCAAGAATGCATATGTCTCAAAGGAAATGATGTACGATGCATGTTCACGATTTTCCGGTGCTAAATCCCAATTTCGGTACTTTAAGCTCAATCCTATCTCTTTGTTCAATGGGTCGACAATTATTTGATTCATTCATAAAATCCAGTCAATTTTCCTCAATTCGAATCCCCTATAGCCATTTCCTATATATCGGGTCAAAACCTCAATTACAAATCCCAATCAAAACTCCAATAGTCTCAATTTGACATTTCGGTCATACTATGCACCATAATCGACCCAATTCCTTATAATTCAATTTCATTTAGATCAATTCAAATTCCTATACTTATCCTCAATTGTAGACCTCTTTCCCTAGTTCATAACAAATCTAGAATCGCCTCAATCGGAGGTCTACACCAAAAGTTATGCCCAATAAATCAATTTTAATCCAATGAAATAGCCCTTCGCATGCAAGATCGCCTCTCGCCATGCAAGACAGAAAAGCTCGCTCGCCAGAAGCGTGAGTATCGTCATGAGACGGAGAAACACGTCACAAGGCCATATATATATAACGCCATTGCTGGCGTCTTCACGAAGTCGCCATGCTTAATCTAATATAAATTCGCCGTCGTCGGGGCTCGCGCGTGTGTGTCGTGGCGCGACGATCCTCTTCATCTTCTCCGATCGCTTTCCTCATTAAATCCTCCATTAAAACACTCCAACCACTCCAATCTACCCTAACAAATGCCATAAATGCAGTAGAGTCCATTAATAACAACATAAATGCCATAAAACTTACCAAATCACGATCAATCCACAAATCTCCCAAAACCACCGTAACTCCAAAAATCCTTCAAACCCACGATCAAACACTCTCCAAGCTTCTAACCTCCACCAATCACCATAGACAAGTTAGATTAACACAATAAGGAAGAAGCCATAAGAAGAAATCGAAGGATCTCACCGTTGGGAGAAAATCGAAATCACCGTAGAGGGGAAGAACTCATATGCCTTAGGTAAACTTTTTCCCCCAAATTTCAGACCTAGTATTTATAGACTTAAGTCTCTAAATCAGTCCAAATTTCAGTCTCTAAATTTCAATGACTCAACATATTTATTTCTTATCAGTAAAAATCCTAATTTTTTCCATCACCATTGGACAGTTCTTTTCAAGATTATACACTAATCTACGCCTCTCAAATATTTCGTCCGCATTTTCTCCTAAATTTCCGTAAATTTCCTATAATCCACTATCAAATACCACCACTCAGAATCAATATTAAATCAATCATTTGAACCCAAAACTCAAATTTCTCAATTAATCATATTCCAGCCATTCACCAATACCACAATTTGATCACCCACAAACCACCACTTCACCAATTTCAATTCATAATTAAATACCGAAAATCATGAATGCATGTACCTATGTGTAGAAAATCCTGGAGGTACATCACATGTACCGCAGCGGAAAATAAAATTTTTGTTCCTGTGACTTTCCCAATCCTGTGATCCGTATCGGTATGAAGACATCAACCTAAATAGCCAAAAGAGACTATCTCTAAAGGTGATCCACGCAGAGATCGAAACCTAACCGAGTCAAACCCTTTGACCGGAAATAGCTGAACAGATTAAAGCTCGCTAGAGCCTACCTCCGTCTCGGAGAGTCAAGGAAACGTTGATGGAGGAAGAAACCTTGAGGAGAAGATGAAGAATCAATGGAGAAGGTGAAGCATTTTGGTTTTCACAAAACCTTTCTCCTTCTCTCATCTACGATCATGCTCTATTCCAAAAGACCAAAGAAAACTCTTTTTTCTTGCTTTTTCATAAGCTACCATCATCTCTTCTCCATCTTCCATTTTGTCTTTTAGTTATCATGAAAATGATGACTAAGATGATGACTAAGCTTCCTTATGGAAGCTTCCATGCTCATTCCCTTTCCATCCACGCTTACATATATATATATATATATATATATATTAATTAATTAATTAATCATATATATATATATGTATATATATTGCTGAAAAGTCCAAATACACCGGGTCGGTCCTACTACCTCACCGGCCCTGTGTTGAAACAATTCCTAAACCTTTCTTAGCAATATCGATGTCGCGATCTCATCGACATATCCCATCCCATCGGATCCATTTAATCCATTTGTTTCCATAATTGGAACTCGTCCAATTACTATTTTACTGTATTCTCTCAATCACTCTTATGTGTGTGACCCTTTAGGTTCCCGGTTATGTTGGCCATTTAGATTAACAATTAATCTGAGCAAGTCATGAGCGGTATCTAGCAACACATCATGACCCCCAATTGACCGGAAGTAATCGGTTTGATGTATTCATCACGAACCGTATCACTAACCCTTCCATGTACAATTATCAGTAATTCGCCCTTTCACCATCCTATACCCCACTTGGTTACGAGTATGGTCAAAGTGTCAACTCACTAGACTCGAGTCTAGCCTAAGTGATATCGGCCGCCCCGACTCATTACTTTATATGTCAATGAAGACACTCTTCATGACATACATGCCGGTCACCTTAGTAATGATCCCACAAGAGGCCACGGGTATCTCTTATGCTAATCCGTAAGTGGTGAACTTTTATTGACTACTCAATTATCTTCAAATACCTCAAGTTGTACCCAAGCACCACCCTATGAGTTACCTCCGAAGGCAACAAGGAATGGAGTCAGCACAGATCAAGATTCAAGATATCCTCGAGTACCTCAAGTCTAAGGATACTTGCACCATTGCTATGATGACATTATCAATCGACACTTAGATAAGATATCCATGTGATGATCTCATGGCAGTCATCCAATGAACTTACTACCGCTTAGTAAGCATCCACATGTCAATTCTAAATATCTCATATTTACAGCTTCGAGATCCACCGCTGATCAAATCAAGGAATATGACATGCTAGTCTATCCGGATTAAAGATGTCTAGTCTCATTAATCCTATGACTAGGAGAATTCGACATCGACATAATTGCACATGATAGGAATCTCGTGAGTATGAACACATCATAATTTCCTTCATGCTATGTCATATATCATGGACTTCATTAATTCGATTAAAGATCCAATCAATTCATAAACAATGTTTATGAATATCAAATTAATGAATAATGCCTTTTCTTTATTTATTCATCAAGTCTCGCATACGACTTTGAATAAAACGCGCTAAAGGGATTGCCTTTAGGCACAAATAAACAAGATCGATTTGAACAAGTCGATTTATCCAATGAACAAGTCGACTTATCGGTATCGAATATGTGTAAGTCGACTTACACATGGTACAAGCTCCACTTATCACTTACAAATCTCCCACTTGACCTAAAGTCAATCGCCTTAGTATCTAATACCATAAGCGAGTCCATGAGAATCACAATTCTCCCGTGACTATGGCTTTGTCAACTAACAAAGAACACTTTGCTCGGGAATTCTCTCTATCGATATCATCTCGACTAATGATCTCTCGAATTGGCACGAAGTTCGATCGTCGATAAGACCTGGGTTCCTTTGCTCACAAGACTAGCCCCATTGTATCACAATACAATCCTACGGGCCCATCACAGCCTAGGGACCGATCAAGTTCAAGAATGAACTTCGATCCAAACCGCCTTTCAGGCATCTTATACGGCAATGTACTCGCCTCGGCTGATGAATCGCCAGCCTCTCTTGTTTGGAACTTTTCCAATTGACCGCCACGCTTATTCAAGCAGTGAATGTATATAACCTGATCAGATTCGTAATCATCCTTATCGATTAAATACTCAGCATCTAAATGCCTCGCCACTGAGATTTCCATCTCCATGATCAAGAAAACATCCTTAAGGCTTCGCAAGTATTGAGGATATTCTTGACAGCCACCCAAAGGACCTCACCAGATCCGATTGGTATCCGCCGTAACACTTAGAGCATACGATACATCGGGCCTCGTATATAGCATTGTTCCATGCTAAACCTCTTTAACATCTCATCTATGTATTTGATGATTGTGAAAGACCAAGCAACTTTTTGATTTATCTCTATAAATCTATATCCCAAGGATATAAGTTGCTTCACCAAGGTCTTTCATCGCAAATCGATTGGACAACCAAATTTTAATTGATTGTAGATAGAGACATCGCTTCCTAGTAATAAGATGTCATCTACATACAACACAAGGAATACGATTGCAGTTCCATTAACCTTCTTATACACACAATGATCATCCGGATTTTGGAGAAATCAAACTCTTTCGAGTACCTCATCAAAATGAATATTCGAACTCCTGGATGCTTGCTTCAATCCAAACATGGATTTAAAGCTTGCATACCCTTTCGCCATCGATGGAAGTGAAGCCCTCAGTGTCAGTCATACATATCCTCAGTAGATTTCTCTCGTGAAAGTCGCCTTCACATCCATTTTCCATATCTCATAATCATAATGAGTGGCAATGGCTAGAGTATCCTAATGGATTTAAGCATTGCTACGGGTCAAGGTTTTGTCATAGTCAACTCTTTGTCGTGATTTAAATCCTTTAACCGTAAGCATTGCTTTATAGGTAATCAAATTACCATCCATGTTGGTTTTCTTCGAAACTCCTTTGCACCTCGTGGGTTTTATCCTTCGTGTAACAACCAAAGTCCATACTTGGTTTTCATACATGGAATCCATTTCAGCATTTCATGGCACAAAGCCATGTTCCGCATCAACTTTTCGTAACTCGCTCATAGTAGTAGGCGATCATCTCATATGAGCAATACGCCATTCGCTCACTTACAAGAAATTCATATCTCTCGAACAAGGCGATCCTACTTAACCTACGTAAATTGTGGTAGTAGAAGGTTGAACTGCTACCTCATCTATATGAGTTACGCTTCGATTCAGCAGCTTGATCTATGTTTGTTCGAGCATCTTGAACTTCCAAGTTCAACTTTGCTCCCATCGCCCTCTTGTAAAAGAAACTCTTTCTTTAAGAAAACAGATGCTTGGAAATAAACAACTTTGTTCCTCAAAGAAGGTAGAATTGATATTCCACTAACAAACACTTGTCGCCTTTTACATCAAATGTATCTCGATCGTGTCCGCTTCACGTAGGTGACAACCCCAAACTTTCGATGAGAAAGATAGGCTTTCAGCTAGTCCATATCTCATATGGAGTAACATCAATCGCCTTTAATGGAACTCTGCTTAACAAGTAAACAAATGCCTCGAGCGCAGATTCCCAAAATCGTAAAACCTATCATCAATCGCACTAAGTCTAACAAGGTTCGATTTCTCCTTTCACCACACCATTGTGTCATGCGGCATGTAAGGTGGAGTATACCGAGATAAAATCCCATTATCTCGAGATAATCAAAAACTATTGGTCTAAGCATTTTCCACCACGATCAGATCGTAATGTATTCATACTTTTATCAAGTTAGTTTTCTACTTCATTTATGAATTGTTTGAACATTTCAAACGCTTCAGATTTGTATCTCATCAGATACAGATACCTATATCGTGAATAATCACCGATAAAAGTAATGAAGTAAAAACAACCACTTATGGCATGGATGGACATCGACCACATACATCCGAATGTATTAGGTCTAATATTCCATTCACTGCTCACCCTTTCCTTTAAAGGATAACTTAGTCATCTTGCCTAATAAACAAGATTCGCATGTGTCATATGATTCATAATCAAATGACCCTAAACATCCACTCTTATGGAGCTTAGCGATGCGTGTCTCATTTATATGGCCGTTCGACAATGCCATAAGTAAGTTGATTTTAAATTATCTCGATTATGTCTTTTCGCCATTGACATTCAGAATCGGATATGACATATCTAATATGTCAATTCAATTGCATAATGTACCAAGAGCATAGAGCATTCCATTCGAACTAACGTAACAACCATTGCTACTAAAAGTCCAATGGAAATCAGCTCTATTTAAACATAAAACATACAATATGTTCTTTGTTTAAAACAAGTACAAAATGTCAATCATCCAATTTGAATATAAGCCCACTAGGAGTAACAAGACATAAGTGTCTCACGGCTAATGTAGCAACTCTTGCTTGCATTACCTACACGAAGGTCTAGTTCTCCTTTATGAGCCGCTCATCGCTTCACGAGGCCCCGATATCATTTCATATGTATGAGCCACATCCGTATCAAATACCGATATGTTTGGATCAGAATAGTATTAACCTCAATGACAAACATATTTGAAGAAGTAGAGGCATCGATGCCTTCTTACGCTTCAAGGACTCGATAGATTTTACAGTTTAGCCTCTAAAGGGCTAGTCTTGCCATAATAAAAGCAAAATCCTTTTGGGAAGAATCTTTGGTTTTCCTCGATGGCACTTCCTTCGGTTTCTTGGCCTTTTCTTTTTGAACTAGAAGAAGAAGCATCCACCATTAGCACTTGCTTGCTATCCTTCTTGATAGCTCGTCAATGCTTTCGAAAGCAGATTGATCACCAGAATTGTCAGGATATTTGGTTTATCCGATAGTTTATCACAAATCGTGAATAACCATCGACAATCCAACTAGAATTAAGTCTCTACTTAACTCATAATCCATTACAAATCCTAAGACGACCAATCTCTCAATATAGCTATTCATCTTCGTGGCATACCGCATGCAGATATCCTCGAGCCATCTTTAATAAGAAGAAGCCTCGAGGTCTCGAACCTTTCGCATCGAAGCTTACTCATCAAACAGCTCCCAAGATGAAATACTATAGTGTGAGTATCCATAGACTCGTCTTTGCTCCTGCAGCTCTAGTGACATCAAGGCAAGCATAAAGCAAGTATCCATATCATCGCCCTTAGATACTTACAATATGCTTTCGATCCTTATCGAAGCATCGACAAAGAAAAGTAACCGAAGTGGAACATCTAGACGATCCCAGCCTCGATCTAAGAACAATTCTCGATTCCTTAGCCAATCAAGAAAATTCAGTCCGAATAGAGAGCTTAAAATTCAATCGAAAAACTTCTTCAATCAACCTAGCGATAGAGAGAAGGAATGATAGAATAGAAATGCTGCGATTATCATAAGGACTTGCATGACATGCATATGGTTCCCACTAGTTTCCTAGAATCCATAACCCTCTTTCTGAATCCGGAGAAACAAAGTGACATAATTGTAGGAAAATCCCGGTGGGCATCACATGCCCAGGTGCGGAATTAAAATTTTTAAGTCCCGGACATTCCCAAAAGCTGTGATCCATGTGTATGTATACACAATCAAACCATAACGACCAAAGGAGACCGCCTCTAACGGTATCCACGCAGAGGTCGGAAACCCTAACCGGACAAACTCTTTTGACCCGGAATAGCTAGAACAAGATAAGGAGTGTGCTAGCACTAACCTTGTTCTTGGAGAGCTAGGATTAATGGAGGAGATGACAAAACCCACTTGGAGGAGATGAAGGACTCGTTGAGAAGATGGAGAACTTAGGTTTTTCACCAAAACCCTTGCTTCCTCTTGTTTCCACGATGATGCTTCTCAAGCTTAAGGTTTAAAACTCATTTTAAGCCTTTTATATCATCATCTACGAGCCTCATCACCTTCCTCTTTATTGGTTTTGTCTTTATGCATTAAATGCTTAGTGACTAAGCGTATAAGGAAGCTTCCAAGCCTCTCCTCCTCTCCTCCACGTAAACACATATAAATATATATATTAATTAATTATTTAATCAATTAATTAATATATATAATTGTGAAGTGGTCCATCAAACTGGGTCGGTCCTACTGCCTGCTGGCCTCACGCCAAAAAAAATCGCGGAGACCCTTTTCAAGAATGTCGATGTCGCGATCTCATCGACATATCCCAATCTCATCGGATCCATTTAATCCTATTGCTTCCAGATATCGGATCTCCGTCCAAACTATTTTACTGATTCTCCGAGTCACTCTTATCGTGTGACCCATTAGGTTCCCTTATGTTGGCCACTTAGATTAACACTTAATCTGAGCAAGTCATGAGCGGTATCTAGCAACACATCACGACCCCGAATTGACCGGAAAGTAATTGGTTTGACTAATGAAACCATATCACTAACCCTTCCATAGACAATTACCGTGCAATTCGTCCTTTCACCATGCTATACCCCACTTGGTTTGAGTATGGGCAATGTGTCAACTCTTACTAGACCGATTAAATCAAATCTAGTCCAAGTGTAATTAGATCTCGCCCTAGACTCATTACTTTATATGTCCATGAAGACCATCTTCATGACATATGTATGTCTCGCGCCAGAGACTTCAAAGTAATGATCCCGATAAGAGGCCATGGTATCTCTTCTCGCTATCACGTAAGTGGTGAATCCTCTATTGGCTACTCAATTACCTTCAATACCTCAAGCTATACCCAATCACCACCCTATGAGCGACCTCTCGAAGGCAACAAGGAATGGAGTCAGTATGTAATCAAGATTCAAGATATCCTCGAGTACCTCAAGTCTAAGGATACTTGCACCATTGCTATGATGAGATTATCACCGACATTTGAATAGTACATCCATGTGATGATCTCATGGCAGGTCATCCAATGTACTTACTACCACTAGTAAGCATCCACATGTCAAATCTAAATATCTCAATATTTACGGTTGTTCGAGATCCACCGCTGATCCAATCAAGGAATTTGACATGTGTTAGTCTATCCGGATTAACGATGTCCAGCCTCATTAATCCTATGACTAGGATAATTTAGATATTGACATAATTGCACATGATAGGAATCTCGAGAGTATGATCACATCATAATTTCCTTCATGCTATGTCATGTATCGTGGACTTCATTAATTTGATTAAAGATCACTATCAATTCATAATAAAATGAATATCAAATAAATGAAAATGCCTTTGCTTTATTTATTCATAACGTCTGTACATGACTATGAACAAAATGCGCTAAAGGGATTGCCTTTAGGGCACTATTTAACAACCTCCCACTTGACCTAAAGCCAATCGCCTTGGTATCTAATACCATGGCGAGTACATGAGAATCAAAATTCTTCGTGACAATGGCTTTGTCAACGGATCGGCAATATTCGCTCTCGGAATTCTCTATCGTGACATCACCTCGAGCAATGATCTCCGAATCAAATGGTATCGGTAGTACGTGTTTGGATCGTGATGAGACCTTGGTTCTTTCGCACAAGAATAGCTCCATTGTTGTCACAATACAACCGAATGGGTCCATCATGCCTAGGAACCACACCAAGTTTAGTAATGAACTTCGATCCAAACGGCTTCCTTTCTTGCATCCGATGCTGCAATGTACTCGCCTCGGTCGTTGAATCGCATCGCCTCTTGCTTGGAACTCTTCCAACCGACCGCTCCGCCATTTAGTGTGAAAACGTAACTGATTGGGACTGGAGTCGTCTTATCAGATTGAAAACGGCATCAGATGCGCCACTGAGATTTCCATCTCCATATATCAAGAAAACATCCTTAGTTCTTCGCAAGTACTTAAGGATATTCTCGATACCACCCAATGACCCTCACCAGATCCGATTGGTATCCGCTCGTAACACTTAGAGCATATGATACATCGGGTCTCGTATATAGCATTACAGTATATAATAGATCCTACTGCAGACGATACGGATCATATTCATACGCATCCTCTCGCCCCGCGTGTCCGAGGACATAGACTTCGAGAGTGTTATCCCATGAGTAATGGGAAGAAACCCTCTCTGGATTGCTCCATGCTAAACCTCTTTAGCACCTTGTCTATGTATCGCTGACCGTGAAAGACCAAGCAACCTCTTAGATCTATCTCTATAAATCTTTATCCCAAGGATATAAGTTGCTTCTCCAAGGTCTTTCATGGCAAAGTGTTTGGACAACCAAACTTTTACTGATTGCAACATTGAGACATCGTTTCCTAGCAACAATATGTCATCTACATATAACACAAGGAATACGATTGCAGTTCCATTAACCTTCTTGTACACACGGTGTTCATCCGGATTTTGTGAGAAACCAAACTCTTTGATCGTCTCATCAAAACGGATATTCCAACTCCTGGATGCTTGCTTCAATCCATAAATGGATTTCTGAAGCTTGCATACCTTTTCGCCATCAGCGGAAATGAAGCCCTCAGGTTGTGTCATGTACACATCCTCAGCCAGATTTCCATTCGGAAAGTTGTCTTCACATCCATTTGCCATATCTCATAATCATAATGAGCGGCAATGGCTAGGAGTATCCTAATGGATTTAAGCATTGCCATCGATCAAGGTCTCGCCATAGTCAACTCCTTGTCTTTGATTTAAAGCCTTTAACCACAAGCCTTGCTTTATAGGTAATCACATTACCATCCATGCCGCTTTCTTCTTGAAAACCCATTTGCACCCTATAGGTTTTATCCTTCAGTGCATCAACCAAAGTCCATACTTGGTTTTCATACATGGAATCCATTTCGATTTCATGGCACGAAGCCATTTTTCGATTCTCAACTCTTCGTAACCTCTTCATAGGTGGTAGGCTCATCATCCTCTATGAGCAATCGTCATTCTGCTCACTCACGAAATCCATATCTCTCGAACAGAGCGTATCCTACTTGACCCACGAAGTTTCGTGTGAAGTAGAAGGTTGAATCATTACCTCATCCGTATGAGATACAGCCAGAGTTCGTGATTGATTCTGCGTCCGTCCGAGCATCTTGAACTTCTTCAAGCTCAATTCGCTCCCCACCGCCTTCTTGTAAAAGAAACTCTTTCTAAAGACAGCATGCATCAAACAAACACCTTTTGTTCCTCAAAGATTGTAGAATTGATATCCTCTTGTTTCTTTAGGATATCCTACGAACAAACACTTGTCGATTTTGCTTCAAGCTTATCTCGACTTTGTCCGCTTCACATAAGCAGGACAACCCCATACTTTCAAATAAGAAAGATAAGGTTTCTTGTTAGTCCACATCTCATATGGAGTAACATCAATCGCTTTGATGGAACTCGCTTAACAAGTAAACAAATGTCTCAAGTGCATATCCCCAAAAGGATTTTGGTAATCGTAAAAGCCCATCATAGATCGAACCATGTCCAAGAAGGTTCGATTTCTCCTTTCTCGCCACACCATTGTCTTGGTGTGTAAGGAGGAGTCCATCGAGATAAGATCCCATTATCTCGAGATAATCCAAAACTCTTGGTCTAAGTATTCACCACCACGATCGGATCGTAATGTTTTGATACTTTTACCAAGTTGTTTTCTACTTCATTTCAATTGTTTGAACTTTTCAAACGCTTCAGATTTGTATCTCATCGAATATGTATACCCATATCGAGAATAATCATCGATGAAGGTAATGAAGTAACAACAACCATTTCGCATGGATGGACATCGGACCACATACATCCGAATGTATTAGGTCTAATAATCCAATATTGCTCACCCTTTCCTTAAAGGTAATCTTAGTCATCTTGCCTAATAAACAAGATTCACATGTGTCATATGATTCATAATCAAATGACCCTAAACTTCCACTCTTGTGGAGCTTAGCGACGTCTCTCATTTATATGGCCATGCATAATGCCATAAATAAGTTGATTTTAAATTATCTCTTTATGTCTTTTAGCGTCATTGACATTCATAACCGGATGTGACATATCTAATATGTATATTCCATTGCATAATGTACCAAGCACCATAAAGCATTCCATTTGAGCTAATAGAACAACCATTGTTACCAAAAGACAAATGGAAACCAAATTTATTTAAACAAGAAATGATAATATGTTCTTTGTTAACACGGGTACAAAATAACAATCATCCAAGTTAAGTACAAGCCCACTGGGAGTGTCAAAACATAAGTTCCTACGGCTAATGCAGCAACTCTTGCTCCATTGCCAACACGCAGTCCATTTCTCCCTTTATGAGTCGCCATCGTCCCCGAGGCCCCGTGATATCATTGCATATGTGTGAGCCACAACCGTATCTAATACCCATATGTTATGATCAAACAAGATAACCTCAATGACAAACATACCGAAGAAGTCGAGGCATCCGATGCCTTCTTCGCTTCATTGTTCCAGATAGACTTTGATTCGCGCCCAATGACCAGCCTTACCGCAATGGAAGCAGTACCTTTTGGTGCAGTATCTTTGGTCTTCTTCTTGCCTTTTCGCTGCACTTCCTTTCGCTTCGAGCCTTTTTCTTCTTCTGCTTCCTTTTCTTGGAAGCGGAGGAAGAAGAATCCACCAATAGCAACGCTTGCTATCTTGCTTGACAAACTTGTTCTCATTGCTCGAGCATGTTGATCACTCGAATTGTGGAGGATATTTGGTTCATCCGATAGTTCAACACAAACCGTGAATAACTATCCGATAAGCCAACAAGAATCAAGTCTATACTTAATTTCAATCCATCACAAAACCTAAGACCGCTAACCTCTCAATATAGCCATTCATCTTCAATGCATATTGCAATCGCAGATGAACCAGAGTCATCTTCGTTGTAAGAGCAATCTTGAGGTCTCGAACTGCTCGGACCGAGCTTGCTCATCAAACAACTCTCGTAGATGATACACTATCGTGTGAGCATCCATAGACTCGTCTTTATTCGCAGCTCGGTGACATCGATGCAAGCATAATGCATGTAGCTATGTCACCGTCTTTGAGATGCTTCGATATGCCTTCGATCATCATCGAAGCTCCTTCGTAGTGGATCGTAGCGGAAAATCAAGGATGTATCCAAGATCTTCAGATCCGAGAACAATTCTCGATTTCGCAGCCGACCAAGAAAATTCGTCCAGCTTAATTTGTTTGTATCCATTAGTGAGCGTAGATTCACACTAGTCGACATCTTGAATCAACCTAAACATAGAGAGAAAGGAAGTTAGAATAGAATTAAATGTATGATCATAAGGACTTAAATGACATACATATGGCTCCCACTAGTTTCAATAGAATCCATAACCCTCATCATGAATCCAAGAAACAAAATGGCACAATGTCCTAGTGGGTCGATATCCGACATTGCTAAGAATGACCTCGAGGTTAGCTCAACAAATCACCTTGGGTCAATCGGTAGGTATCGGTCATACCAATTGCATCTCGAATGCAACTATCGCTCGATCTATCAACAGTTGATGTATGCACATACATTGGGTTATCAACACTGATGCGTATACATCCGATGTACACTACCCAATTTAGCCTCATCACGCTTGACGCGAGGTTAGCTCAACAAATCAACGCTTCTAGGAAAACCGACCCATTAATCCGAAAATCATATTTTCATGGTT
Organism: Erythroxylum novogranatense; assembly: GCA_029891385.1. Lineage (NCBI taxonomy): Eukaryota > Viridiplantae > Streptophyta > Magnoliopsida > Malpighiales > Erythroxylaceae > Erythroxylum > Erythroxylum novogranatense. The sequence continues at coordinate 37,730,699 of CM057225.1, forward strand.
CAACATATCCAGTATAGAGTGAGCTTGAGGTTAGCTCAACAACCCAACCCTATAAGAACTCGGTTCTTACCATATTAATGGAAGGCGTTAGTTTTCATATTTAAATTGAGGATTTTAGGTCTCATCAAATTAATCTCATCCAAGGATCATAGTCATCTTGACTATATGGACTGATTTAGGGCATTGTATCAATCATATTGAATTTATACCTAAAATCATCCATCATCCCTCCAAAGAATGTGTTTATAGTCGATCGAGCAAGTTACGTCGATCGAACATGTGCTACCGACCGAACCTTTGCTCGGTCGACTACACTATCGGTAGACGCTCCAATGATCGAACATGTTCTAGTCGATGGAAGGGTTATCAGACACGCCCAATGACCGACATGTTCTAGTCGATCGAACCCTTCTTCCAAATGACCGAACAAATCTCGTCGATCGAATGCTTTTCCAATGACCGAGCAAGTCCCAAATGATCGGAATGAGCTTGGCTTGCTTTCTAGTCGGCTAATTCTCAATTCGTGCAGTCCCAATTCACAATACCAATATACCAAGTATATAAAACATTATATTGATGTGCTAATGAAACTTTTTCATCAAATCATGCATGCCAATTAGTCACACTAAATGAGATAAACTTGAATCCGATTAATCAACTATTAACCAATTTGATTTCCACATAATTCAAGGACACCAAATAATCATGCTAAGTATCTCTAGGTAGGTTACACGTTATCAAAATTACTTGACACTTGTCACACAAATTATGACGGCCAAAATAACTAAGATAACGGAATAAGCTAACGAGACTCTAAAGTGACCTATTCGACATCCAAAAATTATTGGAAACCCTAAATTCAAGAATCTCATCTTGGCATGCATACCACATCAACATAACACATTTTTACTCACTATAAAAATGATTCAAGGCATTGGAAATGAGAATTACACAACCAATCATTTCAAACAAAACAGCCCCAGCATGTTTCTCAAAACTGCCAAGCTATGCATTTTGCTCAAAATGATCATTGAAACATTTTCAATAAATGCTGAGAAAATTACAGAGGTTAAAACATGTTCCCAACATGCTCCATGAATTTTTTCAGGATTTATTTCCAACAAAGACTCATTGAACCTCAGCAATCTAGCCAAACCAGAATCTGTGTTCTTCAGCACAGACATTCCCAGCAGCATACAAGAAATTCGGAAATAAATAGTAAATCACCTTGAAAACATTTTTCCATCCACAGAGACATTCACAAACATCTTAGGGACGTGTCGGTGAAAACCAATCCGAAAAAGATTTTCTAGAATTTATTCTCGAATTTACAAGCATAGCTGTTTCAGAAACGCTCAACAAGACAGCATCCGAAACTTAGGGAATTAAATCAGCAAAACCTTATCAATCGGCATCGATAAAATTTTTCCTTTCATAGACACATTCAGCAACATCTAATGAGCAAGTCTATACAAGAAAATTTCGAAACCCCAATTCTATACAGAATCGAAATTGCACAGAAGTAGCATGCAACACAGCTCAATTCACTAAGGAATTCACCTAGTTATCATTTTGACTGCTTATACAACACAAGTGTCTCTCGATACCACTGTAGGAAAATCCCGGGTGGGCATCACATGCCCAGGGTGCGGAATTAAAATTTTAAGTCCCGGACATTCCCAAAGCCAGGATCCATGTGTATGTATACACAATCAAACCATAACGACCAAAGGAGACCGTCTCTAACCAGTATCCACGCAGAGGTCGGAAAACCTAACCGACAAACTCTTTTGACCCGGAATAGCTAGAACAAGATAAGGAGTGTGCTAGCACTAACCTTGTTCTTGGAGAGCTAGGATTAATGGAGGAGATGACAAAACCCACTTGGAGGAGATGAAGGACTCGTTGGAGAAGATGGAGAACTTAGGTTTTCACCAAAACCCTTGCTTCCTCTTGTTTCCACGATGATGCTTCTCAAGCTTAAGGTTTAAAACTCATTTTAAGCCTTTTATATCATCATCTACGAGCCTCATCACCTTCCTCTTTATTGGTTTTGTCTTTTATGCATTAAATGCTTAGGTGACTAAGCATATAAGGAAGCTTCAAGCCTCTCCTCTCTCTCCACGTAAACACATATAAATATATATATTAATTAATTATTTAATCAATTAATTAATATATATAATTGCTGAAGTGGTCCAGTCAAGCTGGGTCGGTCCTACCGCCTGCTGGCCTCCCCGTGGCGAAAAATCGCGGAGACCCTTTTCAAGAATGTCGATGTCGCGATCTCATCGGACATATCCCAATCTCATCGGGATCCATTTAATCCTATTGCTCTCCGGATATCGGATCTCCGTCCAAACTATTTTACTGATTCTCCGAGTCACTCTTATGCGTGTGACCCATTAGGTTCCGGTTATGTTGGCCACTTAGATTAACACTTAATCTGAGCAAGTCATGAGCGGTATCTAGCAACACATCATGACCCCAATTGACCGGAAAGTAATTGGTTTGACTAATGAAACCATATCACTAACCCTTCCATAGACAATTACCGTGCAATTCGTCCTTTCACCATGCTATACCCCACTTGGTTTGAGTATGGGCAATGTGTCAACTCTTACTAGACCGATTAAATCAAATCTAGTCCAAGTGTAATTAGATCTCGCCCTAGGACTCATTACTTTATATGTCCATGAAGACCATCTTCATGACATATGTATGCTCGGCCAGAGACTTCAAAGTAATGATCCCGATAAGAGGCCATGGGTATCTCTTCTGCTATCACAGAAGTGGTGAATCCTCTATTGGCTACTCAATTACCTTCGAATACCTCAAGCTATACCCAATCACCACCCTATGAGCGACCTCTGAAAGGCAACAAGGAATGGAGTCAAAGATGTAATCAAGATTCAAGATATCCTTGAGTACCTCAAGTCTAAGGATACTTGCACCATTGCTATGATGAGATTATCACTGACATTTGAATAGTACATCCATGTGATGATCTCATGGCAGGTCATCCAATGTACTTACTACCACTAGTAAGCATCCACATGTCAAATCTAAATATCTCAATATTTACAGTTGTCTGAGATCCACTGCTTGATCCAATCAAGGAATTTGACATGTGCTAGTCTATCCGGATTAACGATGTCCAGTCTCATTAATCCTATGACTAGGGATAATTTAGATACTGACATAATTGCACATGATAGGAATCTCAGTAGTATGATCACATCATAATTTCCTTCATGCTATGTCATGTATCAGGGACTTCATTAATTTGATTAAAGATCACTATCAATTCATAATAAAATGAATATCAAATAAATGAAAAATGCCTTTGCTTTATTTATTCATAACGTCTGTACATGACTATGAACAAAATGCGCTAAAGGGGATTGCCTTTAGGGCACTACTCTAACAATAATGTCCTAGTGGGTCGATATCCGACATTGCTAAGAGTGACCTTGGGTTTACCCAACAAGCCACAACTTAGGTCAATCGGTAGGTATCGGTCATACCAATTGTATCATCGATAACCGACATTAAGAATGACCTTGAGTTTGCTCAACAAGCCACCTTATGTCTCGGGAGGTATCAGATATACCAATTACATCTTAGACACAACTATCGATCAGTGCTATCAACTTGTTGATGTATGCACTTACATTGGGTATCAACTCTTTGATGCGCATACATCTAATGTATGCTACCCAATTTCGCCTCTGTCCACGTTGACCTTGAGGTTAGCTCAACAAATCAACGCTTCTAGGAAAACCGACCCATTAATCCGAAAATCTTATTTTCATGGTTCGAACATATTCGTATAGAGTGAGCTTCTTATTTTCATGGTTCGAACATATTCGTATAGAGTGAGCTTGAGGTTAGCTCAACAACCCAACCCTATAAAAACTCTGGTTCTTACCATATTAATGGAAGGCGTTAGTTTTCATATACCGAGGAGGGATTTCGGGTCTCATCTACTTCTTCTCCAAGCCGTAGGATTATAGTCACCATGACTATATGATATGATTTAGGGCATTTCATCAATCACATTGAGTCTATACCTAAAATCATCCATCATCCCACCTATGCATGCCACAAGTCGACTTTCATCAAATGCAAGTCGACTTATGCTTCTACTCACACAAGTTTCGACTTGTATGACACAAGTCCACTTATGTCATCTGCCCATGAACAAGTCGATTTACAAGGTACTACAAGTCGATTTATATCGAGATCTTGAACAAGTCGACTTATTCTATCCACAGTCGACTTATCCAAAAATCTTGAACAAGTCGACTTATACCATATACAAGTCGACTTATTCAGGGAATTTTGCTAAAATCTCTAATCGGCTAATTCCTCAATCAGTACAATTCCAATTCTCAACACCATCATACCTAGGGTAATATCGTGAATTGATGCCTCAATGAACACTTCATTGATTCATGAATGCCTTAAATAGTCAAACTATATGAAAAGCTTGAAATGAGTCAAAACTCATTAATTCCAAATAATTTAGGAACACCCAAATCATCAACCTAAGCATCTCTAGCTAGCACATACATTATCAAATTTACTTCAGCACATGCCATAAAAAATATGACGGTCAAAACAAACAAGATAATGCAACATGCTAACGAGACGCTATTGTGATCAATTAGGCATCCGAAAATTCTTGGAAAAGCAACTTCAAGCAATTCAGTTTGGAAATCATACTACATCAAGATAACACATTTTTAATCACATTAAAAATGGTGCAAGGCATTGGAACTGAAAAAGCACACTCAATCAAGCCAAGCAAAACAGTCCCAACAATTTTCACAAAACTGTCCAGTTCTGTACATTGCTCGAAATGATCAATGAAACAATTTCAATAAATCATGATAAACTTATATAGGTTACTACATGTTCAGAACATGCTACATGAATGTTTTCAAGATTTTAGGCCATCAAAAACTCAGTCAACCTAAATAACAAAACCGATTCAAAATCTGTGTTTATCAGCACAGCAATTCCCAACAGCATAGAATAAATTCGTGAATAAATATCCAATCACCTTGAAATCCAATTTCCATGCTCACAGACATTCACCAACATCTTAGAGACATGTAGGTGAAGGAAAATCCGAAAACTCATTTTTCTAGAAGTTATTCTCGATTTTATACTCATGCCTGTTCCAGAATCGTTTCACAAAACAGCATCTGTAACCTTAGGGGATTAATTAGCAAAACTATATCAAATCAAATCGATAAATTCTGAAAATTCATAGACATATTCTCTAACATGTTATGAACAATTCTGGGCAGAAAAATTTCGACAAAAATATCACAATATAAATTCAAAATCTGAACAGATAGCATGCTTCAACAGAAAATTCCATTAGGGTTTCTGATCTCGCTTAGGTTTTAGCTTCATACGGGATACCAGACTCTCTGATACCACTGTAGGAAAATCCCGGAGGTACATCACATGTACCGCAGCGAAAAACAAAAATTTTGTTTCAGGACTTTCCGAATCCTGTGATCCAGGTATCGGTATGAAGACATCAACCTAAATAGCCAAAAGAGACTATCTCTAAAGGTGATCCACGCAGAGATCAGAAAACCTAACCGAGTCAAACCCCTTTGACCCGGGAATAGCTAGAACAGATTAAAGCCTGCTAGAGCCTACCTCTATCCTGGAGAGCTGAAGGAAACGTTGATGGAGGAAGAAACCCTTGGAGGAGAAGATGAAGAATCAATGGAGAAGGTGAAGCATTTTGGTTTTTCACAAAAACCTTTTCTCCTTCTCTCATCTACGATCATGCTCTATTCCAAAAGACCAAAGAAAACTCTTTTTTCTTGCTTTTTTCATAAGCTACGATCATCTCTTCTCCATCTTCCATTTTTGTCTTTTAGTTATCATGAAAAATGATGACTAAGCATGATGACTAAGCTTCCTTATGGAAGCTTCCATGCTCATTCCCTTTCCATCCACGTTTTTACATATGTATATATATATTAATTAATTATTTAATTAATTAATCATATATATATATGTATATATATATTGCTGAAGTAGTCCAGTCACACTGGGGTCGGTTTCTACTGGCCATCGGCCCCAAAGGTTTGAAACAACTCCTAAACCTTTCTTAGCAATATCGATGTCGCGATCTCATCGGGACATATCCCGATCCCATCGGGATCCATTTAATCCATTTGCTCTCCATAATTGGAACTCTGTCCAATTACTATTTTACAGATTCTCTGAATCACTCTTATGCGTGTGACCCTTTAGGTTCCCGGTTATGTTGGCCACTTAGATTAACAATCAATCTGAGCAAGTCATGAGCGGTATCTAGCAACACATCATGACCCCTATTGACAGGAAAGTAATCGGTTTGATGTATTCATCACGAACCAGATCACGAACCCTTCCATAGAAAATTACCGTGCAATTCGTCCTTTCACCATCCTATACCCCACTTGGTTATGAGTATGGTCAAAGTGTCAACTCTCACTAGACTGAGTCTAGCCCAAGTGATATCAGTTCTTGTCCTGGGACTCATTACTTTATATGTCAATGAAGACACTTTTCATGACATACATGCTAGCCAGCCTTAGTAATGATCCCGACAAGAGGCCATGGGTATCTCTTCTGCTAATCCAGAAGTGGTGAATCCTTTATTGGCTACTCAATTATCTTCAATACCTCAAGTCGCACTCCAAGCACCACCCTATGAGTTACCTCTCGAAGGCAACAAGGAATGGAGTCAAAGCACGTGATCAAGATTCAAGATATCCTCGAGTACCTCAAGTCTAAGGATACTTGCACCATTGCTATGATGAGATTATCACCGACACTTAGATAAGATATCCATGTGATGATCTCATGGCAGTCATCCAATGAACTTACTACCGCTAGTAAGCATCCACATGTCAATTCTAAATATCTCATATTTACGCTTCGAGATCCACCGCTGATCAAATCAAGGAATATGACATGTGCTAGTCTATCCGGATTAATGATGTCCATCTCATTAATCCTATGACTAGGAGAATTCGACATCGACATAATTGCACATGATAGGAATCTCGGGAGTATGAACACATCATAATTTCCTTCATGCTATGTCATATATCATGGACTTCATTAATTCGATTAAAGATCAATCAATTCATAAACAATGTTTATGAATATCAAATTAATGAATAATGCCTTTTCTTTATTTATTCATCAAGTCCGCATACGACTTTGAATAAAAGCGCTAAAGGGATTGCCTTTAGAGCGCAAATAAACAAGATCGATTTTGAACAAGTCGACTTATCCAATGAACAAGTCGACTTATCGATGCATCGAACATGTGTAAGTCGACTTACACATGGTACAAGTCGACTTATCACTTACACTATGAATATATGCATATGCAGTAAACCAGTTCCTCTATAATTAGAGGCCAGTAGCATACTCAACAAGAATACAAAGAAACCGATCACCGCCTCGATATTACCATTTTACCCTTGCTGACAGTAATGGGATGTTACAATTCTTGTCTTAAATTAAACAAGAGTCATAAGGCTATGATTTACAAGAGAATTTCAAATGAATTTAAGATATTGAGTTTTTTCAAATTCGGTGAACGCGTAGTGGAAATAAGTTCAAGTATGATGATTAGGTACATGGGCACACTAAGGGACTTTGGTAAGTAAATATTGGGAGCATTTTGAGCATGAGAATGAATTCATGATGTCTTTAAGGGTTCAAGGGATGAAGAATGAAAAAATAATAATTTTATAACCCTTCAAAGTAATACGCACACTCAGGTTTCACGATTTTAAGCAAGAGAGTTGGGTTCCGAAAACGGGATTCAACAGTCGGGATCCGATCTCCGGGTTGGGTTTCGACAGCACTTCGATAATTTTCAATCATTAAAATCATCGGACCTCCTATCCGGAATCCAAACACAATCAAATCATATTATATATTCCATATCCATACACAAGTGTATATCCCAATTCCATACGCAAAATCCATAACTCATTATTCATATTCCAAAATAAATGCATTACAAACTTTAATGGCATTTTCAAGCCACAATACAACATCAATCTCATAATCCGAATCCAAATACAAAGATGCAACTCCAAACTACATAGGATATAAAAGTCCCAAAATTCTCAACATGTCTAAGATCTAAATTGTAACATCCCATCACCGATGGGAAGGGTATTTTGGTCAATTGGGACGGGTTAGGCGAGTATAAATAACTCTCGGCATGAACATGCATCATGTAGCCTCTATAATTATATGAATGGTAATTTTTGCACATGCACATGATTGTACATGCATTCATGACATTTCCCGGCATGCAGATCTAAATGTAATTTTGTGTGATTGATGTGATAGTTGTGTTTGAAAAATTAAATTGGAGTGAGTTATGTGTGTTTTACATTTTTAGGAAATTTTAGAAATTTTTCGGAGAAAATTTTCGGACCGGAAAAATTATCAAATGGCGGACTGATTAATTTCCGATACCGAAAATTACTGCCCAGATAAATAATTTAGGGATTAATTAGAGCTATTGGATGGATTAATTGGAGCCATTGGATTGGATTAAGGGTTTCTTAATAAATGATTTTTGTCTTTAATGATTTTTATCTTTTTCTTAGTAAAATGACAAGTGTCCTCTCATTTAATAATCTTGTCTTATGCCATTCTTTCACTTACGACACTCCTCTATCTAAAAGTCACCAAATCACTTTTAAAAGCCAATTTATGCTTGTGTTTCCCTCATCATTCACGGCACTTCCATTTGAAAAAGAAACAAAAGTGAAAGTTGGCTTTGCTTCTCTCATCCGAAACCTCCATACTTTCTTTTTCTCCATCTATTTTTCCACTTGTTCTAGCTAGATCACTCCTCTCTTCTACCTTAAGCACTTCCTTTCATGCATGCAAGCTCAACCCTCCTACCTCCCTTGCTTTGGTGATGATTGTGTAGGGTGAAATGAAGTTGAGGGGTTGGTGAGTTAGTTGAGTAATTGAAGAATTGAAGAGCTTGTAACTTGTTTAAGGTAAGAATTGTGTATTGTATTCTGTCAATTGGTAGTTAGAAGCATTCATGGGGATTAATTGAACATTAATTTCATAAAGATAGTGGTTGGATTATTTGGGTGTAAGTATAAGTATGTGTGAGGTTGAATATGTTGTGAATTGGTTATGGATTAGTTTTGGATTGATTTTTATGTTTGAATAATGGTAGATGAATGGATATTTAGGGAAGAAAATTGTGTATGTGTGCTGCCAAATTGTGATTGATTACTCAAGTAAATGTGTGATGAACTTATGGCTGAATTAGAGGTTCAAATGGATGCTTATTGATGTAGGTATAGTAATGGAATGAAAGGAGTTGAGTTGGATATGAATTCTGGAAAATCTTACTTTGTGTAGGTTTCAGATTTTTGTGTAAGTGACTCTAAGGGCATAGGTTTTGTGCTTTTTGTGTTATGATATTTATTTGGGACTGTTAAAGATGAAATTGGCTCAAGTGACCTTCTGGAAAGTTGTATAGGATTGTTGTAAGTTTCTAATGACGTATTTTATGCGAATTTTGGATGTAAGGATTGTTAGATATAAATTTGTAAAGTTTTGTTATAGTTTGGGTTTAATGTTGATTTCTTAAACCCTAACAGGACAACCACTTTAGTGAGAGGATTTGACCTAGTTTGAATGGGAATTTGCTTTGAAGTCCTTCTTGAGAATCGTATTATATTTTCTGAGCTTTTTATTTCTAAATGGTATGTAATTTTTCGACAATGGGTTGGAAAGTTATGAATGTTGGAAGATTCTGTTACTGTGAGAATGAGACTTATATAGGCAGAAGCTTTGCTTGAGAATTTGAGTTGTTTAGAGGTTGATTTTGCTTCCAAGTTATTCATGAAACTTGTAGGAAATGTTTTTATCTTTCTTTTGACCTATATCTTGGAATTTTTGGAATAAGGAATGGAAAGATAGGAATTTTTTGTAGAGTGCAGTTACTGTTCATATGGTAGTTTTATTGTTTCATTGGGCAGAAACTTTGTTTGTGTTTTTGACCCTCTTATAGATTGAATTGGATTTTGGGGGGGGGGGGGGAGGGGGGGGTCTTCTTGAAGATTGTAGAAAATGTTTAGAGCTTTCTAATGGTGTATAATGTACCTTATTTGGAGTTATGAGGAAGAAGTTATGAGGATTGGAAGAACACAGTTACTGTTCATATGGTCATTCATGGGTAGTAACTTTGAAGTAGTTTTTGGCACCCTTAAAGGTGAGATTGGTTTGTGAGCCCTTCATGGAACTTGTAGGGTTTCTTGTTATCTTTCCAATGAGATCTTGTTTGTAATGTTTGGATAAGTGTTTAAAGAGTTATGCATGTTAGAAATTCAGATGGTGGAAGAGTGGGAAATAAGTGCAAACTCTCTTATCTTTTGTTTTGTCCTAAAGCTTCTTTTGCTTATATCTTCGTCATCCAACCTCCGATTGACCTGATTCTCGAGGCGTCGGATTCATAAGACAATTATCTACCTTTTAATATAGAATTGTGGACTTTGTGGGATTTAATTGAGATTTAGGGATTGAATCCAAGTGAGAGAATTGATTAAATTTTGGCAATATTCGGACCTATAGAGGTCCAAATTGAGTAATTCTGGTGTCTATGGGTTCCTAAGACATAGGGAAATATTTTGTGATGTGAATTATAGAATAGTACCAGGAATGTCACGAACATGCATTGTACACATCTAAATTGCTACATGTGCATTATTTAATATTTCTAATTGTGCATTTGGTAACATGCGAATATTTTGAATGTTTTAGAGGCACAGTTGGAACGTCATCCCACGGACGTTGCCGAGACTTCCCGGCATTAGCTCGAAAACTATTTGGTGAGTAACCTAGATGGTTTCTCAATTATTAATTATTTATAATTTCGCACTTATAACATTGTGGAGAATAATGGTGGGCCTTGCGTTTGTTTATGCCTGAATTCCGGACCGAAGGTGTCCGATGTACTGAGAGATACTGACAAAGGAGTGCCCTACTTGATATATGTGATTTGAATGTGATTGATTGTGAACCATTTGTGTGATTGTGTTAATTTGTGATCAACCATGATGTTGGCTTTGTTTTATTTTGACATATGCATTCCATGCATAAATGTATGATCAGTAACTGACAGTTGTGACCGGAGCAGCAACCGAGAGCTTAAAGCTCAACGTATTTGGGTCTCGAGCCCATAGTGACACAGAGCCTCAGGCTCACCAATTAATGCGTCCTTATTGGGACAGTTTAGGCGCTCGGTCACAACAACGTAATAAATTGGAAAAAGGGTCACATACGCATTACATATGTATTTGATTGAACGTCTTTGATTGGGTGAAAAGTAAATTGCTTTGTGCCCATGTGAATAGTCATGTGGCACTTCTGAATGGATTATTGTGAAATAAATGTGATCTGTTTGTATATTGCATGAATTGGGTGAACCATCGATGATGGTTCCTCACTGAGTTCGCAAACTCACCCAAAATTGCAAATTATTTTTCAGGACTGAGAGAGTAGACTCGTAGCTCCAGAGAGACTTTTCCTGCCGTGTAGATCGAGTTGGCAAGAGAAGTCATGGCTCACAGGTCAGTCAGCTGGCACTTTTTGAGGGATGACCTAGTTAGGGTTTTTTGTATTTGATTTCCTTTTTGGAGTAATGTACAGACTAGAAAAAACTGACAGTTATGTAAATTACTTCTTTTGATGATATGAAATGAGAAAATTTTATGGTTTCAAAAATTAGTGATATGATGCTTTATAATTATTGATGCCATGTGAAGTGTTAGTGATTGCTCGTAGCGCACCCTTTTCGTAGGATATGTATCGGGATGACCTACGGGCGTCCCGGTGTATACCCTATGGTAAGGGGGTGCCACATAAATCTTACAACAAATTAACTTAAAAACCAGTCATATACATAACGAACGGACGTCTTGACTTTCTTTCATCCGATCTCCTTCTTGATACCTGGAGATGGGAATGAAAGGGGGTGAGCTTTACAGCTCGTGGATAACATGTTTATAACAGAAAAATAAGCAAAAACTATTTTCAAAACTCATGGTCATTTCATAAAATTTCACGGTTGAAACATCAAATGCTTATTTCTCCAAAATCTCAATTTTTCAAAAATTCACGAACAATTTCAAATCATGTATGCATCAAACTTATAACACAACATAAGCACATAACACATCAGAAATTGGTTTGGGTCGGTCCAAAAAATAGAATGTACTACACATTCCAGCATAGCGGACCTATGTAGCAAGTGAGCAACGTATTACACATTCCACGTGAATGTCCTCAGTAACATGAACTTATGGGATTCCTTAACGGAGCTCCCATGTCACTAACGAACAGGCGGGCGAAGCCTTTGACAAGTGCACTTGACAACTTATGGGACCTAACCAAACCCACATAACATATTTTCACATTTGAAAACAGATTTTCTCGAAGGCACATTTCCAAAACTGAGTTTTCATACGCTTGTCATATCGAACACATTTCATTCACAATTCAACCAAATTCAAATTCACATAACAATCAAATTCACATACAATTTCTCAGTCATTCAAAACCTAAGAATGCAGCACTTTTAGCAACATAATCAAATTATTTAAATCATGTGAAAACAATGAATTTAATCATTCGAAAACAATAATTTGAAAACATTGTAATTTCTTGATTTTTTTCGAAAACATATCATTGGCTTATAATTCAAATTATAAACACGGTACCCACCTCATATCCATGCTTAATTACTTGTCCAATACCTCAACTCTTGCCTTTTCTTAACTTCTTTCATAAATTGTAAAAATCCCTAATTCAAAAGGAATTCCAAAATTGAGCAATTAATATCTAAACCAAAATTCTTTCAAAATCCAACAACTCAAAATTTTCTCTTACCTTAATTTTTCACCAAAAGAGGAATTTTGTAGCTCATATGCGAACTCTCATCTTCTTCCACCTTTTCCTTCTTGAATCAACTTAAAATCACTATTGAAATCTAACAAAATCGAAACCCTAGCATCTCTTTTCTTCTTTCCCCTTTTCTCCACCGAAAGCTCTCACTCTTCTGTCTTCTCTCTTCTTTCTTTTCTTTGTAAATAAACAATTTCGTGCTTGCTTCATCTTATAAGAAGACTCACAAGCCTTAATTACAAGTGTGCCATTAATGAGTGCAAAATGACCAATTTGCCCTTACATATAAGCCTTATAACTTAAAACCTTAAGTGTACTTCCAATTTTGCCCCTCATGCATTTTTAACACTTTAATTCAATAATTCACTCCATATCATATGGCCTTGCACAAATTAACATGCTAATTACTCACATTAACATGCTAATTAAATCCTCAAAATCATAAAATAAATCAAAGTCTCAAAATATCATTAAATCATGATTAAATTAGGACATTTTTCTAATCATCAAATTGAAGGAATTTGCTAAACCTTCCTTCTAGAGAAATGTTCTTATAGTCTCAACTTTATAATGACACTAAAATCATTCAATTTGGTTCAATACTCCAAAAGTTATACTCCAAACATTTTCGGACTATTCTTATGCTAAAACATTTTCTTGCGATTTATTCCATCCCAAAATTGATAGTCTTAGAGATTAAATTGAAACTCAATTCCATCAGAACATTTGTAGCCCTATCGCTCTAGTTCAATCCAAATCAAGAATCACCTCATTTGGATGACTAGAGCAAAAGTTATGGTCAAAATACTTTCAGCTCTTACTAATCCAAGACTGAACATTAAACCCAACTTCAAATCAGAAATTGAAGGTCCTAGAGTCCGAATTAAAATTCAGTTCCTTCATATAACTTGTAATTCCATGTCTCTAGTTTATTTAAAAATAACAATCAACTCAATTGGATCTCTACAAATTTAGAATTTACCAAAATACTGAACCATGTTCAGAAAATTTTCTAACTCAATTTGATTCAATCAAACTTCCTCAATTTAATCTTAAAATCTCCAACGTCTTAGGAATCCAACGCTTCAAAAATCAAGTCAATCGGATGTTAGAAGAAAAACTTATAAGAAAAAGAGTGAGAGAGGGTCAGATCGGGTCGGGTCGAGCCCGGACGGACATGGCAAAAAGAACCTCGCCCTAGAGAGGCCGTTGTCTCGCAAGGCGCTCGCCCTCGCAAGCGTTCATGAGGCTCGCCCTCACGAGGCGCTCGCACTCTCGAGGACGCCTGAATCCCTTTTTTTTTCAAAAATTCCTAACTTCCAAAATACATAGCTTTTGACTCAAGAGTCCAAAATTTACACACTTGGTATCAAAAGAAATCTAAAATGAATCTCTACAACTTCCGTGAAGAACTTAAAAACCAAATCCTTCTCTAAAGGGGTCAAAATCCCACTCAAAACTTGTCCCCATTTAATGTCACCCTAAACAGTAACACAACTTCTAAAATTTCTATCTTTCAACTTCAAAGTCCAAAAATGTCATACTTTATATCAATGAAAATATCAAAATGCAACCTATAACTTTCATGAAGGACAGAAAAATCAATTTGGCCTCTAAGGGAGTCAAAAACTACTTCAAAATTTCTATCCACTAATGATCATCCCAAACAGTAACAAAAACTTCTAAAAATTATAACTTCACATTCCATGGTCCAAAATTTCCATACTTTACATCAATGGAAAGATAAAAACATAATAGAAAACTTTCATGAAGCACTTAAAGCTAATTTCAACCTCAAACTAGGTCAAGTTTTCAATTAAAGTTTCTGCCAAAAATTTGTCATCCTAAAACAACATCCAAACTTCCAAATTTCACATCTTCCAATTTCCACAATCAAAATAACATATTATACATCATTGTAAAGCTATGAAATTTCTCTATAACTTTCATGTAGACCACTTACTCCAATTCGAACTACATCAGTACAAAATTGGTCTCAAAGCACAGTACACACAAATTTACCCTAATGAGCATTTTCAAAAATAAAGCAAAATAACTTAAATTTGAAAAATCATAACTTTCAATCTCGGTATCGAAACACGTCATACTTTATAGCAATAGAAATCCATCAATATAAGCTACAACTTTCATGAAGACCATTTTATCAAATTCTGCCTAAATCAAACCAGAAAAATTCATGAAAGTTTCAGCTCAAAAAGTCAACTCTGCTACTATTCATCCTAAAAAGTCAGACTTACAATTCCATAAAATTTAACACTTTCACTATTTATTTCTTACTTTTCAATTTCATTTAAAACAATCCATTCATTATAAATTTTTATAGCACCCTCAAAATCATCAAAACCGAAATCAATTTTTCTCACATCTTCCAAAATTTCATACATAACCTATAAGTAACACAATTATACACAATAGAAGAAATCCTTGAATTCTCATGCTTCTACTACCCAATTCCTCATTTAATAGTCCTTTACCAATGCTAAAGTCCAATAAAAGATCGGGGTCCAACAAGGGTAGCTTCTAAAGCTTGTGTATTTGGTTGAATTATTTAGGAAGTTCCATTGTAATCTCTTGAATTGATAATGTAGTGTAGCTTTTTCCTTTTGTTTTTCAATATCATTTGTTGTCTCTACAAACTCGCTTTATATAAATGTGTATTAACTTTCATGAACAACTGTCATTCTTCTCTATTCTTCCTGAGTTTGTTTGATCAATTCCATAGGATCACGATGGTGTTCCTAAATACTACCTCTTTATGCAGTGATCACCACTATTGATCCAAAACCAATACAAAATTACCATCTTAAAGCTTTTAAGAGTATCTCAACTTGCACTTGTACGAATGCGCAAGTTAAGTCACGACCATGACTTGCTTGCATGGCCATGCAAGTTAAGTTAAGATCATGACTTAACTTGCACGACTATGAACTTGCACGCCTATGGATGTAAGGCCGTGACTGAACATCTTCCCTTGCCTCCAAGGAAGAAGTATTATTAAATTAATATGTTGGAGGAAAAGAACAAGATTGATGAGCATTGATGTATGGACCTATGTAAAGTAGGATATGAAAAATTGAAAGGGTTAAACGAGCAGATGAGGGATGTATCTTTTGGTTTCAAGTTATTCTTGATAATGGTAGTTTACTTTAGAGGTTTATATATCTTTTATATGGGCATCTCCTTAATCTTTCAAAGATGGTGTGATACAATTTTGCCTTCATTTAATCACTTTGTGGTTGTAGCTTTAGAAATGTTGATGGGTTAAATGTCTACCCATATCTCTTTTGCAGGTTAACTTTGTGATTGAAGGAAATTATAGCGGTTCAGTTCACCAAGAAAAAGTGAATGTTTGATCTTCTCATTTTTCTAAGCAAATTGAGGCATAGTTCTGCAATTTCCTAGTATAGAATTTGATATTTGCTTTAATGAATGATTTTTTAATTACCTTAGAAAGGTTCTTTTCTCCATATCCTAATTTCAAAAGCCATCCACCCCTTCTTTTGCTACGTTAAGAAATCAATATGAATCTTATAATGTTTGCATCTCATGTATAAGCACCTAGTAATGCAAATAATTTTGTAATGTGTTTAGTGTATAGGGATGATTTTTGTTTATTTGTATTTAGAAGATCGAAATAAGTTGGAAAATGGAGTTCCCTCTTTATCTTTAATGTATCTTATGCTCCCTGTTTTGGTATTTTAACACATCTTGTTATTATTTTCTAGTTCAGTAGAAGCTTGTCTTTCTCTTTTCCATTGTTTTTTTTTTCCTCTTGATAAAGTTCCCAATCTTTTCTTATGCTTCATCATTGTCAAAGATGCGAGGGTCATGTGGGATCACAAAACTGGTAGCTCGAAAGGATATAGCTTTGTTTCTTTTCGCAATCAACAGGTTGCTACACTTCATAAGGTTGATGTTACGAATCATATTTTTCTCTCGCTATGATGGATAGACATTTCCATATTGACATCGTAACACCCCGTGTTAGGGGTTAGAATATTGAGGAATTTCAACGCACTTTATGCTTTGCATAATTGAGTTTTCACTTATATATGCATATGCAATTTTGGACACAAACAAATATTTGTACATGCATTCATTGACATTTCCATGTATAATTGGTTTTAAAATTCCAATTAAGATGAGAATTGTGGTTTATTAGTGATGAAAATTTATTTGAAGATTATTAGTAATATTTTAGAATTTTTAGTGAATTTTAGGAATTTTTAAATTGTGGTATTTAAGGAATAGGAAAATATTAAAAAAGTTACTAATGGCAGTGATGTGTGTGAAATTAAGTTGGTGACATGTGTATTTCATGCAAAGAGGATATGTGGTTAATTTTGAGAACACTGTAGTTTCTATTGTTCTTCGGATTAGGGTGTTCATCGAAGACACATAACATTCTTCACTAACTAGTCTTTTGATTTTTTTACTTTATTGTTAACCTTTACAAATTAAACAATTTGGTCCAGTTAGGAATTTACCCCTCTCTAGTCTTGTTATTACTTGCCACCGAACCCTGTTTCCACTCTCTCTGTTGAAGAATTCTCAGAAAAATCAAGTAAGTTGTGTTAGAGTAGTGCCCTGAAGGCAATCGCCTTTAGCGCATTTTGTACAAAGTTGTGTACATACTTTATGAATAAATAAAGAAAGGCATATTTCATTAACTTGCTGTTCATTATTTATGAACTGATATTGATCAATAAGCAAATTAATGAAGTCCATGATATATGACATAGCATGAAGGAAATTATGATGTGATCATACTACTGAGATTCCTATCATGTGCAATTATGTCAGTATCTAAATTATCCCAAGTCATAGGATTACTGAGATTGGACATCGGTAATCCGGAGAGACTAGTACATCTCAAGCTCCTTGATTTGATCAGCGGTGGATCTCGTGTCGTAAATATGAGATATTTAGGGTTGAGATGTGGATGCTTACTAGAGGTAGTAAGTACATTGGATGACCTGCTATGAGATCATCATATGGATGTCCTATTCTAATGTCAGTGATAATCTCATCATAGCAATGGTGCAAGTATCCTTAGACTTGAGGTGCTCAAGGATATCTTGGATACTGATTCTGTGCTTTGACTTCATTCCTTGTTACCTTACAGAGGTCGCTCATAGGGTGGTGATTGGGTACAGCTTGAGGTATTCGAAGGTAATTGAGTAGCCAATAGAGGATTCACCACTTTTGTGATAGCAGAAGATGATACCCATGGCCTCTTATCAGGGTCATTACTTGGAAGTCTCTGGTCGGAGCATATATGTCATGAAGAATGTCTTCATTGACATATAAAGTAATGAGTCCCAGGACGAGAACTGAAATCACTTGGACTAGATTTGACGTAGTCAGTCTAGTAAGAGTTGACACATTGCCCATACTCATAACCAAGTGGGGTATAGCATGGTGAAAGGACGAATTGCACGGTAATTGTCTATAGAAAAGTTCGTGATATGGTTCATGATGAATACATGTTCATTCGTCAAACCAATTACTTTTCGGTCAATTGGGGGTTATGATGTATTACTAGATACCGCTCATGACTTGCTCAGATTAAGTGTTAATCTAAGTGGCCAACATAACAGGGAACCTAATGGGTCACACGCATAAGAGTGTCTCGGAGAATTCGTAAAATAGTTTTGGACAGAGTTCCAATATATCGAGAGCAAAAGGATTAAATGGATCCCGATGAGATCGAGATATGTCTCGATGAGATCGCGACATCGATATTGCTGAAAAACGTTTCCGGTGGGTTTTTCCATACCGGGACCTGGTAGGCCGGTAGGACCGACCCCAGTGTGACTGGACCACTTCAGCATTTATTTATATATATAATTAATTAATTAATTAAAGAATTAATATATATATATATATATGTACACGTTGAAAGAGAATGGAAGCTTCTCTTTTGCTTAGTCATTAATGTATTTAATGACTAAAGGCAAAATAATGAAGATGAAAGATGAGGATGGTCGTTGATGATGTGGAAGAGGTTTAAAAACAAGTTTTAAACCTAAGTTCATAAGGTGTTCTTCGTGGGTTTTGCAAGAAAGAAGAAAAGGGTTTTCATCTTTCAAGCCTTCCATCATCATCATCCTTCAAGCTCTTCTCCAAGGTTTCATTTTCTCTTCATCGTTATTCTCAAGCTCTCTAAGGACAAAGGTAAGAGCTAGCACTCTTTAATTTGTTCTAGCTATTCCTGGGTCAAAGGGTTTGTCCCGGTTAGGTTCTCCGATCTCTGCGTGGATACCGTTAGAGACGGTCTCCTTTGGCCGTTATGGTTTGAGTTTGTTGTATAGACACATGGATCCTGGCTTTCGGGAAGGTTCCGGAATAAAATTTTCTTTGTTTTCCGCACCGTGGACATGTGATGCTCACACCGGGATTTTCCTACAGTGGTATCAGAGCCACTTATGTCGTATATAACGAAGAAATCTTGACTAGGTCGGAGTTGCCTATTGCTTGTGACGATGATGCATGTTGATTGTGTGAATTTCGAATTCAGTATAGAAATATAGTTTTCAAAATTTTCTTGCCCAGATATGTTCACAAGATGTTGTTGCATATGTCTGTGGAAGCTCGGAATTTATCAATGTGATTTGATAAGGTTTTGCTAATTTATTCCCCAATGTTCTGGTTGCTATCTTTGTGCACATTCAATGAACAGGCATGCTTATAAATTCAAGAATAAATTGTAGAAAAATTGTTTTTTGGATTTGCTTTCACCAACATGTCTTTAAGATGTTGATGAATGTCTATGAGAATGGAAAAATATTTTCGAGGTGATTTACTATTTATTTGAGAATTTATTGTGTGCTGCTGGGAATAACTGTGTTGAGGAACACAGATTCTACATTGGCTTTGTTGCTGAGGTTGGATGAGTTTTTGTTGTGAACATGTTGTAACCTCTGTAATTTTCTCATAATTTATTGAAATTGTTTCAATGAGTTTTTCAAGCAAAACACAAAGCTTGGCAGTTTTGAGAAAGTTCTTTGGAGTCGCTTTGTTTGGAATGATAAATTGTGTATTTCTCAATTCAATGCCTTGAATCATTTTTAATGTGATTAAAATGTGTTATATTGATTTTGTATGCTTTCCAAATTGAATTTCTTGAAATTGGGTTTCCAAATATTTTCGGATGTCAAATGTGTCACATTAGCGTCTCGTTAGTGCATTTCGTTGTCCGATTATTTTGGTCGTCACAAATTTTGTGACCAAGGTCAAGTAATCTTGATAAAGTTTAGACTACCTAGAGATACTGAGGGTGATAGTTTGATATTCTCAAATTATTTGGAGATCTGAATGAATAAGAGTGTATTCATTAATTTCAAGTTTTTCATGTATAGTTTGACTATATATGGTAAGCATGGAACAATGAAAGTGTTTCATTGGTACATCATAATAAAGGATATTACACTTGGTATTGTGAATTGGAACTGCACGGATTGAGAAATTAGCCGATTAGATAGCAATTCCACATGGATAAGTCGACTAATAAAGATACAAGTCGACTTGTTCGTGCACTGTAGACGCATAAGTCGACTTGCACAATGGTACAAGTCGACTTGTTCGTGCACAGATGCATAAGTCGACTTACACACTAGCATAAGTCGACTTACACATGCATAAGTTGACTTACACAAAGGTATAAGTTGACTTATACATACACAAGTCGACTTACAACATGCAAAGGTGGGATGATGGATGATTTTAGGTATAGACTCAATGTGATTGATGAAATACCCTAAATCATTCCATATAGTCATGGTGACTATAATCCTACGCCTTGGAGGAGAAGAAGATGAGACCTAAAAACCCTCACACATCATATGAATACTAACGCCTTCCATTAATATGGGGAGAACCAGAGTTCTTATATAGTTGGGTTGTTGGGTAAACCCAAGCTCACTCTATACGGATATGTTCGAGCCATGAAAATAAGATTTTCGGATTAATGGGTCGGTTTTCACTAGAAGCGTTGATTTGTTGAGTAAACTCAAGGTCAACGTGGACAGAGGCGAAATTGGGTAGTGTACATCAGATGTACGCGCATCAAGAGTTGATAACTCAATGTGTGTGCATACATCACGAGTTGATAGCACTAGTCGATAGTTGCATCTATGAAGCAAATGGTATGACCGATACCTGCCGATAGATCTAAGGTGGCTTGTTGGGTAAACCCAAGGTCATTTTAGTAATGTCGGATATCTATGATGCAATTGGTATGACCGATACCTACCTATTGACCTAAGGTGGCTTGTTGGGTAAACCCAAGGTTATTTTAGTAATGTCGGATATCGACCCACTAGGACATTTTGTCATAATGTTTCTTGGATTCGTACTGAGGGTTATGGATTCTTTGAAACTAGTGGGAGCCATATGCATGTCATTCAAGTCCTTATGATCATGCATGTAATTCTACTCTAACATTCTTTCTCTCTTTCCTATAGGTTATCAAGATGACTTCCGGTGTGAACTTGCGCCGCTTATGGACTCGAACAAATTAATCGACCCAACTTTCTAGATTGGTGAGAAATCGAGAATTGTTCTCGTGTCCGAGGAACTGGATATGTCCTAGATGTTCCACTTCCGATCCACTGCATCGATGCTTCGATGAGGATCGAAAGCATATCGTAAACATCTTAAAGACGGGACATGGCTACCGCATTATGCTTGCCTCGATGTCACCAGAGCAGCGAAGCGGCATGAGTCTATGGATGCTAATACCATAGTGTTTCATCTTAGGAGCTGTTTGATGAGCAAACTTCGGTCGAAAGGTTCGAGACCTCGAGGCTACTCTTCACTACTAAGATGATTCGAGTTCATCTGCAGTGCAGATGCACCAAGATGAATGGGTATATTGAGAGGTTGGCCGCCTTAGGTTTTGTTATGGATTATGAATTAAGTGTTGACTTAATTCTAGTTGGATTGTCGATAGTTATTCACGGTTTGTGTTAAACTATCGGATGAACCAAATATCCACGATAATTCTGAGTTGATCAATCTGCCAAGACAATGAGCAATCTATCAAGAAGGATAGCAAGCAAGTGCTTATGGTGGCATCCTCTTCTTACGGTTCAAAGAAAAGAATCTAAAGAAGAAAAGGTCTAAGAAACCAAAAGGAAGTGCAGCCAAGAAGAAAACCAAAGAGATCGCACTAAAGGAACTTGCTTCCATTGTGGCAAGACCGACCACCGAAGCTTAAACCAGAAAGTCTATCTGGAAGAATTGAAGCGTAAGAAGGCATCGATGCCTCGACTTCTTCGTATGTTTGTTATTGAGGTGAATCTTGCTTCGACCATAACATATAGGTATTAGATACCGTTGTGGCTCACATATACAATGATATGCAGGGGCCTCGTGGACGATGAGATGACTCATGAAGGAGAGATAGACTGCGTGTGGGAAATGGAGCAAGAGTTGCTGCATTAGCCGTAAGCACTTACTTTTTGTCACTCCCCACTGGGCTTGTAACTAAATTGGATGAATGTTATTTTGTACCTGTATTAACAAAGAACATATTGTCTATTTCTTGTTTAAATAGAGCTGGTTTCCATTTGACTTTTAGTAACAATGGTTGTTCTATTAGTTTGAATGGAATGCTTTATGGTACTGGTACATTATGCAATGGAATTTACATATTAGATATGTCACATCCAATTATGAATGTCAATGACACAAAAAGACATAAACGAGATAATTTAAAATCAACTTACTTATGGCATTGTCGTCTTGGCCATATAAATGAGAGACGCATAGCTAAGCTCCATAAGAGTGGAAGTTTAGGGTCATTTGATTATGAATCATATGACACATGTGAATCTTGTTTATTAGGCAAGATGACTAAGTTACCCTTTAAGGAAAGGGTGAACGAGCGATCGAGTATTAGACCTAATACATTCGGATGTATGTGGTCCGATGTCCATCCATGCCGAAGTGGTTGTCTTTACTTCATTACCTTTATCGATGATTATTCTCGATATGGGTACCAGATTCGATGAGATACAAATCAAGCATTTGAAAAGTTCAAACAATTCGAAATGAAGTAGAAAACCAACTTGGGAAAAGTATCAAGACATTACGATCTGATCGTGGTAGGGAATACTTAGACCAAGAGTTTTTGGATTATCTCAGAGATAATGGGATTTTATCTCAATGGACTCCTCCTTACACACCACAACATAATGGTGTGGCAGAAAGGAGAAATCGAACCTTGTTAGACATGGTACGATCAATGATGGGCTTTGCAAAGTTACCAAAATCCTTTTGGGGGTATG
Organism: Erythroxylum novogranatense; assembly: GCA_029891385.1. Taxonomy (NCBI): domain Eukaryota; kingdom Viridiplantae; phylum Streptophyta; class Magnoliopsida; order Malpighiales; family Erythroxylaceae; genus Erythroxylum; species Erythroxylum novogranatense. The sequence goes on from CM057225.1 coordinate 37,753,996, forward strand.
CACTTGAGACAGCTGTTTACTTGTTAAACAGAGTTCCATCAAAGAAAGTTGATGTTACTCCATATAAGATGTAGACTAACAAAAGACCCTATCTTACTCATTTGAAAGTTTGGGGTTGTCTTGCTTATGTGAAGCGGATACAGTCAGATAAACTTGATGCAAAATCTGACATGTGTTTGTTCGTAGGATATCCTAAAGAAACAATGGGATATCAATTCTACCTTGCTGAGGAACAAAAGGTGTTTGTTTCGAAGCATGTTGTCTTTTTAGAGAAAGAGTTTCTTTTACAAGAAGAAAGTGGGAGCAAAATTGAGCTTGAAGAAGTTTAGGATGCTCGAACAGACGCAGATCAACTGCCTGAACCTGAAACTATGACTCATACAGATGAAGTAACAGTTTAACCTTCTACAACACACAAAGTTCTTAGGTCACGTAGGATACGCTCTGTTCCCGAGAGATATGGATTTCTCGTGAATGAACAGAATGACGTATTGCTCATAGAAGATGATGAGCCTACTACCTATGAAGAGGTTCTGAAGAGTTCAAAGTCTGAGAAATGGCTTCATGCCATGAAGGCTGAAATGGATTCCATGTATGAAAACCAAGTATGGACTTTGGTTGAGGCACCCGAAGGAATCAAACCCATAGGGTGCAAATGGGTTTTCAAAAAGAAAACCGACATGGATAGTAATGTGATTACCTATAAAGCAAGGCTTGTGGCTAAAGGTTTTCGTCAAAGACAAGGAGTTGACTACGATGAGACCTTCAGCCCAGTAGCAATGCTTAAATCCATTAGAATACTCCTAGCCATTGCCACTCATTATGATTATGAGATATGGAAAATGGATGTGAAAACAACTTTCCTAAATGGAAATCTAGCTGAGGATGTGTATATGACACAACCTGAGGGCTTCATCTCCTATGATGGCGAAAAGGTATGTAAGCTTCAGAAATCCATCTATGGATTGAAACAAGCATCCAGGAGTTGGAATATCCGTTTTGATGAGGTAATCAAAGAGTTTGGTTTCTCACAAAATCCGGATGAATACTGTGTGTATAAGAAGGTTAATGGGATTGCAATCGTATTCCTTGTGCTGTATGTAGATGACATATTATTGCTAGGAAACGATGTCTCGATGTTACAATCGGTGAAGATTTGGTTGTCCAAACAATTTGCCATGAAAGACCTTGGTGAAGCAACTTATATCCTTGGGATAAGCATTTATAGAGATAGATCAAAAAGGTTGCTTGGTCTTTCACAATCAACGTACATAGACAAGATGCTAAAAAGGTTTAGCATGGAGCAATCCAAGAGAGGGTACCTTCCCGTGACTCATGGGATAACACTCTCGAAATCTATGTGTCCTAAGACACAAGATGAGAGGATGCGCACGAGTATGATCCCGTATGCATCTGCGGTAGGATCTATCATGTATGCAATGCTATGTACGAGACCCGATGTATCATATGCTCTGAGTGTTACGAGCAGATACCAATCGGATCCTGGTGAGGGTCATCATGGTGTCAAGAATATCCTCAAGTACTTGCGAAGGACTAAGGATGTTTTCTTGATATATGGGGATGGAGATCTCCAAGTGAGCGGGTATACAGATGCCAGTTTTCAATCTGATAAGGATGATTCCAAATCCCAATCAGGTTATGTATTCACATTGAATGGCGGGGCGGTCAGTTGGAAGAGTTCCAAACAAGAGACAACTGCCGATTCAACAACCGAGAAGAGTACATTGCCGCTTGTAAGCGAGAAAGGAAGTCGTTTGGATCGAAGTTCATTACTGAACTTGATGTGGTTCCTAGCAGTGATGGGCCCATACAGTTGTGTTGTGACAACAATGGGGCTGATGGGTGTCGAATCCACCAAAAATAAATCCCAAACACCAAACGAAAATAAATTAAGACATGGTAAATGGGGTCGATCCACGAGAATGGAATAATTGATTCTATTTAAATGCCAAAGAACTAATGAAAATAATTAAATGGGGTTTAGAGTTTTCTACTAAAACTACTAATTGAAATAACAAGCGATAAAAGATTAACGCAAATTAATAAAACAATAACCAACAAAGAACGCAAATAAAATTGATAAACTCAATAAACGATACTTAGCCAGAAATTCCTAATTATGCTTAGACCACGATCATCGACTCAAATATTTTCTTTGGTTTAATAATAGGTTAGCTATAGTTACCAACTACCTCTGCTCCCTCGCTTCTTCTTAATTTTAGAATAGTCGCAGAAACTCCTTTGACTATTCCCTAATTAACTAATAACCCTTCGAGACTCTCTCCGAGATTCAATTAATTAACAAAGATTAAATTCTAAAGAAACACTAACCCTAATCGACCACGACCGACTCATGCTTCATCTAGTTAGATCGCAAGTTCCTCCACACAAAATCGACATAAGTACTATGCCCTAGTGCCAATTGCCACAAATACCAATCACCCAGCTTAGACTCCACCAAGTAAATCAACATGCGATATGTAAATTAACTAACTCTACAATCAGCCTCAATCGTAATCAATTAATAAACAATGACGATAAATCGTAAACGATGATTTAATATTATAACCAAATAATCAGAACAATAAGGTCTCACGAGTCACCGCATAACAATTGGAATTCCCCGACTAAAACAGATTAGCTACTCATACGAAAATTAAATAAAACAAGATTCTTAATTAACATAGTCTAAATAACAAAGAAATAAGGAGAACTAGAAGATCTCCAAGTGTCGCTGGCGTTGTCCTCTTCTTTTCCCGTCCAAACTTCCAAATGAGTTTCTCTTTAATCTTCACTGTGGTGCGTGCATAATCCTCCCACCACCCACTGCCTCCTGCGTGAACCGCCGCCAAGTAGCTCTTCTGCGTTTTTAATTTTTTAAAACGCTCCCCATGCTGCTAGCCTTCCCTTTTGCAGATGCGTCGTCGTGACCCTTCCTTCAGTCCAAAGAGTCCCTAGTTTGTCTTGTCTCCGTGACTCACTTTTCTTTAGGTTTTGTCCTCTTTACTTAATTCCGTGGGCCCCACTCCTTGTCCTTGTTCCTTTAATTTCTTTTCCTTTCCATAGTCACGATATTTTCCCCTTAGTGTGAGTCCTTTTCTTTTTCATTCCACCTTGTCCCGACACCCACGTGGTGCTCCTCCTTCCAAACCTTGTTGCCTCCACGTGTTGCTTCAATCGACAATTCATTTGTCTAAGTGGTTACAACCTCTTTGATTTAATTGCTGATTTCTCCTCTTAATTTCTCACATCATGCAAAGATAGTAATTTCCTACAAGGAAATATTAAATCAAATTAAGTCTCAATAATTGCATAAACAAGAGGAATAAAAAGGGATAATTAAAACATAAATATTAGACAAATATGCACTTATCAGGGGCTATTGTGCAGGCGAAAGAACCAAGGTCTCATTCACGATCCAAACACGTACTCATGAGATATCATCGATCGGGAGATCATAGGACGAGGTGATGTCCAGATCGAGAGAATTCCCACCGAGCAGAATATTGCTGATCCGTTGACAAAGCCATTATCACAAAAGAGTTTTGATTCTCATGTACTCGCCTATGGTATTAGATATCAAGGCGATTGGCTTTAGATCAAGTGGGAGATTGTTAGTGTAATGCCCTGAAGGCAATCGCCTTTAGCGCATTTTGTACAAAGTTTTGTACATACTTTATGAATAAATAAAGAAAGGCATATTTCATTAACTTGCTGTTCATTATTTATGAACTGATATTGATCAATAAGCAAATTAATGAAGTCCATGATATATGACATAGCATGAAGGAAATTGTGATGTGATCATACTACTGAGATTCCTATCATGTGCAATTATGTCAAGATTCAAATTATCCCAAGTCATAGGATTACCGAGACCGGACATCGGTAATCCGAGAGACTAGTACATCTCAAGCTCCTTGATTTGATCAAGCAAAGGATCTCAAAAGTCGAAATATGAGATATTTAGGGTTGAGATGTGGATGCTTACTAGAGGTAGTAAGTACATTGATGACCTGCTATGAGATCATCACATGGATGTCCTATTCTAATGTCGTTGATAATCTCATCATAGCAATGATGCAAGTATCCTTAGACTTGAGGTGCTCAAGGATATCTTAGATACTGATTCTGTGCTTTGACTCCATTCCTTGTTACCTTACAGAGGTCGCTCATAGGGTGGTGATTGGGTGCAACTTGAGGTATTCAAGGTAATTGAGTAGCCAATAGAGGATTCACCACTTCGTGATAGCGAAGATGATACCCATGGCCTCTTATCGTGGTCATTACTTGAAGTCTCGTCGAGCATATATGTCATGAAGAATGTCTTCATTGACATATAAAGTAATGAGTCCTGTGACGAGAACTGAAATCACTTGGACTAGATTTGACGTAGTCAGTCTAGTAAGAGTTGACACATTGCCCATACTCATAACCAAGTGGGGTATAGCATGGTGAAAGGACGAATTGCACGGTAATTGTCTATGGAAAGGTTCATGATATGGTTCATGATGAATACATGTTCATTCGTCAAACCAATTACTTTCCGGTCAATTGGGGGTCATGATGTGTTGCTAGATACCGCTCATGACTTGCTCAGATTAAGTGTTAATCTAAGTGGCCAACATAACCGGGAACCTAATGGGTCACACGCATAAGAGTGTCTCGGAGAATTCGTAAAATAGTTTTGGACAGAGTTCTAATATATCGAGAGCAAAAGGATTAAATGGATCCCGATGAGATCGAGATATGTCCCGATGAGATCGCGACATCGATATTGCTGAAAAACATTTCTGGTGGGTTTTCCCATACCGGGACTCGGTAGGCCGGTAGGACCGACCCAGTGTGACTAGACCACTTCAGCATTTATTTATATATATATATATATAATTAATTAAAGAATTAATATATATATATATATATATATATATGTGTGTGTACACGTTGAAAGAGAATGGAAGCTTCTCTTTTGCTTAGTCATTAATGTATTTAATGACTAAAGGCAAAATAATGAAGATGAAAGATGAGGATGGTCGTTGATGATGTGGAAGAGGTTTAAAAACAAGTTTTAAACCTAAGTTCATAAGGTGTTCTTCGTGGGTTTTGCAAGAAAGAAGAAAAGGGTTTTCATCTTTCAAGCCTTCCATCATCATCATCCTTCAAGCTCTTCTCCAAGGTTTCATTTTCTCTTCATCGTTATTCTCAAGCTCTCCAAGGACAAAGGTAAGAGTTAGCACTCTTTAATTTGTTCTAGCTATTCCCGGGTCAAAGGGTTTGTCCCGGTTAGGTTCTCCGATCTCTGCGTGGATACCGTTAGAGACGGTCTCCTTTGGCCGTTATGGTTTGAGTTTGTTGTATAGACACATGGATCCTGGCTTTCGGGAAGGTTCCGGAACAAAAATTTCTTTGTTTTCCGCACCGTGGGCATGTGATGCTCACACCGGGATTTTCCTACAAGTTGTGGTTTAGTTTTTGGGTACTATGTAAATGATCTTGATAATGTTTTGCGTACTAAAAATAAATATATGCATGAGTTGGATAATGTTTTATGTGTTGAAAATGATCACATGCATGAGTTGTATGTGAAACAAATACGGTGAAAGTGATGATGAGATGACTTTGCAATTAAGCGAGAGATTTCAAATGAGTTGATAACACTATGCTGCAAGTGTTGTAACACTGATTTCATATAACTTAAACAGAAATTTAGTGAAGTATAAAGGTTTCAAATGATTTGAGTGGTTGTGATAAATGGGTTTTAATGGAAATAACATAGCACTAGAGAGAGAAAGCTCAGGCTATATGTCCAGTTTTGAAGTTTGATCTTGATTTTTGAAGTTTTGAGTTGTTTTAGAGTTAGATAAGTTGTAAAAGGTGTGAAAACGCATAAAATATACATTAGGAATGGTTTTAGATGAAGATGAAAGGGAAAGAAAATTATGCAAAAATACAGAATTGGTGATATTCACGGGTGTGACTGGAAGTGTCACACCCATGGCACTCCTATAGTAAGAAGAAAATATTTGTTCTTTATATGCATGCATCGACTCCTTTTTGTGTTGGAATATAAACCTGATTTTGAGTTGTTTTGTGAATGAGTAGAGATGATATATAAGTGTATAGTTCTGGGAAAAATGAAAATGAAAGAATGAAAGAAGAAGACTGTTCGGCGAGTGAAGAAGAAGGGAGGTCACGATTACGACTATGCGTGATCGCGACTTTGCTGTATGAATTGATGACTTGCGATCATGCTGGTCCATCTGGAACTTCCATGCTTTCCGAAGTAAGTTGTTTTCTAAACATCCTTTGAACTTTTTATTATAACTTCTTATCCTGACATCCAATTGACATGGGATTTGAACCATTGGACTTGATAAGACATTAATCATCTCCATTAAAAACTAGGACTTTCTGAAATGGATTGATTGAAGAATTTAAGTTGGAAATATGACTGTACTAAAGTATGATAACTGGGATGGTTTTACTTAATATACTTCGATATTCTGATTAGATATTGATCTTTAGTTTTCCCAATAAAGTGATTATTGATTTGAATTAAACTAAAAACTTAAGGTTAGAAATTGTATGAAAATATTAAATTCTAATACTACCTCCAAGAATTTCAGAATCTGATTTGAATTTGGGATAAGAATTTTTTTTAAGCTTAAGAACATTTTGAAATCTTTTGAGTATAACTTTTAGAATACTAATCCAAATTGGATGAACTTAGTATCATTGGAAACCTAAGACAAAGAGGGACAACTTTATAGAAGGAAGTATTACCTAATTAACTCACCTTCCTTATCAAAATAATTGAGAAAAGTGGACTTGAAAGTTGGTTGTGAGATAAATCTGGATTGAGCAATTGAGTATGGTTTCACATGATTGATAATGTAACAAGATTAAGGTTAAGAAACCCGAGAATTTGTGATGAACATGCATCATACATTTTCACTATACATGAATGTGCATAAATAATTTCATAATCTTGCACAATATTGATACGTGTTTATATTAAATGTTATAGAGGAACACATAGAGCGACTTCTAGATATTGCCGAGACTTCAAGGCAATAAGAAAAAGGGAGCTTTTGTAAGTAATTTAGATGGTCAAATTTTGCAATTAATTCAGTATGTAATTTTTGATAGTTTTGTTTTGACTATTTTGTTTGCTATTGATTTTGATCCACTGAATGATTTACAAAGCTGTCAGATTGATACGTTTAAATATTTGGCATGAAACCAATGAATGATATGTGTATTGAATTTCAGACATTTCTATTTTTGAATATGTTAAGTCTTAGCTATGGGTAAATAGGCATGTCTAAAAGGGTTTGCAGCTGCTTCTATGATACTTCGATGTCTTTTGTTATTGACACTTCAGTGTCGAGACTTTAGTCTCTTATGGACACTTCAGTGTCGAGATTTCGTGTAGCACCCACTCCCACAAGACCCGGACTTGACATCGATGGTGATATCCGAGTCCGCGCCCCATAAGGGTGGTGTGGTAAAGCACTTAATCATTCAAAAGTCCACATAATTATTTTTTGAAAATCAATAACACAATATGCGAAAATCGATACTCAAATTGGGCCCACATTCATTCATAAACATTTTCAATTAACACAATCAATTTTCAATAGCCATTCGGGCCCTTCCACAATTACAAAACACTTGAGTCATTTCGAAATACAAATTTATACAAAAAGTTGTGGAATACACAATTCAATACAAAATAGAGAAATGCAATGCAGACGCGAACTAATCCCGACCTCTCTCCCTCACTTGAATGTTGTATGTATACTCCCGTAGGCCTAACAGGGTATTCTTTTGATCCTGAAAAATATTTGCAAATTTTGGGTGAGTTTTTCGAACTCAATGAGTGACCATCATCGATGGCTCACCCAGTCACATAACATATAATTCACATTTCACATATATCACATTCAATTTCACACTTCATACCTCACATTTAACACATTTAATCATTTATTTTATACATATGCAATGCACATGAGACTCACTTTTTATTTATTATTTTGTTGTGACCGAGTGCCTAAACTGTCCCATTTAGGGCTCATTAAACGTTGAGCCCGAGGCTCTGAATCACTTTTGAGCTCGAGGCTCTTTTTCACATGTTGAGTTTGTAGCTCTGATCGGTGGCTACTCTGGTCACAACTGCCATTATGTTTGATGCATTCATGCAATGAAATGCATCACTTACATTGCATGCACTTATTCGATCACATTCACTGATCATCAGACTGTAGTCCGGCATTCAACATGTAGTTGAGCATTCACTCTTTCACTTACATGAGCACTTCAATAATTCAGATCAATCATCACAATCATCAGAATTTCTGTCCGGAATCCAAACACAATCAATCACATTAATATACACATTCATCATACAGAGATCAATATATACAAAATTCAATTAAAGCAGACAATGAAGTGAGGCCATCTAGTTCTACTCACAGTACGCTCCAAATTGACATTTGCTTTCAATTTCTAGGAACGCCTGAATGCAGACACTTAACCTGCACAACCTATTTATGCAAGACACCCATTGTACACTCATCAATAATTGCACAAGTAAAAATGTTCATTTATGCAAAATTGTAATAATGGACCATGTATAATATATGCTCAATGACAATCCCAGGCATATGTTCTAGAACACATGTTATGCTCATTTCTATTTCATAATTCATATGTGTCTAATTTAACTTAGCTTCACACTTCATTTGTACATAATCTTTTTAAATTCTCCTTTCAATCTTTATCTTTTTCATGTGTCTAGCTTTTTCATAAGCTTACACCTCAAGAATACTTGGTTACTTTATATCACAACTTAAATTCTTATCATCTCTTTTCTATCCCCACATTATCTCATAATATCCAATTCCCATTCATAGCTTAGCAATTTAAACATATGTACACATTTAGGCACATTGCTTATTTACAGAATAACCATAAATATTTTACCCACCTAGTTTGCTTGCCAAAACTCCAAGTCACAATTGTCTTTCCCCTTGTTCTTGGGTAGGATTCTCTTGATTTCCTAAACAAACCAAATCTCATTCAATAGGAATCCACTTAAAAATCCCACAATGTAAAATCACTAAAATTGATTCTAGAACATTTAAACCCAAGCATTTTCTAAACTCCATAAACTAGAATCCTTTCAAAAATCCAAAGATTCAATTGATCATACCTTGATTATTCACCAAATGAAGAGATCTTTAACTCAATTGGAAGCTATTTTCTTTCTCTACCTTATTCTCTTCTTGAACATCTTCAAAATCTCTCTTGAAGATCAAGGAAATAAAAACCCAAGCTTGTTTTCTCTTCCTTCTCTCTTTCATTTCTTTTTCATGATTTCTCTCTCTTATCTCTTTTCTAATCCACTCATTTTGCTTCTCTAGAATCTTCTCATTCACGTTTTCTCCTTTATTTATAAGCAAGACAACACTTCTTCTTCCATTTATGTCCTTAATAACTGAGAATTATCTCATTTGCCCTTCCATTTATGCCTTATGTCTTTTACACATAAGTGTCTTACCAAAAGCACCCTTGCACATTCTGACATAACACTTTCTTCTAGAAAGGGTCCCTCATTGTCTTAAGTTTCTAATGCCACCGAAATCATTCAATTTGGTTCAGTGATTCAAAAGATATACTTCAACATTTTTTTGGACTATTCTTGTCCACAAAAGTATACAATGCACAACTTCCATCAGAAATTTAAACATTTTAGAGACTGAATTAGATTACAATTTCTTCATATCATTCGTAGCTCCATGTCTCTAGTTTACCACAAAACAAAAATAATCTCATGTAGACCTCTACTGATTAATAAAACATCAAAATACTGAAGTATATTTAGTGGAATAACACCAGTTCAGAATGCTTAAGAACACACTCACTATACCCGTCCCATGTTTTTCACCCAATCTTTCTCACTTCAGTTCATATGGCTACAATTCTTGTTAGAGATGTATGGAAATGTCTTACGAATCCAATGGTTGAAGAATCAAGTCATTTGGAGGTCTAGAGAAGAAGTTATGGCTAAAAGAATCCAACATGTTCATATCTTTACTCGTATTGTACATGCCTTGGGGCGATTGCCATAACTCTCAATACAGATATCGGATTGACTTTGTTTTTAAACTATTGGAAAGAAGACTTCGAGGTCTACAACTTTCATGAAGACCTCAAATACCAATTCTATCTTCTAACTACTTTATAGTCTCACTTTTTGCATCATCTTACTTTTGCTTCGTCTTACTTTCACTTTGTCTTACTTTCACTTCGTCTTACTTTAGCGTCTTATTTCTACGTCTCACTTTTGCATCTCACTTTTGCATCTCACTTCTGCGTCTCACTTCTACGTCTTACTTTTGTGTCTTACTTTTGCGTCTCACTTTTGTGTCTTACTTTTGCCAGAACGTCTTCCCTTATAAGGATTATAACTTTTGACTCCGATGTCTAAAATTTTCATACTATATACCGTTGGAAAGATAAAAGAAAGATATACAACTTTCCACAAGGCAACTTAACTAAAATCTCTTTATATCAATCGCAAATTTGTCCCTAAACTTTGAGGATGAATTTTTCATACACACACAAACGTACTAGACCAACTCTATAACTTCATGCAATTTTGAGACTTTTAGAGACAGAACTGAAATTTGATGTCTTTCCCTATATTAATCCCAATCAAGAATCATCTCGTTTGGACAACTAGAGAAAACTTTATGGCTAAAAGACTGAAGCATATTCAGTGAACATTTTCCATATCACTACCAATTTTATTTCCAAATCTTTCCTTGTCTCAACTCATACTTAGATCACTCTTTCCACTTCCTCTACTTCTCACTTTCAATAACATCGCATTTAAAAACAATCATACCTGGAAGTTGTCCATGAATGCATGTACACTTATTTTTGTGCAAAGATTTAATATTTATGTGCACGTATGCTAACATTATGTATGAGCAAGAAAATGTATTTCTTTAATATCTCTTTGAGCCTACATGCATTGAAATTTCAAGTCCTAACCCTTAATATGGAGATGGGATGTTACATTTCTCCCCTTCTTAATTAAATTTTGTCCCTGAAATTTATATTTAATGGATCGATAAGGTAGGGGTAAGGTTTTCTCATATGTTCTTTAGTTCCCCATATACTTCTTCACTCAAATACTCTCTTTCTAATGACCACAGCTGATAACGCAATGTCCTTCAATCACTGATTCAACTATTATACTATCTTAACTATTTCATCGGTATATTTCAGATTACTCGCTAATTTTTACTTCGTATGCTATCAATTTATCTTTGTCGATCAAGTCATTATTTCAGAACCTATTCACATATCACATATTATGAATCTAAAACCTCTTTCACCAGTAACACTAATTCATAAAAATTTTCATACATACCAATCCATATAGCTTAACTTATCCTTTCTCCAAATTTGAGCACACCTTGCCAAGGTAGTGTTCACAAAAACATTTCGTCTCTCCTTTGACAATTCACTTCTCTTTATTGTTAATGCATTCAACTCTTATATTCATTTCACTATATCAGGTGTTGAACCACCTAACTCACTTATCTTTCATGAATCACTTTACTCTTATTTCAGATTCCTCTCACTCACTAATAGTATCTCACATTTATTATGGCCTTATATCATTTTAGGCCCTCCTAATCTCAATGCCAGGGTGAATAACCACCTTTCTGTCATACCATGCCCCATATCGCTTCTAATGATGCCACTATGATAACAATTGTTATACCTGTAGTCAATTTAAATTATAACTCAACCTCATCTTCCTACGAACTCAAAAAAATACGAGTTTCAAGCATATCCCTAACAGTTAAAACTGCTAGTAGTTCAAACCTTCAACCACTTGTTTCTACATCCTTAGCATCTAAAATACAATCTTAGCATTTTCCTACTAGGATGTCTATATTAGGTGGTTAGGCTTCTCTAACACTTTCTTTGCTCAATCATCTTTATTGGGTACACGTACTTCTTATTTCAATCACCAAATATCATTCCTCCAATTTCACTCGAAAGTTCAGATTCGTTTTCAACAACTCTATGGGACTCAAAATTCTGAATCCTTAGCTTTTAGGATTTCTTACTTCTTCTCGTAAAACTGATCTAAAAATTTAAATACAACTAGCAACACTTCATTTTGCCCTATATTCCACTCAACATTTTGCACTCTTCATTGCACTAGATTTGGTAACCTCAACATCTGAATTTGAACGATTACATTATAGAATTGTCTGTTCAATGTGTCAGTTATACATTCCTCAATCTCAATAATTTCCCCAAACTTACATAATGTACATTCCAAAAATGATTTGGCACATCTAATGTCTCCAAGACTTTAAAGCGATTTCTTTCATAATACTTCTACCATGTATCAAAATCAAATCATAAGACTTTAATTGTCTTTGTGCATACAAAAACCACTTTAAACTATTACAAAGGATTGTTTCTTAATTTCTGATGTGAAACTTCATTATATAATGCATAATCTCCAAATCCAAATGATATTATTATCATCAGTTTCACATTCCTCAAATATTCAAAACGTCCCCTTTTTATTTTTCAAACACTCTAAAAATACCATCTATGATCACAGTCACTAATTAATACAATTTTGCTTAGATCACTTAAATCTTCAATATCATAATACCATTGGGGTATCATTAACTTCAATAGCTATCACTCACATTTTTCCTTTTGTTAATTTCTTGCAATTCCTTAGGTGATTAATTCCCCAATGAAAGTAATATTGTCTCATGTCATTTTCTGTCCCCCATTTGACTTTTTGTCTTTAATTATTTTCTCTTTTCATTCGACTTCCTTTAATTCACATCGACTTATTCAAACGCCTATTCATTCGTACTAGTTCCTACACACATTTCAATTTATTTGAATGCTTCACTTTGTGTGTTGGTATTTCATTCCTCATATTGAATTTGTATCTCCCGAACATATTTACATCGAATATAAGGGGGACCTATATTTTCCTCACATTTGCATTAGTGTCACCTCGAATTTATAATCCACTCATGTATGCTTGAGTTTCTGCTTAGGATATGACTCCATTATTCACTTTTGGCTTATTACATATTCATTTCCGATTTGTCTCTTCATTGATTACTCTTAAATCAATTATTCACTTTTGACTTATTACATATTCAACTTAACTCAATTTAGGGAAATTCTTTTTTGAAAGAAGATTTCTTACTACAATCATCAATACTGTTCATAAAACCTTATCAATCAACTATTTTCTGTCATTACATATCAGTCATTCTTAATACCTCGAGAAGATCAATTTCAACTATGCATAATATCTCAATAAGATCAATTTATGCCATAGCTTACATGATCAGAACATCCCTTGTAACGAGGCTCTGTAGGACACTTAAACAATTTCATTTACTCTAATATCTTGGCATACATCACCAAAATCATCACATCTTATCTGGAGATGTATTTACATCGATTCACCAATTAGTATCTTAAACTACTAAGGATACTTTAATCCCATTTAATTCTAGATAACTTTTCTCCTTTTGTGCCAGTTCTTGATCATTGGGATTTTGCTATAATCATGTCCCTCTTCTTTCTCCTCAAGCTCATCACCTATGTTAACATCATTAATAGTCTCAATTCCTTCCCAATTGATCACTACAAGTACTCTCACGTCTTACTCTATCTTGAACTTTGAGCTATAGGAACTATGATTGGCACTTATTCAATAAGTCACCGATTACTTCCTATATCATCTTCACGCATATTATTCACATATGCTTAATAATTTCACCCGTTATGGTGATCCCACTATCAGATGTACACTCACAATGACAATTTAATCTGAACTCAACAACTTTTTCGTATATCACTATCATCATCTCATCTTCCAATTGTCATTTATTTCATCTCACACATCTTTATTCTCAATCAATTTATAATGGTAAGGGCATAACCCATACGAAGCTTCAATCTCCACTCCACAGATATATTCTCATACTGAATAATAAACTCTTATATCGATAATTACACAACCATCCTATGTCCAAATTCAACCTTTTAAGGTCATATCAACTTGGCTTATACACTTTCACCTTATTATTTATGCTTATATCTTTATTTTTCCTCAAACAATCCATAACAGTGGATTCACCTTTATATCACATTCGAGGACATATTACCAGATTGCAATTTCGATTTCATATTCAAGAATACATTCACCGATACAATTACACTGAATCTTTATCTATTATATCCATCCATATCCTATTTCTTAATGATAACTTTATGATTTCAATTCATTATGTCTGTACACTTTAGTCTCCGTTTTACTCATATGCTCATTTTCCTCAATCAATCCATAATAATATACCTATTCACACCTATGTCACCCTTAAGGGTACATACCCCTTTAGGGGGATCATTTATTCATCATACAAAACCAGATACTATTTCTCATTTCCAAAATGTCCATAAACCTTTATTTTTCAATGCTTCTAACCGCTCAAACTCTTAAGAAAATGCTCATGCATATGACTCATACTGGGGGATCAGTTGCCGCTGTCTGCTATGACATGACTAATGTGCATGCAACTTGACACATGTCTCAGAATGCCCATATAAGATAGTACTTCTGGGCTCTGATACCACATAAATGTAGCACCCCACTCCCACAAGACCCGGACCCAACATCGATGGTGATATCCGAGTCCGTGCCCCATAAGGGTGGCATGCTAAAGCACTTAATCATTCAAAAGTCCACATATTTTTTTTAAATCAATAACACAATATGCGAAAATCAATACTCAAATTGGGCCCACATCCATTCATAAACATTTTCGATTAAAACAATCAATTTTCAATAGCCATTCGAGCCCTTCCACAATTACAAAACACTTGAGTCATTTCGAAATACAAATTTATACAAAAAGTTGTGGAATACACAATTCAATACAAAATAGAGAAATGCAATGCAGACGCGAACTGATCCCGACCTCTCTCCTTCACTTGAATGTTGTATGTATACTCCCGTAGGCCTAACGAGGTATTCTTTTGATCCTAAAAAATATTTGCAAATTTTGGGTGAGTTTTGCGAACTCAATGAGTGACCATCATCGATGGCTCACCCAATCACATAGCATATAATTCACATTTCACATATAACACATTCAATTTCACACTTCACACCTCACATTTAACACATTTAATCATTTATTTCATACATATGCAATGCACATGAGACTCACTTTCCATTTGTTACTTTGTTGTGACCGAGTGCCTAAACTGTCCCTTAAAATGCTCATTAAACTATCTCATTTAGGGCCCATTAAACGTTGAGCCTGAGGCTCTGAATCACTTTTGAGCTCGAGACTCTTTTTCACACGTTGAGCTTGTAGTTGTAACATCTCATCACTGATGGGAAGGGTAAAATAGTAATTTGGTATGGGTATGAGTGTGTATACGTATCTCGACATGATCATGCATAATATGGCCTCCATATATATATGAATGGCAATTTTTGGACATGCACATGACTGTACATGCATTCATGACATTTCCCAACATATGTGTCTATAAATGTGTTTATTGTGAAAAATATGATTTTGTGCTTGAAAAGTGAATTGAAGTGAATTTTTGTGTGTTTTACATTTTTGGGGAAATTTTAGAAATTTTTTTGAAAAATTTTGGAGAAAATTTTCAGACCGAAAAAATTGTCAAATGACGGACTGATTGGATTTCCAGTACTAGAAATGATTGTCCAATAGCACTAGAAATTTAGATACATGATGGTAGGATTTATTAATTTGAGCCATTGAAATTTTGGAGAGAAATTATAGTAGAAATGGAAATTTTATTGGAAAGGAAATAAATGGGTGTTTAAAAACAAGACAAGTGGTAAGTGACATTTGTCACTTGCCTTCCTATGTCTTATACTTAGGTTAAATAAGACTTAGCCTTCCTTTATTTATCACGATGCTTTCCTTTGCAAGAGTTTAAAATCACTTTTAAATGCAAATTTTTCCTTCTCCAACGTAGCTCCTCTCCTCCTTCGATGGTTTTCTTCTTCTTCTTCTTGTTAACCTCCACCCACACAAAAGTTCTTATATTTCTCTTCATGTGCTCACAAAAGAAAAATCCTAACCTAAGCCTTGTGAGGGTGATGATCTTATGGTGTTGGGAGGAAGGTAGAGAATTATGAGAGTTTGAAGAATTGAAGAATTTAAAGCTTGTTAAGTAAGATTTATGTTTTATGTTCTTAAATTGGTAGTTGATGCATTAATTGTGATGTATTGAGCATTGATTTCATAAAGCTTGTGGTTTGATTGTTTGGGTATAAGTACATGTTTGTGTGAGGATGAATAATTTAACATATGTAGTGTGTGAATTAAGTGTTTTGGATTAAGTTTGATGATGTTAAATGAGTGGTAAATTAAAGAAAGAAAATTGAGCATGTGTGCTGGAATTTTGTGGCTACTTGTTCAAGTGAATGGCTTAATGAAATTGTGGTTGATTTCTTGACTAAATTGGATGCTTATTGGTGTAGAACTGGTATTGGAATAATAGGAGGAGAGTTAGGTGTAAAATCAGGAAAAATTTCCTTTGGGTATGTTTCAATGTTTGGGTTATAACTTTTGATATGGTTATGTTATTGAGTTGAGGTTTGGCTTGAATTAAACTTGAGAAGTTTGACTAGAATTCTTATGAAGGAAGTTTTGTCCAATTGTGGCTTAAAAGGTTTTGAATTTTGCTTTGAAAGTGAGATATATGAGCAGGGTGAATAGTGGTGATTCTAGCATTTAAAGCTTTATGACCTGAAACTTTGGGAAAGTTTTCTAGGTTAAGGTAGACAGATTTTGTGAAATTGGTCTTCATGAAAGTTGAAGATTTTCTTGTGAGCTTTCTATCTCCACTAAGTATGACATTTTTTGACTTTTAGGTTGAAAGTTATGGCTTGTTAACTTTCAGATGGTATTTTATGTTTTAATGTGTTTTGGTGTGTGTAATGTCTCTAAGTATGGGTTTTGGTGATTTCTATGTTCTGATGCTAATTTTGAACTGTTATAGTTGAAATTAGCTCAAGTGATCTTATGGAAAGTTGGAGAGGAATGTTTTAGCTTTGTAATGAGGTATGATGTGCTCTTTTTGGATATAGGGCTTGTAAGTTATGAATTTTTCAATTTCGAATATGGTTTAGGTGATATGTTCATTTAACAGTCTTTCACAAGGCAACCACAATCATGGGAGAATTTGACCTAGTTAGAAGTAGAATTTGTTTCTAAGTCCTTCATGAGAATTGTATCATGTTTTCTGATCTTTTCATTGATAGAAAGCATGGAATTTTTGGACAATGGGATAGGAAGTAATGAGTTTGAGAAAATTGTGGTACTGTTAGGATGACATGTGCAGGGCAGAAACTTCGATTGAGATTTTAACCCATTTAGAGGTTATTTGCTTTCAAGTTGTTCATGAAAGTTGTATAATATGTTATGATCTTTCTTTTGATATAAAGCTTGGAATTTTTGGCAAAGGGAATGGGAAGATATGATTTTTGTAAAAATGTGCACTGTTTTGGATGATAATGAGTAGGCAGTAACTTTGAGTGCATTTTTGACACCCTTAGAGATGAAATTGGTTTTCAAGCCCTTCAAGGAACTTATAGGGTTTTCTGTTATCTTTCTAATGATACCAAATTTTTCACATTTGTACACTTGTGTGAAAAGTTAGGTTTTGTGAAAGAAGATAGGGAAATAGGTGTAAATGTGATTTTCTTTGAATTGTAGCTTTTTGTTCTAATTTGACCCTTTTTCCATTCTTTTGTGTATAATTTTGTCATCCGACCTCCGATTGACTCGATTTTTTAGGCGTCGGATTCGTAAGTCATTTAATTGCTCCCCATGAGAATTTGTGAATTTTTAGAGATGAAATTGACGTGGATTGATTAGGTCAAAGTTAGAGGACCGAGTAATTATTTTTCTGGTCCGTATTTTAGCGATAATTGGACCTATAGAGGTCCGAATTGAGTGATTTTGGTGTCTTTGGACTTATAATATTTATAGAAAATTTTTGTGATAAATATTTATGGAATAATACCGGGAATGTCACGAACATGCATTGTACACATTTTATTTGCTCCATGTGCGTTATTAAATATTTCTGATTTGGCAATGTGTAATATTTGTGTATTTTAATTGTTATAGAGGTACATTTGGAACGTCAACCCACGTACGTTGCTGAGACTTCCAGGCATTAGCTTGGAAGCTATAGGTGAGTGACCTAGACGGTTCTCTCAATTATTATTTACTTAGAAAACTGTGGTGGATAATGGTAGGCTTGCGAATTGTTTCTGATTGTGGATTCCAGACAGAAGGTCTGATGTATTGGGGAGCTATGACATAGAAGTGCTACTTGTATGTGAATTGTGAACTACTTGCTTGATATGTGTTAATTTGTGACATATGTGTTGATTGTGACATATATACTGCTTCATTGTGACATATGCATTCCATGCATGAATGTGTGATCAGATAATGACAGTCGTGACCAGAGCAGCCATCGAGAGCTAAAAGCTCAATGTATTTGGGCCTCGAGCCCATAGTGATTCAGAGCCTCAGGCTCAACGATTAATGCGCCCATATTGGGACAGTTTAGGGGCTCAGTCACAACACTGTAATAAATTGGAAAAAGTGTCACATACCATTTCATATGCATTTGATTGAATCTCTTTGATTGAGTGAAAGACAAAATGCCTTATACTTATGTGATAACAATCATGTGATACTACTGAATGTGAAATTATGAAATAAATTTGATATGCTTGAGTGTTGCATGAATTGAGTGAACCATCGATGATGGTTACCTCACTGAGTTTGCAAACTCACCCAAAATTGCAACTTATTTTTCAGGACCGAGAGTAGACACCTAGCTCCAGAGGGACTTTTCATGCCGTGTAGATCATGTTGGCAAGAGAAGTTATGGCTCACAGGTCAGTCAGCTAGGACTTTTGGGATGACCTAGTTAGAGCTGATGTATTTTTCTTGTTATATAACATTTTGTACTAGGTTTTGGAGTGATGTACAAATAGTGAAAACTAACAGATGTGTAAACTTTTGATTTTGATGAAATGAAATGAGGAAACAAATTAGGGTTTCAAAAGCTTCTGATTTTTATACTGATGCGTTATTATGATGCCATGTGAAGTACAGTAGTGATTGTTCGTAGCTCACCCTTATTGTAGGATATGTGTCGGAATGACCTACAGGTATCGCGGTGTGTACCCTGCGGTAAGGGGCACTACAGTAGCTCTGATCGGTGGCTACTCTGGTCACAACTGCCATTATGTTTCATGCATTTATGCAATGGAATGCATCACTTACATTGCATGCACTTATTCGATCACATTCACTTATCATCGGACCGTAGTCCAGCATTCAACATGTAGTTGAGCATTCACTCTTTCACTTGCATGCAATGCACATTACGAAAACACTTAGTTCATCTTATTCACATATAATGAGCACTTCAATAATTCAGATCAATCATCACAATCATCGGACCTTCTGTCCAGAATTTAAACACAATCAATCACATTCATATACACATTCATCATACAGAGATCAATGTATACAAAATTCAAATAAAACAGACAATGAAGTGAGACCATCTAGGTCTACTCACAATACACTCCAGATTAGCATTTTCTCTCAATTTCTAGGAACGTCTGAACGCGGACACTTGATCTGCAAAACCTATTTATGCAAGACACCCATTGTACACTCATCAATAATTGCACAAGTAAAAATGTTCATTTATGCACAATTGTAATAATGGACCATGTATAATACATGCATATTTTCTAGAACATTTTTTATGCTCATTTCTATTTCATAATTCATATGTGTCTAATTTAACTTAGCTTTACACTTCATTTGTACATAATCTTTCTAAATTCTCCTTTCAATCTTTATCTTTTTTATGTGTCTAGCTTATTCATAAGCTTACACCTCAAGAACACTTGGTTACTTTATATCACAACTTAAATTCTTATCATCTCTTTTCTATCCGCACATAATCTTATAATATCCAATTCCCATTCATAGCTTAGCAATTTAAACATATGTACACATTTAGGCACATTGCTTATTTATACAATAACCATAAATGTTTTACCCACCTAGTTTGCTTGCCAAAACACCAATTCACAATTGTCTTTCCCCTTGTTCTTGGATAGGATTCTCTTGATTTCCTAAACAAACCAAATCTCATTCAATAGGAATCCACTTAAAAATCCCATAATGTAAAATCACTAAAATTGATTCTAGAACATTTAAACCTAAGCATTTTCTAAACTCCATAAACTAGAATCCTTTCAAAAATCCAAAGATTCAATTGATCATACCTTCATTATTCACCAAATGAAGAGATCTTTAACTCAGTTGGAGCTCTTTTCTTCCTCTACCTTATTCTCTTCTTGAACATCTTCAAAATCTCTCTTGAAGGCCAAGGAAATAAAAACCCAAGCTTGTTTTCTCTTCCATCTCTCTTTCATTTCTTTTTCATGATTTCTCTCTCTTATCTCTTTTCTAATCCACTCATTTTGCTTCTCTAGAATCTTCTCATTCACGTTTTCTCATTTATTTATAAGCAAGACAACATTTCTTCTTCCATTTATGCCCTTAATAACTGAGAATTATCTCATTTGCCCTTCCATTTATGTCTTATGTCTTTTACACATAAATGTCTTGTCAAAAGCACCCTTTCACATTCTGACATAACACTTTCTTCTAGAAAGTGTCCCCCATTATCTTAAGTTTCTAATGCCGTCGAAATCATTCAATTTGGTTTAGTGATTCAAAAGATATACTTAAACATTTTTTTTGGACTATTCTTTTTCATAACAGTATACTATACACAACTTCCATCTGAAATTTAAATATCTTAGAGGCCGAATTAGATTACAATTTCTTCAAATCATTCGTAACTCCATGTCTCTAGTTTACTACAAAAAAAAACATCTCATTTGGACCTCCACTGTTCCAAAAAACATCAAAATACTGAAGTATGTTCAGTGGAATAACACCAGTTCAGAATGCTTAAGAACACATTCACTATACCCATCCCATGCTTTTCACCCGATCTTTCTCAATTCAGTTCATATGGCTACGATTCTTGGTATAGATGTAGGGAAATGTCTTATGAATCCAATGGTTCAATAATCAAGTCATTTGGAGGTCTAGAGAAGAAGTTATGACCAAAAGAATCCAACATGTTCATATCTTTACTCGTATTGCACATGCCTTGGTGCGATTGCCATAACTCTCACTACAGATGTCGGATTGACTTCATTTTTGGACTATTAGAAAGAGGACTTCTATATCTACAACTTTCATGAAGACCATTTCTATCTTCTAACTATTGTATCGTTTCACTTTTTGCATCATCTTACTTTCACTTCGTTTTATTTTTGCGTCTCACTTATGTGTCTTACTTTTGCATCTTACTTTTGTGTCTCACTTCTGTGTTTTACTTTTACGCCTCACTTCTACATCTTACTTTTGCGTCTTACTTTTGCGTCTCACTTTTGCACATTACTTTTTCCAGAACGTCTCGCCTTATAAGGATCATAACTTTTGACTCCGATGTCTAAAATTTTCATACTATATACCGTTAGAAAGATAAAAGAAAAATCTACAACTTTCCAAAGGCATCTTGGCTAAAATATCTTTATATAAATCCCAAATTTGCCTCTAAACTCTAAGGATGAATTTTCCATACACACACCAATGTATTAGACCTACTCCATAACTTCATGAAATTTTGAGACTTTTAGAGACAGAACTGAAATTTGATATCTTCATACGAAATATAGCCATATATCCCTAGATTAATCCCAATCAAGAATCATCTCGTTTGCATAACTAAAGAAAACGTTATGGCTAAAATACTGAAACATATTTAGTGAACATTTTTCAAATCACTACCAATTTTATTTCCAAATCTTTCCTTGTCTCAACTCATACCTAGATCACTCTTTCCACTTCCTCTACTTCTCACTTTCAATAACATCGCATTTAAAAACAATTATACTTGAAAGTTATTGGGATCCGATCCAGAAACCGGATCCCAACCGGAAGACAGAACAAAAGTAACGAAAGCGAATGGAAACGGAAATTTCGCATCGAAATTTATAATTGGAAAACAAAGTAATCGATAAAGCGAACAACGAATCGAATAACAAATACTTATCAATATCAAAAGCGAATCGGATCGAAATAAAAGTAGCGAAGCGAAATAATCGAATACGAATCATAAAGCGGAGCCAAACAAAATAATTAATCGAATTGAAACACATTCTGACATCCGTTGGAACCACAAAGTATATAAAACTTCTCGCGTTGGGAACCTAGACTATTCCAAATCCGGTATATATTTTTTTCTTATGCATCTTTATTCAAACTAATGCAAATCAAATACAAATGATTTCCACTCTTGAAAATTTATCCTTATACAAATCTCAAATACTTAATCACATTCTTATATATCCATACAAGTTCCAAATCTCCTTTTTATCCCAATTATTATCGAAAATTAGGCAGCATAACGACTGCATTTGACGTAACCCAAAACCTGCAAAGGTCTAAAAACACTTCTATATTTCCCAAATCAATCATACAATCATCAAAATCCACCGGACCCTCTGTCGGGGATCTCAGCATAACCAAACGCAAGCCTATTTCTAAAACACTTCAATAAATCACAATCAGTCAACTTCATCCAAACACAATCAAACACAATTCTAATCCTAACACTTCAATAATTCTCAATCGATCATACAAAATCTCAATCAATCCCATTCATAATTTAATACCATCATATTTCATATACAATTTATAATCCATGATCAAATCAAATCCCATTCCTGAACAAACTCATACATCCATAATTCATAACTCAATCCGAACACGATCAAAACATATTCAATACACATTCACTATTTATATACAAATCCATTCATATTCACCTCAATGCAATATACAATTCCATAATGTACTTACATATCCCGATCTCATAATCATACACAAACTCAAATCCATACTTAATTTCAGCATTTATTTACAATCCGAAAAGAATTCACTAACATCAAACTTTACACATAAATACAAAACATGCACAAATCGAACTGAAGTCGTGATCGTCTTCCATCCGATCTCCTGCTCAAAAATCTGGAGATGTGGATGAAAGAGGGGTGAGCTTTCGCTCCGTGGATAGCATATTTATACTCGAAAATAAGCAAAAATCATTTCGTAAAAATGTTTATCATTTCTAAACATTTCTCAGTAGCAAGAATTTCAAAACTTAGTTCTTAGGCCTTTCAATTTATTCAAAACATTCTTAGTCAATTTCCAAAATTCTCACAATTTCAAAACTCTTTTCTCAAAATCTCACAATTGTTCCTCCAAATCATGCACAATTTCAAAAACATGAATGCATCACAACCATAAACAAAACAAAACACATAACACATCAAATGGTTTAGGTCGGTCCTAACATAACGAACTGCACATTCCCGCATAGCGGTTCTGTGCAGTCGTGAACGGAGGGGAGTCCGAAATCGAAACTCCTAAGCCACTTGCGGGCAGCCGGGAGAAGGCTATCAGAGGGAGACAGTGCACTGACTCTTACGGAGGGGACCTAACCAAACCCACATAATTCACATATTCATCCTTAACAAAAATCAGATTGCCCGAAGGAACATTTTAAAATTTCAATTTTTCATGTTTTGTCTTACAAGACACATTCACATTCACAAAGTCATCACATCGAAGCAATTCATATAACATAGAACCAATGTTAGAAATCATCAGATGATCAGACAACTTGACATTTCCAAAATTGTACATAATTTTACGTACAAATTCTCACATAGCAAATTCGCACATTATTTTAAAATGCACGCACAATTAGAATACTGATTGAAACCTTCAAACATAATTCAACAATTATTTCAATAATATCAAAACGTTCAAAAATCAATGAATGTACAATGAAGAACATTTTATTGAAATAATCCGAAACTATCGAAATTAACAAATTTAACAATTTAAACGATTTCTTAAATCATTATAACCTAAATAATTTCATAATCTTTCTTAATTTCTTATCTCAATTAAAACTTGTAACATTTTTCCAAACCATTTGGAAACAATAAAATTCAATGCTTTCTACGTTTCTCAATCCATTTGAAAACAATGAATTAAACCTTCGTACTATTTTTTTTCAGAAATTTCTTTAATTCATCAAACATTTAAACTTGCAGCATTTTTTTTAAATATTTGAACTTAACTACTACTTTCTAACAAATTCCAAATAGTCGGAAAATCATAACTTTTCTTTATAACACTCCCAAAAATATTCGAAAATCAGATTTTGTTTTTCACACATTTGCCTAAATGATATTTTTATACAATTTCCAAAGTATTCGGAAATCATCATTTTTCAAACACGTTTATAAACAAAATTTTATAACCAATTTCGAGAGTATTCGGAAATCCCAAAATTTTCAAATATTTTCATAAACAATGGTTTATAAGTAATTCCAAAAGTATTTGGAAAATCCTAAATTTTCAAACCTTTACAGAAACTACAGTTTAGAAACACTTTCAAAACTATTTGGAAATTCTAATTTTTCAAACCTTTACATAAACTTTATAACAATTTCAAAAGCAATTAGAAGTCAAAATCTGTCAATCATTTTCATATACAATATTTCACAAATAATTTCCAAAAGTATTATGAAATCCTAATTTTCAAACATTTCCATAAACAATACTTTCTAAACACTTTCAAAAATAGTCGAAATCATAAATTTTCAAACATTTTCATAAACGATATTTTTATAACAATTTCAAAAGCTTTTGGAAGTCTTAGGTTTTCAAACACTTTAAAATATCAAAGGATGCAACATTTATAGGAATGATTAAAACATTCAAACATAATGAATTTAACAATAATTTCTACTTAATCAAAACCTTCAAATCAAAGAATGTACCGACTTTCATAATTTATCAAAACAAATATAAACAACTAATTTCAGAAGTTTTCTTACTTTATCACATTCATTTTAAACGAATAACTTTAATAATTCAGAAATCATAATTTCAAAAATTAATCATAATTTTTCAAGCATTTATATAAACAAGCATTTCTCAAAAACCCAATATTTGCTTTTTTGAATTTTCAAAAACTCATATATAGCTTATAAATCAAAATATAAATATGAAACCCACCTCGAATCGATGCTTGCATCTTGTCCTAATCATCAATTTCTCCAATCCTTTCTTCTTTCTTTCAAATTAAATTTTCCTAAACCACAAATACCCAAATTCAACATCATAAATACATAATTACTCAAATTAACTATTGGAACTCCAAATTCATCATATTCTCAAGCCATCTAAATCAAGACATTTTAAAAAATTCCAAATTTTCAAAAATAAAAAAAATGGCATAACCCTAATTAACCTCCAATCTAACCAACCTATAGTTCCTATAGGTTAGAAACTCCAATACTTAGCTTAGAATCCAAAAACCCCTTTGAAAAATCAACATCTTCTTCTTCCTCCAACCATTTCTCTCTCTAGGTTGTTTTTTTCACCATAACAAACCACCATCTATTTCTTTCTCTAAAGCAAAACAAAGATGAAACTTACCTTGGAAGCTTGAATCTTCTCTTTTTTTCCCACGAAAATTGCTCTCTTCCCTAGCCTCCACGAAGTTCTCTTCTTCTCCCTCTCTTCGGTTCTCTTCTCCACCGACCATCTTTCTCTCTTCTCTCCTCTTTGTTTTCTTTCTTTCTTTATTTTCGTGACTTCCTCCCTATTAAACGACAGCTACTTGCTTCTGCCCTTTAATGAACACAAAATGACCATAAGGTCCCTCCAAGCAAGCCTACATTCTTACCCCTTTAAGTGATGTTCCAAATCTGCCCCTGCACATTTCATTTTAAAAACAGCCACCTTGCTTCCAAATTTGGGACAGGTAAATGACATAATTTGGCAAAACTTTTTTCTTGAAAACTGTTCCTCAATGTCTTACGTTTCCAACGCCACCAAAAACGCTCAAATCGGATAAGAAACGAAGAAGTTATGGCCAAAATACGTGTTCAGCTCATTATAATCCGAGACTGAACAATAACCCAACTTCAATCCAAAATTTTACAATCTTATGAACTAAATTGGAATTCGATCCCTTCACATGATTTATAGCACCATGTCTTAATTTTATTTTACAAAAAGAATCGGTTCAATTGGATCTCTATAGCTCCCGAATTTTGCAAAATACTGAACCATGTTTAGAAAATTATCTAAATCATAACCTTTAACCAACCCTCTCACTATGATTCAATCAATCTCTTTCCATTTAATCTCCTAAAAATCATAATTACTCATGAAGGAGTAGCTAAATGTCTTAGGAATCCAACGCTTCAAAAATTGAATCAATCGGATGTCGGACGAAGGAATTATAAACAAAAGATTGAAAAAGGGTCGGATCAAAAGTAAAAGAACAGAATCTCAATTATAAATATATAATCGAATTTTTCAAAAATCGTAACTCTTGATCCTGAACTCCAAATTTGACAAATTTGGTGTCGATGGAAAGATAAAAGGAAGCTCTACAACTTCCATGCAGAACTCAAAAATCAATTTCATCTCTAAAAGGGTCAAAAACCTAGTCAAAGTTACTGCCCTGTCAAACATCACCTAAACAAATTCCAAACTTTCAAAATTCATATCTTCCAATTCCCACATCGAAAAATGGCATACTTTATAGCGTCGAAAAGATTGATAAACAAATTAAAACTTTCATGAAGACCACTTAATTTAGACTAAATTCATACGACGAGTGGCCTCAAAGTCAAGCACTCGCAAATATACACTTATGGTCATTTTTACAAAACAAACTTTGACTGATCATAACTTTTTCTCTCGATATCGAAAAATATCAAACTTTATGACAACGGAAAACTCTTAACATAAGCTACAAATTTCATGAAGATCATTTTCTCCAATTTGGCCTAAATCAAAAGTCAAACTTTTTTTAATTCTTCAAATTTTTACACTTTTCTCTTTAGTTCTCAATTTTCAACTTCCATTTCAAATCAACTTATTCTCATAAGCTTTCATAATCCATACAAATCGACTCAAATATTCAAGTCATCAAAACTAAACAATTCTTTTCTCATAAATATTTCTTAAATTCATCAAAAAATTTTAAATTCATAAATTTTCTCACCAATTTCTTTCTCATTTAAATTCATTTTAATATTTCTAATTTTCATCAAAAGTTTGGGGTCCAACAAAAGTTGTCCATGAATGCATGTACACTTAGTTTTGTGCAAAGATTTAATATTTATGTGCATGTATGTTAACATTATGCATGAGCAAGAAAATGTATTTCTTTAATATCTCTTTGAGCCAACATGCATTGAAATTTCAGGCCCTAACCCTTAATATGGGGACGGGATGTTACATTTCGATCTCTTTTGTGACACTTCGGTGTCGAGACTTCGGTCTCTTTTATATAAGTCACATTACCTGCTTCTATGAATGGATTTAACTGTCATCTGATTTTGTATTCGGATATCAATTTGATTATGACATTATCTAAATTTTGTTCTGATTTTGAAGGGTGTTTATACCCTCTTATGTTATGTAGTTCTGTTAATTATAAAATATGTTCTAAAATGCTTATATTTGATTTATTGTTAAAGAAATCTTTTAATATAGATTAGTTATTACTCACTAAGCTATATGTTGAACACAGTAGATTTACCCCGTGTAGGTTAAAAAAGAAGGACTTAAGGATTGGGATGAGTCAACCGCAACGGCCAATTGATTCTGAGTCTTATTTTGATCAAAAATATATTTTGAGTTTATTTTCGCTTGTATATAAAGTCTATGATTCTGAATTGTTGTAAGGTTTTGTAATAACTATTTTTCAGGTTGGTTTCAAATTTTAGGACGAATTTTTATTAAGTCCATATGATATAATGTATGTATGGTTTGAAACAAGTTTGTTTTAAGTTAACATATATTATGATCTATGCTTGTTCTGAATTACTTCCAATGGAAGACTTTGAATGCTATGCTTCCACGAAATGTTTTGATTTGTTTGTGTTGTCTTGTGTGGAATCCACATATCCTCCCAGGGGGTATTTGGGCATTTACACTTTTTGGTATCAGAGCATGGTTTAGGCGATTCTGATCCAATCAACGCTTAACTCTTGCTGATACTAGTATGTAAAAGTTGTATCTGGCCTAATGCGATTGTCCTATGTTTTGATTCTATAATTAAAGATGGAAGGATCACACAATGTCGTTGACGAAGTTTTTGAGAGCAATCATTCGAAACAAACTCGCCTATCAATATCTGGACCCTCTAGGCTCAATTGAGGTGAAGCTGAGGTGCCACTTCCTCCAGCAGCTCAAGGAGAGGCTTTATTTAAGTTGTCCCATGATATGATGACGTTATTGCATCGTATTACTGCACCTAAGGCTCCAATTGATCAGCTAAAGAAGTATGGAGCTGAGGAATTTACTGGGACATCTTTGGAGGAATCTGAAAGGGCTAAGTTCTGGATTGAGAAGGTGAAGAGAGTATTAGATGATATTAGTTATCTAGCAGAGCAGATGGTGCATTGTATTGTCTCCCTTCTGTAGGGAGTAGCTTATGAATAGTATAATTTTGTTCTGAGGAGTCCTCAACTACCGATGCCTCTGACTAGGGATTATTTTGCCCAAAAATTTAAAGCTAAGTATGTCACAGAGGCTTACAAAAATGATAAATGGAAGCAATTTCTGAATCTAACAATTTCCAACAATTCCATTTCTAACCATTTCAATTCAAAGTTTCAACTATCATAAAACATATATAAACTATTTCCATTTCAAACAATCATTATCACAAATCATACATAAACAATTTCCATTCCAACAATTTCAAGCAATTCCAATTCAAGCATCACAAAACATACATAAACAATATCCATTTCTAACAATTTCATTTCTAGCAGTTCCCAACAATTTCAATTCAACCATTACAAAACATAGATAAACAATTTCCACTTCCAACAATTTCTAACAATTTCAATTCAAAGTTTCAAACATTATAAAACATACATAAACAATTTCCATTTCAAACAATCATTGTCACAAAACATACATAAACAATTTCTATTTCTAACAATCACAAAACATACATAAATAATTTTCATTTCCAACAATTTTCAACAATTTCTATTTCCAATAATCACAAAACATACATAAAATAATTTCCATTTCCAACAATCTCAAAACATACATAAACAATTTTCATTTCCAACAATTTTCAACAATTTCCATTTCCAACAATCACAAAATATACATAAAATAATTTCCATTTCTAACAATCACAAAACATAGATAAACAAATTCCATTTCCAACATTTTCATCAATTTCCATTTCCAATAATCACAAAGCATACATAAAACAATTTCCATTTCCAACAATCACAAAGCATATATAAGCAAATTTTATTTCCAACAATTTTCAACAATTTTCATTTCCAATAATCACAAAATATACATAAACAATTTCCATTTCTAACAATTTTCAACAATTTCAATTCAACCATTACAAAACATACATAAACAATATCCATTTCCAACAATTTTGAAATTTGCAATCAATAGTCAATACTTTTAATAAACTTGTAACAATTATATAGTTAATACACTAATTATGTAATTTAAAATATTTGACAAGCTAATAATTGAAAGTCAAACCATATATTCAATCTATCTAATCTTGGTAAACTCACACATATTCGCCTTTGCTACTTATAACTTTAAAGTATAAGAAAGAGATTAAAAATTGTTTAATCATAATAAAATGTGTTACTCGATGCATATAATGTTTACTTTTTTGTAAACTTATAATTTTATTAGGCAAAAAACAAAGGCAATGCTAATCATGTTTTACTAAAATTTGTTTAAATTCTAATTTTTATTAATTTTTAGTCTAATATTTTAAATGACCTAAACTTCATAACTTAATTGTAAATGTTGGATCCCGTTACCGGAGTCCAACTCTTGAACCGTAAAATATGAAACTTGATAATCTTGCCTTGTAGGGTTTATTTCATTTAACCCTAATTTCAAATTTGATTTCTCTTGTAAATCATAGCCTTATGACTCTTGTTTAATTTAAGACAAGGATCGCTTCAATCGGAGTTCTATAACTCAAGATATCGACAAAATACCAACATGTGATCATATCTCGACCACGCTCTCTCGACTGACCCTTTACTTGATTTCATGCCAACTCTTTCAATTTAACTCCAAATGACACAAATTCTTATAGGTAGGTACCTACATGTCTCATGAATCCATGGCTCAAAAATCACTTCATTTGGAGGTCTGATGAGGAAGTTATGATCAAAACAATCCTTCATATTCATATCCCGATGTATATTTGACATACTTTGGTAAAAACGCCATAACTCTTGCTACAGATGTCGGATTGATGTCATCTTTATACCAATCAATATGTACACATCCTGATCTACAACTCATATTAGAGGCCTAAAAATGAAATTCGCACTCTAACTAGGTCGCTACCATGATTTACTTCTGTCATACCATGAGAAGAGACGAACAGAAAGTCGAGGCTCCTCCGATTCTCTATGGTCATACCATGAGGTATGATCTCATACCATGAGGAAGAAATGACCAGAATGATTAGATTTTTCCCCGAAGCCTCTTAAACCCTCACCCATGCTTTCTAACTTATTCCTAACACCAAATACACTTGTAATCTTGCAAGATTCACTTACTCTACTACTAAATACTTCATAACAACTCCAAACATCCAACTTATTTTATCATTCTATCAATTCTTGATTGATTTGTCCATCAAACCCTAGATTCCTACGCAACCATCAAAGCTATCCTCATAAACAAGACTTATGCATCCTGCTAACTTTCAACCATCGTAACTCTCAACTTCCAACTTCTATTGTCTAACCAATTTAACACATCTACAAGACTTTGCACAATCAACCTCACACAAGCCTCATTCTCACCTTTATTACACATGCATGACCATCAATCCCAACCTCATAACATTTACCTACCTATATGATATTCATGCCATCTCATGCATCATCTCAAAAGATCAAAGGTAATACAGTCAAGCATTATACATTAGGGTTTAAAATTCACTTTTGAATCATAACTCATTCATTCCATCTCCATCAAATCATGTCATATTTCATACAATGCTTTAATGGGCATTTTAAGTCCAATTACATGAAACTTCAAAGTACAATATCATTCTCAAAATGCAACTAAAGCATTGTTTTACAAAAATTATTTCAATCACAAAACCAAAAGAAAACTCTTGAGTAAATGCCTTTAAGCTTGCTCCTGGGATCCCGCTCATTTCGGAGAATTGAGGGGGTGAGCTTTTCATGGGTAACACATTTATATTTATATAACAAGCATGTCTATTTAGTTATTCACACATTAAGCAATCTTTCAATGAAATCATAATACATGCATCATGCAATTTTCATCAATACATAAACATAATTTCTCACAATTCAACATTCATAATTCTTGCAATTTCATGTAATCACATATGAAACACATCAAATGGCTCGGTAAGTCCATATTCATGGCAACCATATAGTCTCATTTTATGAGCTTATATGGGCAAATCTTGAGGAGTCCAAATAATGGATCATCCTATGCCACAATCGGGCAAAGTGAAGCCTTTTCATAGTCGACGCACGTGATTTCGGTTCTTGGGACTATATCTTACCCACATAACATAACAATCATGCATAACAATAAAATTGGACTGTTCTTGTCCAATTCAACGCTTTCTTGAAAATCTTATCTTTCATGCATATTTCATATTGTACATTTCATGCATAAGTCATATTGTGCATTCATACTCATTTAAGCTACTTCATTCAATACTAACTCAACCATCATCAAATCATCAACATGTATTATTTTCATTTACACATAACTCATGATTAATGTCATCTAACCACAACTAACACAAGCATTTATAGCAATCATTTATACTCACTTACAAGTAACAAACATTCATTAGTGTCATTTATCAACTTGCATTAATTGCTCATAAATATAAAGATAAATATGGAACCCACCTTTAAGACTTGCTAAATCCTTGGTTTCCTTGCTACAACTCTTGTTCCTCTTCTCTTCCTTCTCTCTTCATTAAAACCAAAACCCATGTAAATCTCACTTCAATTGAGAAACCATGTTACACCTTTCATGAAATCAACTTGGAAATCACTATACCCATTCCATTCTTAGTCTTTCTAACCAAAAACTCAACTAAAATCTCACACTTAAACAAAAGGCTTACCTTAAATCTTCAACAACACCAAGAGTTTCTTGGTTCAAGATGAAGCTCTAGCCTTCCTCTTCACTTTTAACTCTTGGACTTTCTTCCAACTCCCTCTTGATCTCTTGGAAATCACCACCCTAACAAGCTTCTTCTTTCTCTCTTCTTCTTCCCATTCACGACACTCTCCCCCTCTCTCTCACAATTTTGGTGCTTCACTTCTTCTCCTCTCTAACTCACTTAATTTTCCTTTCTTTTATACTCCCTTTTCATTTAACTTAAGCCCATTTGCCTTTAAGCCCATCTACTCTTCTCTTCTTCTTCTTATTCTCCCACTAACACAACTCACACTACTCAAGCCCACTTCTTCATTTAAGCCCATTTCATATATATCCTCTCTTCTTTCTTATTTCATCTTGGCCCATTTCTTTTTCTTTTTTTTTCATTTCATTTGGGCCCAAGGCCCAACTAGCACATTAAACTACATCTAACTCATTTAAGTCAACTAATACATTTACTAACATTAATTCTTAACACCTAACTCATTTAATGTCATATGCTAATTCATGCTAACTTTATTAAATACTATATTAATTTACCCCACTAATCTAACCATGCTTGATTTATCATAAAAGAAAAAAATTAGGGGTAACAAAGAAAAGTAATTATATTAAATATTTTAATTTTTAATCACGTATAAATAAATATGTAATTGTCTTATAAACATAAGATAAGATATAAATTTGAATATGTCACTTTATTTAGCATGCCAATTTTTAAAAAATTATGTCAATTTTAAAGTCTAAATTAGTAACCTTATGTCTGTACCACAGTATCATATTATATGAAAAAAAAATTTCAAAAAAAACTTAGTGCATTGCCGACTGAATTAAATAACCGATGCTCTTTCCAATTTCCTTGAATGAAAGCAAACTACTTCAATGAATAAATTTCCATTTTCTAGTTCCACTCCACACAAGAAGCAATGCAAATACGCAACAACAAATTAATAAATTCCATTCCCAATTTATAAAATATACCAACAATTCCATTCACAATTCACAAAATACACTAACAATTTCATTTAAAATTCACAAAAAATACATAAAGTCATAAACACATACCAATTATTTCAGAATTCAACAATAATTTCAATGAATCGGGTCAGGTTGAAAATATATCTGGATTTATTTCAAATCTAACATGAAGCAGGAAACCTGAGATTCTAAGAGTGGTGGTGGGTTGGTGGGGTGTCGGTGGTGCTTTGATGGCATTGGTGGTGGTGGCAGGCCGCAAGTGTGGTGGTTAAGAGAGAGAGAGAGTGAGATGTGTGAGTTTGTGAGAGGGAAATAAAAAAGTGGGAGAAGGAGAGGGTAGAGGGAGGGAGGGCCACCATTGGTGGGTGTCGGTGGTAGGGCTATGACGTCACTAGAGAAGAGAGATCACCGAAGTTTGAATGAATGAGATGTGAGAGAAAATAATTAAGGGAGAGAAATAAAGAAGAGTGTCGGTCAGGAGTGGGAGTGCGAAAGGGTTAAAACAAAATTTGCAAGTTAGTCCTCTAATTTTGTAAAAATTACAATACCGAACGATATTTTGAATATTAGTAGTGCCGATCAGTATGAAGCAAAAAACACTAGTACTGACTGATATTTGCTTCCAATACAAACCCTCCTCTGCCTCGTACCAGTTTCTGTCTGGTACAGTACATAATAGCTTGTATCGACCGATATGAAACGAAATTCAATATACTAATTACAAACGTATAGGCAGATGAAGACAATAAAACTTCATTTTTAAACCACATGCTAGGCTACAAAGATACTGACTTATTGTTGGAAAAATGGAGCAATTATGTTAGTGGAGCAACTAATTAGTGCATTTGATACTAAGCCAAGAAGCTAAGAAATTAAAGTAAAGTAAATTAATGAAGAAAGTTTGAGTGTTCTCCCTTCTCTACTTATCTCCCCATTTTCCTACAAAGTAGTATCAAGAGCTTGGTTGTTTGAAACATTTCCAACTCTATTTTTGCAATTCCCAAACTCACAAAAAGAATTATGATAATTGGTGTGTTCTTATGAATGCAATTCTTAGCTCTGAAGGTGCGTGTGAGATGGTAGAGTAAGTGTTGGACCCCGATTTTTAAGTGACATTTAGAATTATTAAATGAAATGAAATAATGTTTTTATGCTACAATGAAGTTGATGAGAAAAGAAATGAGTAGTGAAAGTATGAGATTTAGGAGAATTAAGAAAAATTTTGACTTTTGGTCATAGAGAGTTGACTTTTTGATTTAGGCATAATTTGAGAAAATGATCTTCATGAAACTTTTAGTTTATGTTGAAAGCTTTCTGTCGCCATAAATTTTGATATTTTTTGATATCGGGAGTGAAAGTTATGGTTAGTCAAAGTTTAGGATTGTTTGGCTTTGTTTGATAAATATACTATTAAGAGTAATTTTATGTGTACTATTTTGAGGCCACTTTTTGTATTGATATGGTTTGAATTGAGTTAAGTGGTCTTTATGAAAGTCATAGAAGATTTTCCAAGGTTTATAATGATGTATAATATACAAGTTGTGGATGTGAGAATTGAAAGTTATAAATTTCGAAGTTTGGATGTGTTATAGGTTGACCTAGATTATAGCAGAATCTTTGACTGAGAAATTGATTTAGTTAGAGGTTGAATTAGTCTTTAAGTTCTTCATGAAAGTTGAAGATGTTGATTTGATCTTTATTTTCATATAAAGTATAGAATTTTTGGATCATGGAATAATAAGTTATGATTTTTACAAGTTTCTGTTATTTTTTTAGCATGATTATTAGATGACAGAACTTTTGATTGGAAAATTGACTTCCTTAGAAGTCAAATTGATTTTTTGATCCTTCATGAAAGTTGTAGGTGACTTTCTGATCTTTGCATTGATATAAAGTATGAAATTTTTGGACTTTGGATTTGAAAGATACAAATTTTCAAAGTTGAGTCTTTGTATAGGGATTTATTAATTGGGCAGAATCTTTAATTAGAAATTTGACTACATTAGAGGCTGAATTAGTTGTGGAGTTCTACATGGAAGTTGTAGAGCTTCCTTCAAGCTTTCTCTAGAGACCAAATATGTCACATTTGGAGTTCGAGTTCAAGAGTTAGAATTTTTGGAAGATTCGGGTTTTATATAGTTATATAAAAAAATGAAATGAAAATTTCAGGGCGCTGCTCGCGCTCGCGAGGGCGAGCGTCCGGTACTACGTCATTTCCTCCTTCTTGCACGACGTCGTTTCGTTCTTTTTCTCCTGAGCGCGTGCGTTTTCCATTAGACGACACGGTTTCATTTCCTCCTTCGCGACGTTGTTTTGTTTTTCATTTCTTCAGCGCGCTGCCATTCGATCTTCAAGCGACGCCATTTTCCGTTGCGTGTTATGCGACGTCGCTTTGATTTCTTTGTTATTTCCTCCTTTAATCTGACCCTTTTGTAATCTTTTGCTTATATCTTTTCCGTCCGACATTCGATTGACTTGGTTTTTAAAGCGTTGGATTCCTAGGACAATTATCTATATTCTCAAAGGAAATTTGTATTTTTATGAGATTAAATTGAGGGTGATTAATTTAATCAAAATGAGTTGGATAATTTTCTGAACATGGTTCAGTCTTTTGCGAAATTCGGGATCTGTGGAGATCCGATTGACTTGATTCTTTAGGCAAAATAAAATTGAGACATGGGGATACAAATCATATGAAGGAATTAAATTTCAATTTAGCCCCTAAGACTTTCAATTTCTGAATTGAAGTTCGGATTAATGTTCAGTCTTGGATTAGGAACATCTGAAAGTATTTTGGCCATAACCTTTGGCATAGTAATCCAAATGAGGTGATTCTTGATTTGGATTAAACTATATAAATAGAGCTACAATTGTTATGAAGGACTCAAGTTTCAATTTAGTCTTTAAGGCTGTGAATTTTTGGATGGAAACAAAGTGTTGGAAAATGTGTTAGCGTAAGACTAATTAGAAATGTTTTAGCATAACTTTTGATGTAGCGCTCCAAATTGGATGATTTTTGTGGCGTTATGAAATAAAGACAATGAGGAACATTTATCTAGAAGGAAGTTTTGGCAAATTGCTTCAATTTGATAGTGAGAAAATTGTCCTAAGATAGCATGAATTAAAAATGAATGTTAAGGGCAATTTTGGAAGAACACACAAGGACTTAAGGTTTTAGGCTTAAATGGAGGGGCATATGGGTCATTAACCATTCATTAAATGACATGGCACTATAAACAAAAGGGGCTGTCATTTTTTTGAAGGAGAAGCACGATACTAAGGAAATAAAAGAGAGAAGGAATGAGAGAAGAGGGATTTCGATGGAGAAAGAAGAAAGAAGGGGAAAGTGACTTAGGATTTCGATCTTCATGGCTTTAAGCAAGGTTTTTGAGTAGATTCAAGGGAAAAATGTGGAAGAGCTTGAGAGCTTCTTAAGGAGCCACAAAATTTCGAATTTGGGCAAAGATGAAGGTAAGAGCAATTTTTGATCTTTAAGTTTTTAAGAAATTTTTGGTTTAGATACATTGAAAATAGTATGGGTTAGTGATTTATAAATTCAATTTTGAGGATTATGTTATTTATGATGTTGAATTTGGGTAAATTGGTTTAAGTAATTTTAAATTGGAAGAAGAAAAGAAGCAATGGACAAATTGATGAATGGGACCAGCTTCTAGCATCGTTTCGAGGTGGGTAGTATGTTTATTTATTGAATTTTAAGTTAAGTATAGATTTTTGAAAAATCAAGAAGCAAAACTTTTATAAATTATGTTTATGATAACATTTGAAAATCATGATTTTCGAAGGACTAAATTCCTTGCTTTCGGAATGATTTTAAGAAATTGTAAGATTTATGAAATTCATTGTTTTCGAATTTATTCGAATAATTCGATGATATTGCTATGATTTATTAAATTGAAATAATTGACGGATTTTATTGTTTTAAATAAAAGATGAAATTGCTACATGAATTTTTGGATGAAAAATGTGCATTGTGTGTTTGAATTATGATTTAAAGAAATTGATGCATTCTTTGTGATGAATTCAGATTGCTTGTAGATTGCTATATGAAATTCTATGAATTGTTAATGATGGTGTCAAGCACGACACTGTATGAAAAAAATCAAGATTTCGAAAAGTGCCTTCGGGCAATGCGAATTTTCGGTTTCGAATTATGTGTTATGTGGGTTTGGTCAGGTCTCATAAGTGGGACAAGTGTGCACTTGTCTATTTTTTTTTAAGACTTCTCCCGTCTGCCCGCTAGTGGCACTGGAGCTCCGGTTTCGGACTCCCATAAGTTCACGGCTACACTGGACCGCTATGTGGGAAGGTGTAGTACGTTCTGTTCACGGCTGCACAGGACCGCTATGCGGGAATGTGCAGTACGTTCTGTTTTGGACCGAACCAAACCATTATGATGTGATATGTGCTTTTGTTTTGTTTCTAAGTATGATGCATTGCATGAACATTGTTCATGAAATTTGAAAGAAATTGAGATTTACACGATTTTTCGAAGTGGTTCTTGAAGTTTGAAAGGTGAGAATTTTGAAAATAAGCAATTAAGATTTTCAATCGTGAACTATTTGTGATTTGTTTATAGATGTTTTGGAAGAAAATTGAGAAATTCTGAGAACTAAACAGTTGATGATTTTTCATCTATGAAAATCTTATAAAATGACAAAACGTTTTGAAAAAGATGATTTTTGCTTATTTTTCAATTTATAGACATATTATCCACGAGCTGTCTAGCTCAGCCCCCCTTTCATCCCCATCTCCAGGTAATCAAGAAGGAGATCGGATGAAAGAATATCAAGACGTGTTGTTCGATTTTGTATCATTTGTCTTTTGTGTAAATTGGGATTTTGGTATTAATATTATATATGGCTTAAATCGTCATAATGTATTGCAAGCATTTATTGATGTACGTGATTTATGAATTTGTGTATATAAATGAGGTTGATGTATATTGAATTCAGAAATTGTGGACTGAATTAATTTATGAATGTGATTCGGATATGTATGGATATGGATGAATGTGTATGATGATGGGATATGAATTGTGATTGTGTATGAATCTGACTGGGATTGCGTTTGGATTGAATTGCAGAAGGATATGAATGATTGTGTTTGTGTATGCTTGTGTTTTGGATTCCAGACGGGATGTCCGAGGAGTTGTGTGGTTTGATTGAGCTGGTATTCATAGAAGTGAGTTTTAAAACCCTTTGCAGGTTTGGGTTTATGAAAATACAGCCGTTATGCTGCCCAATTTTTGGTAGCACTATTTGTATATGGTTTGTTTTTGTATAAGACGTGTTATGGTTTTTATGGCAAAAGGATGAATAAGGATAAGTTTTGTTATAGATGAGATTGAAATATAAATGATTAAGAATGATTAAGAGAAATCAAGTAATTTGAGTTTGATTGAGGATGAATTTTCCAAAAAGGGGAAATTGTTTTGCTTTGTATGAAAGATGAATAAAGTGAATAAGAAAGGAAGAAAAAAATTGTACCGAATTTCGGATAGGTTTAGTCTAGGTTTCCAACGCGATAGTGTTCTTAAAATGAGTGTTATCGGATGTCGGAATTTTGTTTCAGTCTAATTGATCCATTTGTGTGCTTCGTTTCGATTTCACTTCCGATATGTTTACGTTTTCACTTTTAAATTCGATTCAAATTTTTGATTCCATTAAGAATCCGATTCGTTTCCGATTTGCTTTGCCTTTAGCATTCGATTCCGAGCCAATTTGCTTTGCCTTGATTCAGTTTCGCTACTTTCATTTTTGATTTTTTTCACCTTTCGATTCGATTTGTACCTGTTTAGCATTCTTTTATGCCTTTAGTTTTTGCTTTTGCTTTCCGCTTTCCGGTTGGGATCTGGTCTCCGGATCGGGTCCCAATAGTAGGGATATGAAGAACCAACAAATGAAAGAGTGTTGAATCAAACCTAAAGGAATACAATGAAAAGGAATCGTAAAATGGATCAACATGCTCTTAACATTATTCATGCGACATTAGATGATGAAATGTTTGAAAAAGTGTCAAATGTAACAAAGGCAAAGCAAGCTTGGGAGATTCTTCAAAATGTTCACAAAGGAGTTGACAAAGTGAAAAAGGTGTGTCCTCAAACTTTGAGAGGTGAGTTTGAATCCTTATAAATAAAGGAGTCTAAATCCATTGTTGGTTATTTTACATGAGTCTTGATAACTACCAATCCAGTAAGGAGATATAGTTAAAAGATGCTCAAGTGATGGAGCAAATTATTTGTCCTTTTAATTCAAAATTTAATCTTTTTATTTTTGCTATTGAACAATCCAAATACTTAGAAGACATAACCACTGATGAATTACAAGGATCCTTACAAGCTTATAAAGAAAGATTGAAGAAGGAGTCTCTAATTTAAAAACTTCAAGCCAAGGTTTCTTTAAAAGATAAAAAGCAAAGGTCCTTTAACTCACAAGGAAGAGGAAGAGGCTAATGTCAAAGCTATGAAAAGGGCAGAAATCATGATGGTTGTAATCGTCGTCATGGAAGAGAAGGAGGAAGAAGATGAAGATGAAATACATATCAATTTAATAATGAAGAATTAAGCCAACAATCACAAAATTCAAAAGGCCATAGAAGTTATGTCTTTATTAGAGAAGGTGAAAGTAGGTATCACAAATACAATATTCAATGCAATAATTGTCATAAATATGGTCACTATTCTTATGAATGTTGGAACTCTACTAGCAATCAAGGAGAGGATAATCTTGTAAAAAAAAAAAGAAGAAGAAGTAGGGCAATTCTTGTTAGTAAATAACAAAGATGATGAATGTTGGACCCCGAATGTTTCATAGAAGTTAGAACTATTTGAAGGAGAAATTTTGGCAAGCAGTCATGAGTAAAGAGCAAATGAATGAAAATTCTTGAATCAAGAAATGATAGGCAAGGGTAAAGTAGCGAATGAGAAATGTAGATATGTCCAAGTTTTTCTTTGTGTTTTTGGAGGATAAAAGATTTTGAAGTTAGAATAATTAAGGTGAAAGTTAGAAGTAGAATGAAAGAAAAAGTGAAGTTAAATTTGTGTAGTAAGTTGATAAAGAATATGTACATATGTGTATGTTATGTTGTTGGTATTCATGATTAATCATGGACTATATATTTTTCTTCAGATGCTATTGATTTGAGATGGAGTTGAGAATGAGGAGTAAATGAAGTAGAAAAAGGTGGTCTTGGTATGAGTTAGGTTAAGGAAAGATTGTGAAACAAAATGGATGGTTGATCTGGAAAATATTCACGGCATATGCTTTACACTTTTAGCCACAACATTTTCTCTAGTTATCCAAACAAGATAATTCTTGATTTGAATTAAACTAGAAACATATGGTTACATTTCTTATGAAGACATAGAATTTAAATTCTATATTTAAGAATCTCAAAATTTCTCATAAAGTTGAGAACTGGGTGTAGTACATTAGTGGATGAATGTAAAGTTCGTATTCTGAATTTGAGGGAAAGTCTGGATTGTTATAGGCTGAATTAGACAAAGTTGTCTTCTTATAAGTTGTAGTTCTTTCTTTTACCTTTCCAACAACATATAATACAAAATTTTCAGACTTCTAGGTTGAAAACTATGGTCCTTGTAAAGGAAGTTGGTCCTTCTGTATTTCTTCTATGATGATGTCATCTTCTTCTGTTTTTTACTTTGTCTATGTTTTAGTTCTTCTTCCTTTTTGTTTCTTTTGTGATGACGTCATCTCCTTCTGTGTTTCTTCTGTGATGACGTCATCTTCTTTTATTATTTTTTCTTCTATGTTTTACTTCTTCTATCTTTTGCTTCTTCTACCTTTTCACTTTTTCTGTGTTTTGCTTCTTCTTTCTTTTGCTTCTTCTATCTTTTTGCTTCTTCTGTCTTTTGGTTCTTCTGTCTTTCCCTTCTTATGTCTTTCGCTTCTTCTGCCTTTTGTTTCTTCTGTGTTTTGCATCTTCTGTGTTTTGCTTCTTCTATCTTTTGCTTCTTCTGTCTTTCCCTTCTTTTATGTTTTATGGTATCAATAAATGTTGGGTCCCGTTTTCGGAATCCAACTCTTACCAAAATACCGTCATACTTAAGCGTGGTTTCCTTGTAATTCTTCTTGTTCTAATACCACATCTGTTGGACCTCGTTTCCATAAGCCCAACTTCCTGAATCCTGAAGCCCTGTGCTTATTACCGTGCAGGGTCATTAGTTGTCACTCTACAATCGTGGTGAGCGCACACTATTTAACCATCGAAATCATAAGTTGACTTATTCATACAAATTGTATCTCTAAGTCTTGAGTTCGTTTTGAAACAAGAATCACCTCAAACGGAGTTATATAACTCAAGATATGCTTAAAATGCCTAAAAGAGCTCATACTTTAAACATGCTCTTCTAACCGACCTCTCATTCACTTTAATGAAAAATTCCCCAATTCAACTCCAAATGGTACAAATTGTTATGGAGAGGAATAATTATGTCTTAAGAACCTATTGGTCCAAGAATCACCTCAATTTGAGGTCGGATACGGGAGTTATGCCCAAAAGAATAAACTATGTTCACCCAAAAACCAATTGAAACTCTTTTGGAGCGATTACCATAACTTTTAATCTAGATGTCTGATTGAGTTCTTTCTTTTACCATTAGAAATAAGACATCTAGATCTACAACTCTCATGAAGACCACAAAATGAGATTCGGCCTCCAACTATGTCAAAAATCACAATCTTTCCCGTAGATGTCTGTTAAACAGACATTCATATCCGTTTAACGGACATGAATCGAATGCAGAATGCCAAATGACCCGAGAAAGTCCGTTAAACGGACATGCATGTCCGTTTAATGGACATTGACTGG
The DNA here is from genome assembly GCA_029891385.1 of Erythroxylum novogranatense. Lineage (NCBI taxonomy): Eukaryota > Viridiplantae > Streptophyta > Magnoliopsida > Malpighiales > Erythroxylaceae > Erythroxylum > Erythroxylum novogranatense. The sequence goes on from CM057225.1 coordinate 37,796,385, forward strand.
CCAAGAGGTGTTTTTCCACCCGATAATGTCCGTTTAACGGACTCCCATGTCCGTTTAACAGACATTGGGAATCCCCAAAGCCCCCAATGCCTCTCCAATGCTTCCAAACTTCAACCTTACTTCATAAACACTTGCACACTTTAAAAATTCACTCATTTTAAAGCCTAAACACTTCATAACACTTCAAACTCTAAGTTCAACTCACCAAAATCATAAATTACAACTTAAATGGTTAATCAAATCCACAAAATTTCAATCATTAATCATCAAAGCTATCATAAACACAAACCATATAACCAAAGATATCATAAGAATCAAGTATCTTCCAATTCCCATAAATTTTTACTCCTAACCTCAATACTTGCATATAATACCTCAATGGAAAGATAACAAGATGCTTTAAAACTTTCATGAAGGATGCAAAAGTCATTTCCATCATTAAAAGAGGTAAAAAGTCACTCAAAGGCACTGCTCACATAAAGACCAATGAAACAGTAACATAGCATTATGAACGAAGAATCGAATGTACTCCCATCCTCATAACTTCTTCATCCTAAGTCCAAAAGTGACAAATCCTATATCGTTGGAAAGCTCTCAAAAAATAATATAATCTTTAAGAAGACACCTCAATTCAATTCAAACACTAAGAGGGTCTAAAACTTAGCGAAGTTTCACAAATTTTGCAAAATTTGACAAGACCTCCTTGAATATTCAACTAGCCAAACTTCAATCCAATTACCATCACCTGCATAAAACTTAATATTCACAATCTTCAATCTTTCAACTACCAACCAAATCCAAAAATCCCACAACTACTCAAATGGCAGCAAACGCAAGCTTATATCTCTACTCATTCTCAATTCATAAAGCAAGCCTCAACCCACTCTATTTACCAATTCAAACCATACAATGATGCATTTGTATAAAACATATGCAAAGTACATGAATTACATTAAAACCCAACACTCTTGCATTACATGAACAATATAAGTTCTTACAAAGCTTTAGAGGGCATTTAGCCCGATTACAACCCAAATAACCAAAAGTTAAAATACAAAGTAAATCAATTCTCCAAAATGCAACCTAATACTTTATTTCAAAAAATGACTTCTAATGTAAAAGCATCGGGGTGATGCTTCAATCCCAATACTGTAACTCGGTTTCCTCTCGTCACTTGTGGACGGGAAAAGAGGTGTAAGCTCGACGGCTCAGTGGGTAACAACTTAATAATTAAGAAATAAGCAAAAATATTCTTTATTTCTCATTCTCAAAGAAACTTTTAGGTTGATAAAAAACCTTTCAAAATCCTCAAAACTTTTCACGATTTCATTTCATCATTCATTTCCAAAGCCAAAATCACATTGATCGAAACACTTTCAATTTATCAAAACCTCTTGTAAAACTCATTTCATCACACCAATTACACATCAAGATCACATATGCACAGAGAAAGTGGTAAATCAATTTATCAAAAGCATTTACAAAACAACATAAAATACAAAAATAACTTAGACAAGTATATCACATAATCACATATAAGTTGGTTTGGGTGGGTCCATCGGGACGTACTACACATTTTTGCAAAGCGGTCATGTGTAGCCGTGAACACATGTGGGAGTCCGTGAGAAGCTCCATGGCCACTAGCGGGTAGGCGGGAGAAGCCTATAATTAGACAGGTGCACCTGTCACACATAAGGGACCACCACAAACCCAAACAAGCATGCATATCACATAATTCGCACAATTCATAAACATTAGCCACAAATGGCTCTTGCAAATATTCACTTTCACATGATTTCCCAAAATGTCGTTTTTTCGAAATCAAGTATCCAAACTTTTTCACTTCACAAATCATTTCACAATTATTTCCAAAATGTAAAAACATCTCATACAAGTTCAAACCATCACAAAGAATCATTTTTACAACTTTATAAATCATTTGAAAGCATTAGATAACATTTATTTCAAAACAATTGAGTAGCTTATTATCTCAATCATTAAAATATTACCCACCTTAGTTCCTTTAGCTAGGAGCTTGAACAATTGGCCTTTCCTTTCACTTTAATTCCCTCTCTTAACCTTCATCAAACATAAAATCCCATAGGAAGCATGAGATGTTAAAATTGGCCATTCTAAGGAGATGAAAACATGAAAATTAACCCATCTAACTTTACCCACACCTAACTTAAGCTATTTTCACTTAAACACATCCATAATTCCAAAAGAATTCATATTTCTCTTACCTTAAGGAGAGACCCACGAAAATCCCCTTTGGCTTCTAATGGAAGCTTGATCCTTTCCCCTCCTTTTTCCTTCTCCTTTCTAAAGCAAGATGAAACTAAAGCCCTAACCTTTCTTCTTCTCTCTTCTTCTTCTTCTTCTTCTTCTTTCCCACGAAAGACTCCTTCTCTCCTTTCTCCTTGATATTTTAGAAACCTCTCCTTCAAATGACTTAGGAAAGTTTGGTTTCTTAAACTTTAAATACCTAACATATGCCAATACTACGTAGTTTTGATATCTATTCTTCACTAGCCATTTGTTCTCTCTTCTTTTTCCTTGCAATTTCAGCCTCCACTCCTCACATACGACTACACCCCCATTTGCCTCTCTTCCTTTTCATTTCATTTAAGCTAAAAGACCAATGAAGCCCTCCATGAAAGCCTTAAGTCTTTAAAAACATTTATGATCTACCCAAAATGCCCTTACACCATCTTATTCCTTTAATATCTAATAACATACTTCACTATAATTTAAACATAATCCATCATTAAATTTTCATTTTCTTAAGAGCTAAAACCTCAAAATAATTTAGACATGCTTAAATAAATAAAAAAATTTCAGGGGCCAACAGTATATACTTCAATGAACTTTATTAAAAAGGATGTTTTGATTATATGAGTTATGGCATAAATTGATCTTCATGGGATATTATGAATAGCTAAAGTTGATTTCCTCAGGCATTGAGAATGGCTGACAAGAAATGGTGACGACAGTTGATGAGTAGAAATTTCATGAGCGGTATCTATGAAAGTAGCAAGAAATCTTCTTTCAAAGAAGAATTTTCCTGAATTGGGTTAAGTCGATCAGATGATTCCATATTAAAGAAAATGAAGGGACAATCAGAAATAAATCTGAAATGAATTAAAATTTATTTTGGGAGTCCTAATCCTAGTGGAGATTTATGTTGATGTAAAGAATCCAATTATATAATCAGTTTATTGAACATTATGGAGACATTAAATTGTGAAAATGAGGAGAATATAGGTTCACGTATATTTTGTGTAGATATGTTAGGGAAGTACAAAGTTGATATGATGAATGTATTATTAACCCAGGGAGTAACGATTGAAAATAAATTGAGATAAATTGATGTATGTGGGGAAATTAGTGTAAAGGAATAGACGTCAGAAACCGTCAATGTGAAACTGAGAAAATATAAGAAAATTGTTCCTCATTGGGGAAATTTGATATTTAAAGAGTTATAAGAATCAATCATAGGCGTAAGGAGTTTATTATACTATTGAAGAGCAGAGTGTCTCGATTGTGTTTAGATTGGGTAGTGACTATGATCATTAATGATATATCTAATGTAGCTGAAAGGTGAAGAAAAATATTTTGTATAGTTGAAGAAATCTTATATCAGGAAAGTTTCATAAAAGTGAATCTTAGCTTGATCAAATAAATTGTGGGTGAACTAGTATTCAAACTTGGCACATTGGAAGACTTAATGAAGATACAGGTGATGATAAAATGCGAAATTATAAGGGATATATATGAGATTTGGAGTTATTTAAAACTAGTTGTATGTGGGATATGCTCAGAAGTTGTTAAAGGTTTTCTGGTCTTAGCTCTTTGACAAAAATGTTTGAGGAAAGACGTGTAAAGCGTATGACTGATGAATGTAGGATATTTTGCAATATATAACGAAGTGTCCTAGTAAAGGTTATGATGCAATATATTGAAATAGTGTAAAGTGGTCTTATGTACCTAGGGACAAGTAGAACCTCATGGGCTGCATTGTGATGGATGACTTGAAATTTGTTGTATTAGGTATTGCTTTGAAAGCTTGGAGATACTATTCGGACAGAAACATTTTGGATATATCTATGAATATGCAAATCGATAACAATTGAGGTATTTTGTGAGTTTGAAGGAATTAAAAAGGATTATACGATTGAGTACTTCATAATAAAGCTAGTGCTGCAATTCAATGTAGTGAATAGAAAATTCAATAACAGAATATCACAATTTGGGCGATAAGGGTATCAAACCTAGTGTAATACTAAGTGCAAGATGTCGACCTAACAATGGGGCAAAAAGAAAGTATTAGTAGCTATTGGAATTCCAAATCAGGTGTGTATAAAAAGGATTGGCAAAGCCCAAATTGAGGATTTAGAATTTGTGAACCTTATCGAGGAATTGAAAATGAATCCATCTTTTGAGAAAATGATATTTATGATTGGATTAAGAAGTATGTGTACTATCAACTAAAGAAACTGTTAGAGAAAACACAAGAAACAATCGAAGCTTTATGTTCTAGTAAGAGTATATCGAAAGAGTGATTGATGGTTTAGAATGTAAAATTGAATGATTATAGGTTTGAATAACCAACGGACTTGACTATTGGAGACAAATGTAAAATCGATATCTTTGGACTTCATGAGGATTTGAGATTGACGTATAGTTCAGATTGATTGTGGGAATAATTATCATTATATTGGTGACACCATTCAAATAATGTATAAGGGGTCTTACAGCAAAAAGGAGCCGTTCACCCCTATATTAAAGTGAACAGGACCTAAAATAAGTCGAAGGCCATGATTGAGTTGAGATAATGTTTATTAGTGAAATGAATCTGTAATAGGGGTTAAGTGATCCAAGTTAATGACAAATGAGTTGAGTTGATTGTTATTGAAGTTATGGAATCTTACGAGATCAGTGTTTTAACACTAAGAGATATAATCTAATAAGAGAAACATGAGATACTTCGAAGAGTATCACCTCGACCAAGATGCACTTATATGGAGATAAAGGTGTAAATAGGGGAAACTAAATTCGACATAAAGTGGCCCATATAAAACTATGGCAAAAATGGGACAAAGGATGTATAAGTGATTTGTATTGTTATAAGTCGATATATATGGTATTTAAATTGGAAGTAAAGTGTTGAATTTGCTGAAACTCATCAAGGACATAATTGAGGAAGTATACTGTCTGAACAGAGAATTGATAGAAAGATCACTCAAGAAACGGAGGAGTGTATGAGATGACAGTACCCCTACCTTCTTCAGCGTCAAAAATGAATTTCGAGGACGAAATTTTTATTAGGAGGGGAGAATTGTAACATCCCATCACCGATAGGAAGGGTAAATTGGGACGGGTTATGAGTGAGTACACTAGTCTCGGTATGTTCACGCGTAATATGACCTTCATATATACATAAAGTGTAATTTTTGTAAATGCACATGATTGTACATGCATTTCTGACATTTTCCGGCATATGTGTTTATTGTGTCAAATATGTTATTTGTGCATGAAAAATTAAATTGGAATAGTTGTTGGTGTGTTTTACATTTATGTGTAATTTTAGGAATTTTTCTAGAATTTTTCAGAAAAAATGGTCAGACCGAAAAAATTGTCAAATGGCAGACTGACTGATTTCTGGTACTGAAAATAATTGTCCAATAGCACTGGAAAACTTGACATATAATTTGAGGAATTATGAATGTTGTGTCATTGGAATTTGGCGTAGAAATTAGATAGTATTTGGAAAAAAGACCCAAAAAGTATTTAAAACCAGGACAAGTGGCAAGTGACACATGTCACTTGCCTACTTAGTCATTTTTCTCATTGTTTATATAAATATCTTATGCTTGGGAGAGCTTCCACGAGATTCTTTTGGAGAAAGAGTAAAAGTTGTTTTAATAGCTTTCTTTCTTCTCTCATCCATAGGTCTCCTCTTCTCCCATTTTCGTTGGTCCTTCTACCACCTTTCTTGTTTATTTGCTTGCTTTCCTTCTCCTCACACATAAATCCACACTTAAGCTTTGAGATGGTGATGATTGTTGTGGTGAGGAGTGATGATCGTATGGTGTGGGAGGAGGTATAGGATTTGGTGAGGTGATTGAAGAATTTGAAGCTTGTTTTAGTAAGTCTTTGTATTTATGTTCTTTAATTTTGTAGTTAGAAGCAATAATGATGACATCTTGTGCATCACTTGCATGAAGTTGTATGTTAATTTTATGGGTATAAGTGTATAGTTGTGTGAGGATGAATGACTTGACATGTTTTAGATTAATCTTAGATTGGCTTTAAGTGTTTTGGATTGGTTAGTATGATGTTAGATGAGTGAAATGAAAGTAAGAAATTTGTGTAGGTTGTGTGCTGCCAATTGGGATTTATTACTCAAGTAATTGTTTTGATGAATTTATGGCTGAATTAGAGATCCAAATGGATGCATATTGATGTAGGTAAAGTGATGAAATGAAAAGAGTTGAGGTAGGGAGGAAATCTGGAAAATGTGACTTTGTGTAAGTTTCAGATTTTGGTTCATAACTTTTGATATGTTTTTCCAATTGAGCTGAGGTTTGTTTTAAATTAAACTTAAGAAGTATGGCCATATTTCATATGAAGGAAGTTTTGTCCAATTATGGCTTTAAGGGTTTTAAATTTGTCATGAAAAGTGAGTTGTAGGTGTTGTAGGAACAGTAATCCGAACCTTGAGACCTGAAACTTTGATGATTTGTTTTGGGTTGAATTGGATTGAATTTGCTACTTTGGTCTTCATGAAAGTTGAATATTTATGTGTTAGCTTTCTAACGCCACTAAGTATGAATTTTTTTTATTTGTAAGTTGAAAGTTATGGTGTGTTAATGTTCAGATGGTCATTTAGCTGAAAATGTGTTTTGTGTGTAAGTGACTCTAAGTGTATAGGTTTTGTGCTATTTATGTTCTGGTATTTATTTAGGACTGTTAGGGGTGAATTTGGCTTTAGTGACCTTCTGGAAAGTTTTAGAGGATTGTTGTAGCTTTCTAATGAGGTATTTTGTGTGAATTTTGGATGTAAGGATTGTTGGATATAAATTTGTAAATTTTTGTTATAGTTTAGGTTAAATGTTGATTTCATGAACCCTATCAGCACAGCCACCTTAGTGAGAGGATTTGACCTAGTTTGAATGGGAATTTACTTTAAAGTCCTTCTTGAGAATTGTAGTATATTGTCTGAGTTTTTTATTGCTATATGGTATGTAATTTTTTGACAATGGGTTGGAAAGTTATGAATGTTGGAAGATTTTATTACTGTGAGAATGAGACTTATATAGGCAGAAGCTTTGCTTGAGAATTTGAGTTGTTTAGAGGTCGATTTTGTTTCCAAGTTATTCATGAAACTTGTAGAACATGTTTTGATCTTTCTTTTTACATATATTTTGGAATTTTTGGCATAAGGAATGGAAAGATAGGATTTTTTTAGTAGAGTGCAATTACTGTTCATATGGTAGTTTTACTGTTTCATTCGGAAGAACCTTTGTTTATGTTTTTGACCCTCTTATAGATTGAATTTGATTGGGGGTCTTCTTTAAGATTGTAGAAAATGATTAGAGATTTCTAATGGTGTATAATGTACCTTATTTGGAGTTATGAGTAAGAAGTGATGAGGATTGGAAAACACAGTTACTGTTCATATGGTCATTTATTGGCAGTAACTTTGAAGTAATTTTTGGCACCCTTAGAGGTGAGATTGGTTCGTGAGCCCTTCATGGAACTTGTAGGGTTTCTTGTTTTATTTCCAATGAGATCTTTTTTTTGTAATTTTTGGATAAGTGTGTAAAAAGTTATGCATGTTAGAAATTCAGATGGTGGAAGAGAGGGAAATAGTACAAACTCTCTTATCTTTTGTTTTGACCTAAAGCTTCTTTTGCTTATATCTTCGTCATCCGATATCCGATTGACCTGATTCTTGAGGCATCGGATTTGTCTATTATTTAATTTCATTATTTGTGAAACTAGAAATATTTAGAGCTGAAATTGATAGGGATCGGTTAGATCGAAGTGAGGGGTCCGGGAAATAATTTTTCTGATTCGTATTTTATTTATAATTGGACCTATAAAGGTCCGAATTGAGTGATTCTTGTGGCTATGGTTTTCTAATTTTTAGACGGAATTTTTGTGATGGGAATTTGTGAATTAGTGTCGGTAATGTCATGAACATGCATTGTACACATTTAATTGCTACATGTGCATTATTAAATGTTTCTGATTGCCAATTTGGTAATATTGGATATTTGGACTGTTTTAGAGATGCATTTGGAACGTCAATTCACAGACGTTACCGAGACTTCCAGGCTTTAGCTTCGGAAGCAAAGGTGAGTAACCTAGATAGTTTCTTAATTATTGATTGTTTATAATTTTGCGCTTATAGCACTGTGGAGAATAATGGTGGGTTTGCATTTCTTTATGACTGAATTCAGGCCGAAGGTGCCCGATGTACTAGGAGATACTGACATAGGAGTGTCCTACTTGCTATATGATTTGAATGTGATTGAGTGTGAACCATGTATGTGAATGTGTTAATTTGGGATAGACTATGATGTTGGTCTGCTTTATTTTTGACATATGCATTCCATGCATAATGTATGATTGGTAATTGACAGTTGTGACCGAAGCAACCACTGAGAGCTTAAAGGTCAACATAATTGGGCTTCGAGCCCACAGTGCTTTAGAGCCCCAAGCTCACTAATTAATGTGCCCTTATTGGGACAGTTTCAGAGCCTCTAGCTCAACGATTAATGTGCCCTTATTGGGATAGTTTCAGAGCCTCTGGCTCAACAATTAATGCACCCATATTGGGACAGTTTAGGCGCTTGTTCATAACACCGAAATAAAATAGAAATGTGTCACATGCGCATGTCAGATGTATCTGATTTCAGTCTCTTTGATTTAGCGAAAGGCTAACTGCCTTATACTTCTGTGGTATTTCTAAATGTGAATTATGGATGTTTGTGAATTCAATTGGTTATGTATGTCTAACCGTGTGAAATGTATAAATGGTCTATGTTCAAGTGAAATTATACAATGTGATTAAATATGCAACAATGTGAATATATGTTAGATGGAACGATGTGTTGCATGAATTAAGTGAACCATCGATGATGGTTTCTCACTGAGTTCGCAAAACTCACCCAAAATTTGCAATTATTTTTTAGGACTTAGAAGAATACCCCGTTAGGCAACGGGCATATGATATTTACTAGTTAATAAAGTAGAGAAGTGGTCAGGATCAGTTCGCGTTTGCATTAGTGTATTTTATTTTCTGAATTTTTGTATTAATGATTAGGTAAAATTTTAAAGTCAAATGAATGATATAAATGGTATTGATGAAAAGGGCCCCGAGGCCATTGAATTGTTCATTTAAATTGTTTGTCGTATAAATTATAATGTGTGTGTGTATGTGTAAAGAAAAAAATTTATACTGAGTTTTGACTGAGTGATGTAGCACGCCACCCTCGCAGGGCACAGATTTGGATATCACCATTGATGTCAGGTTCGGGTCATGCGGGAGTGGGGTGTTACAATTAAAGAGTATGATGAAGTAAAGATATGAAGGTTTTATGATATTTCTGCAAGAGTTGGAATTCGCATTCAGAAATAGGATCCAACATTAAAATAATAAGTTTGTTTTGATGTTTGATTGTCATGGGCATGCCACCCTTGTGGGATGATGCCTAATAATTTTGGAAATAATCCTATGGGATTACGCTCACACTTCATGATTTTGAAAGAATTGGGTTCCGGAACCGGTGCCTAACAATGAAAATGAATTCAGGTTGTATCTCGACATAGGTACAAGCAACCATATGATTGGAAGCAAAGAGTTATTCATAGATCTTGATGAGAAGTAAAAAGGAGAAATTATTTTTGGAAATGATTCAAAAGTTTCCATTAAAGTCAAAAGTGATGCTCTTGTCCTTACAAAAAATGGTGGCCATAGACTTATTTCACACGTCTACTATGTTCCTTCTCTAAAAACAAATATCTGGAGTTTGGGAAAATTATTAAAGGATGGGTATAAACACTTAAAAGAAGCTTACTACACTTTGAAAGATAAAGCATATAATTTGACAACAAAGGCTCCCATGTCAAAGAATATAATTTTCTTGTTCAATATTAAAGTTGATAATCCAAGTTGTTTAAGACATGTCTTAAAGAAATTTTTTAGCTTTAGCACATGAGATTTGGTCACCTAAATTTGGAGGATTAAATTCATTGTCAAAAGAGCACACAGTGGATGGGTTGCCTCTTATTACTCCACTCATTCAATTATGTGAAGGATGTCTCTTAGGGAAGAAAGTGAGAAAGGCTTTTTATAAAGGAATCCATTTCAAGAGCCATTAAGCCACTTCAACTAGTTCATATTGATATTTATAGTCCAATTAAGCCACCCTATTATGGTAAAGCTAACTATTCCTTACTCTCCATTAATGATTCTTCTTGCAAAACTTGGATTTATTTTTTGAAGGGGAAGGATGAAGCTTTTGGACCCTTCCAAAGATTCAAAGCCTAAGTTGAAAACAAGAGTTGATTTGCCATCAAAGCTTTAAAAAATGATAAAGGAGGAGAATTCACTTCCATAGAGTTTATAAAATTTTGTAAAGCTAATGGCATTTGTCATTTTCTCGAAGCTCCATACTCTGCACAAAAAAATGGAGTTATGGAATATAAAAATAGATCCATTCTCAACATGGAAAGAAGCATGGTCAAAAGAAAAATATGCCTAAGGATTTTTGGGCCAAAGTAGTCAGTTATGTTGTATACTTGTCTAACCTATCCCCTACCAGAAGTGTTCGTAGAATGACACATCAAGAAGCTTGGATTGGTAAGAAGCCTAAAGTCTCTCATTTATGAGTCTTTGGAAGCATTGAATATGTGTATGTTCCTAAAGAGATGAGAACAAAGTTAGATGACAAAAGTGAAACATATGTTTGTTAAACATAGGTCAAATTCTAAGGGCTATAAGATATTTAATCCCACCAATGGAAAGGTTGTGAATAGAAGAGATGTTGATTTTGATGAAGAAAACTCATAGAAGTGGGATGTCTATTAAAATAAAAAAAGTATTTCATTTCCTATGCTTGAAGATTCAAACCATGAAGAGCACGAATATGTTGGTGTTACACACAACTCACGAAAAGGTGAATCAAATTATGAGTCCATAGAGATGATAGAAAATATAATACTATTTTGTCTCTTTGTTGATTATGAGCCAATAAAATTTATAGAAGCAATACAAGAAGAGGAATGAAGACTTGCAATGGATGAAGAAATTCAAAAGAATGACATGTGGGAACTTTATAGTCTTCCAAAGCGGTAAAAGGTGATTGATGTGAAATGGATATATAATGTTTAAAAAACTCAAGGAAAAGTAGAGAGGTATATGGTGAGACTTGTTATAAAGGCAACGATCAAAAATGTGGAGTCAATTATAATGAATTATTTGCTCCCATGGCTAGATTAGAGATAATTTGTTTAATTATCTCCATGGCCACACAAAAGCAGTGAAAGATCTATCAAATGGATGTCAAGTCTAGCTTCTTGAATGACTACCTTGAGGAAGAGGTGTATATCTAACAACTATTGGGGTATATGGTGAAAGGACACAAAGATAAAGTGTTAAAGTTAAAAAAGACATTATATGGCTTGAAATAAGCTCTGAGAGCATGGTACATTTGTATTGAAAAATATTTTCAAAGTTATGAATTCATAAAATGTCCACAAAAACAAACTCTTTACATCAAAGAAGGAAAAAATAAAAACATTCTTCTTATATGCCTTTATTTCGATGACTTAATCTTCACAGGCAACAATCCAACAATGTTCAACAAATTTAAGAAGACAGTGGTTAAAGAATTTGAAATGATCGATATGGGACTTATATCCTATTATCTTGTCATCGAAGTAAAGTAAAATGAAGATGGATTTTTTTTTCCTCAAGAGAATTATACAAGAAAAATTCTTAAGAAACTCAAGATGAAGAATCGCAAGCCTGTGAATACCTCGATTAATTGTGCAACAAATTTATCAAAGTTTGATGAAGATGAAAAGGTGCAGCCAACTCTTTATAGAAGTCTTGTAAGAAGCATAAGGTACTTAAGTACTTGACTTGCACGAGACTCGACATTTATTTTAGGGTAGGAATTATAAGCCATTTTATGGAAGCTCCAACTATCGCTCACATGAAAATGGATAAAAGAATTATACGATATCTCAAAGTTACTATTGACTATGGCTTGCACTATTCTCCTTCACCTAATTTCAAACTTGTTGGTTATAATGATAGTGATTGGGATGTGATATTAATGATAGAAAGAGAAAAAGTGTATCGATATTTTTTATGGGTGATACTACATTTACTTGGAGTTCGAAGAAGCAACACATTGTGACTCTTTCAACATACGAAGTTGAATATGTTGCAGCCGCTTCTTGCATTACTCATGCAATATTGCTGATAAGATTTTTGTATTACTTACGCAATATTTTGACTGAGTTGTGAAGAGCATGGCAAGTACATGGTCATGTTTGAAAAGTTTAGAGGTGTTGATTGATTTCTATAGAACATGCTCATGTTGATGAGGTACTGTTAGACCCCGAATTTTTTTTATAATGATATTAAGCATGAATTGTGATAATGGTGGTTTTACGCCTTAGTTTGATTAAATTGGGAGTATTAGTGGATAAATTCGGTTTATTTAATGCTTAATTCATTATGATGTGGTTTAAATGGGAATTAAAGGAAATGAAATGTTTGAGGGCATTTTGGGAATACGGCTTGAGTTAAACAGATTTAAGCTTTGCAAGAAGGGGTATAATGGTCTATATGTTTCATTTTACTTAAGTAGGTCATTAGAAGGAAATAGAAGAAGGAAAAGAAAGGAGTAGAAGAAAAGAGAAGTTGTCGTCGTGAGGGAGGAAGAGAAGAGAAAAGAGAGTCCTACGATTTCAGCGATTTCTGATAAATTCAAAGTGTTTCCGGGTACGTTATGCTTTGTTTAATCTTGTTTTGATTGGATTTAAACCTAGAGAATGCTGAATCCGTGAGAATCGAAGGTTTTAGGGTTTTAGGGCATAAATGTAGAGATTTCTTTGGGTTGATGTGTTGTGATGGATTTGAAGCTTAGAATGGGTTAGAAATGTAGTATAAGTCTTCATCTACATTTTGGTTGTGTTGCATTTGTGTTTGGGAAAGGATTGAAGTGAGAAAAGCTGGAAAATTGGACTTCGGGGTCGGTTTCTCGACCCAGACATCGCGACGTGTGTATGAACACGCCGCGGCGTGCGAGGAAGGAGGCCACGTCATGACATGTAAATATTTTATTCGCCGTGACGTGTGAATTTGTCGTGGACGTCGCAACGTGCGAAGGGAGACGTCGCGACGTGCGACATTTGGTTCGCCGCAAGGAGACGTCACGGCGTGTGCACGCCGCGGCGCATGCGTGCACGCCGTGGTGAGCATTATTCGTTCGCCGTGGCGAGCGGTCAGACGTCGCGGCGAGCCCCCTGTTATCCGAAAATGAGATTTTTGATATTTTTTTAGGCATATCTTTTGGTGTAGATGTCCAATTGAGGTGATTTTGAATTCGTTGTGATCTAAAGATCAAGGACTACAAGTTGTATGAAAAAGGGAAGTTTGGAATTAGGCTGTAAGGGTTTGAGGAGGTCAAATGTAGACTTTCAATGCTTTATTTTTGGCTTTCCAAGCTTTGATTATTTTATGTGGATATTGATTGGATGGAAACTTGGTTGTTTTAGGAAACCAAGCTGACCCGATTTCATCGCAAGAGGAAGGACACCAGTGAATTGACTACTCGACCGATTCTAGGTGGGTAATATACTTATAGTTATTGCGTGATTAGGCAAATTCTTTCCTATGTATGAATATATGTTATAGATGATGCATGTTTAAATGTGATGAATTAAATGACTTGATTTCATATATTTTGAAAAAATCATGGAAATGGATAGCATGACATTTTGATTTTGAGCATGTTATGCCTCGACTTCGGTCACGGCATTTTGACTAAAGGAAAGAATATCATATGATAAAACAATTATGAGCATGATTATGTGCTTTTGTTTGGGCGAGAGTGGAACCATTTCGTTCGTCACGTGCACGTAGACAAGAGCCTTCTCCCGGCTGCCCGCTTGTGGCATATGAGCTCCGAATGGACTCATTTCGTTCAGGGTGTAAACTTCGGTTTCTCCCTTTTGTTTCCATGGAACCCTCGAGCCATTGTGATGTGCATTGCATCGGTGAATTATGCGTTGTGAAACATGTTTTGTGACATAATTATGCATTGAATTAATTATATTGAAAACGTAAATTGTTGATTGGCATGTGAATACGTGAGATGATGCCTGTATATATATAATATATATACATTCATATGCTGGGATTTGTGCTAGTTGCCGATGGCTATAATTATATTAGCCACTGAGCTGTGTAGCTCAACCCATTACTTTCCCTCCTCAGGTGCAGAACAGATCGACTGTTGATCTTGCGAGGCATCGGAAACTTCGAGCTACTTAGGAGATTTGTATTAAGTTCGTTTTTGGTTGGCCCTCCAAATACATTATCATGGAGCATATTTACATGTATATTTGAATTACAACTTATTTTGTAGTTTGAATGATTTTAAAGATTTGTGACATTTCTTCATATTGTAATGGCATGAGTTTGATTCATGTTTAGATGCATGTGTAAGTGCTGGAATGTTTGAGAATGATTATGTGTGAATTATGGCCGAACTATGTATATGTCTATGTATATGTATAAATGTTGGGATCGGGTCCGACGGTATTTGGGCGTCCACGGTTGGCGCGACCCGAGGAGTCGCCTCGGGAATCATGGACTACGGGGCTCGGGCCCAACATGTTTGGTATCAGAGCGCCTAGGTTTAGGTGTCCTCGGCTTAGAATGCATAATAGGATTGTGTGATATATGATTAATTGTTGCATTAATTAAGTGACATGCATATCATGCATACATGTAGATTGTCATATAGCTAATCCTTAGTGTTTCCATTTGAAGGAGTACGATGCCACCTCGTAGAAGGACACGAGGAATTATGCAAGGATCTACGGCACCTGACTCTCTGACTAGAGAGGAGAGGACTGATCAGTCAGTAGCCCCAGGGAATGCTGAGGCTTCTGTAAGGCTAGGTAGTGAGCCCGTTCCGTCGTCGACTCAAGAGTCGCCAGTTATGCAGGAGCAAGTGCCTCCTTTGGATCCGAGGATGTTTCAGGCCTTTACCCAGGCGTTTGTTCAGGCTATGGGTCAGATGCCACAACCTTCTGCTCCGGCCCCAGTTAAGAGGGGAAAACAGTTCGACAAACTGAGGAAGTATGGAGCAGTTGACTTCTTTGGGACAGCAGATCCTGAGGAAGCTGAGACATGGTTGCGGAGGACAGAACGGGTGCTGGATCAGATCGATTGCAAGGAGGATGAGCGAGTGGTGTATGCTACGAGCTTGCTTCAGGGTGATGCTCTGCATTGGTGGGAGACCATGCTGGGCAGTCAGATGAGGCTGGTAGGGTTATCTTGGCAGAACTTCTTAGCTGCTTTTAAGAAGAAGTATCTGTCAGAGGTATATGTTCAGCAGAAGCAAAGGGAGTTTCTGAGTCTCACTCAGAGGGATATGACAGTTAGCGAGTATGAGCGTCGGTTTACATAGCTATCCCGGTATGCTTCAGATCTGATGTTGAGTGAAGCTGCTAGATGTCGCAGGTTTGAGTCAGGATTGCACCTGGCCATCAGAGAGAAGGTGATTGTACAGAATTTCGGTGACTTCCAGCAGCTGGTTGAAGCAGCTTTGAGGGTGGAGAACATAGAAAATATCAAGAGTGTTGTGAACAAGAAGAGAAAGGGCAGAGAACAGTCCAGGAGGGGAGGTAGTACTAGTACTCCTATGCCAGACAGGAGTGCTAGGAGCTTCCAGTCCAGCCGAGAGAGGAGCAAGCGATCTTGAGCCGACCTAGGCCGATGCGGACCTCTACTGTTTCTCACCAAGCTTCCACGGTAGGCGGCAGTAGGAGGGGAGATGGAGACAGGTCATCCGTCCCTAAGTGTGAGCACTGCGGTAATTTTCATGGTGGAGAGTGTTACAGATTGACGGGAGCATGTTTCAACTGTGGACAGAAGGGACACAGGGCCAGAGAGTGTCCTCAGCCTCCACGACAAGAGAGAGGCCAGATGCAAGCTCCAAGGAGGACAGAGATTGTGGGTCAGAGGACTTCGACAGAGGTAGACAGTTCTGATGCTGCCAAGAGGGCGAGTCTTCCGGGGAGACCGAGAGGGCAGGCACTAGCTAGGGTGTTTGCTATGACGCGAGAGGATGCAGAGGCCGCTCCATATGTTGTCACTGGTATGGCTCACTTATTTGCTGATGATGTGCTTGTGTTGATTGATCCAGGTTCTACTCACTCGTTTGTGTCGTCGAGTAGACCTGTGTGTGATGGGGTTGCGAGTCCGTTGGATACTCCGCTGATGGTGAGTACTCCGATTGGCCAGCACATTGTGATTAGTCAGGTGTTTAGAGGATGTGAGCTTAGTATTGGTGGAGGACTTCTAGTGGTAGATCTGATGCCACTGAAGATGCGAGGATTAGATGTGATACTGGGTATGGATACGTTGGAGAAGTACAATGCCCGACTGGATTGTAAAGCAGAAGACAGTAGAGTTTGATTTAGATGGCAGAATAGTAGTGTTTACTGGGGACAGGAAAGCGAGTCCGCCCAGAATTGTTTCAGCATTGACAGCAGAGAGGATGATGAGTAAGGATTGTGAGGCGTTTTTGGCTTATGTGATAAACTCCAGAGCTGATAGAGGGAAGTTGGAGGATATTCCAGTAGTCAGGGAATTCTCGGATGTCTTTCCCAGGGCTACCACCAGCTCAGGAAATTGAGTTTCCCATTGAGCTTTTGTCAGATACGGCGCCGATTTCGATTCCGCCTTATCGGATGGCTCCGACGGAATTGAAAGAGCTTAAGGAGCAATTGGAGGAGATGTTGGAGAAAGGGTATATCAGGCCGAGTTCTTCACCATGGGGAGCTCCGGTCCTGTTTGTAAAGAAGAAAGATGGATCCGTAAGGATGTGTGTGGACTACAGGAAGCTGAATCAGGTCACGGTGAAGAACAAGTATCCGCTTCCTAGCATTGATGATCTGTTTGATCAATTACAAGGAGTGAGAGTCTTCTCTAAGATAGATTTGAGGTCGGGTTATCACCAGTTGAGGATTAAGGAGTCAGATGTGCCGAAGTCTGCTTTCAGGACTCGGTATGGGCACTTTGAGTTTTTGGTTATGCCCTTTGGATTGACGAATGCTCCTGCAGCGTTTATGGATTTGATGAATCAGGTATTTAAGCCATTCTTGGACCAATTTATCATTGTCTTCATTGATGATATTTTGGTGTATTCCAAGAGTGATGAGCAGCATGAGGAGCATTTGAGGATTTCTTTGGAGACTTTGAGGAGGCATGAGCTTTATGCCAAATTCGAGAAATGCGAATTTTGGCTGAGAGAAGTTTCATTTCTTGGACATGTAATCTCAGAGAAAGGAGTACATGTGGATCCAAAGAAGATAGAAGCTGTGGTGAGTTGGGAAGCCCCGAAGAGTGTAGCAGAAGTGAGGAGCTTTTTGGGTTTGGCAGGCTATTATAGGAGATTTATGGAGGGATTCTCCATGCTAGCTGCTCCAATGACAAAGTTGTTGAGGAAGAATCAGAAGTTTGTTTGGAGTGAGGAGTGTCAAAGGAGCTTCGAGGAGCTCAAGCACAGATTGACGAGTGCTCCAATTCTGGTATTGCCTTCTGAAGATGAGGGTTATACTGTGTATAGTGATGCTTCGAGGAAGGGACTTGGATGTGTTTTGATGCAGGGAGATCGGGTGATTGCTTATGCTTCGAGACAGTTGAAGCCGTATGAGTTGAATTATCCGACGCACGATTTGGAGTTAGCAGCAGTGATCTTTGCCTTGAAGATTTGGAGGCATTATTTGTATGGAGTTCAGACTCGGATCTTCACTGATCATAAGAGTCTCAAGTATTTGCTGAGTCAGAAGGAATTGAATCTGAGGCAGCGAAGGTGGTTGGAGTTACTCAAGGACTATGATCTGTTGATTGAGTATCATCCGGGCAAGGCCAATGTAGTAGCGGATGCTTTGAGCAGAAAGTCTTCGATTGCTCATGTTCGGGCGGTGTATCTTCCTTTATCGGAAGATATGGCCAAGCTTAGGATAAGCTTGACACAGGAAGAGCCGGATTGTCTTCTGGCTAATTTTTGAGTGAGACCGATGCTGAAGGAAAAAAGTTAGGGATTTACAGGCTCAGGATGCGGATTTGAGCAAGCTCAGAGATGAGATTTGGAATGGCAAGATTTCTGATATAGAGGTGAGGGATGATGGACTGATGACAGTGGGGAGCAGGTTGTGTATCCCAGATGTGCAAGAGGTTAAGGCTGAGATTATGGATGAGGCACACAATGCGCCTTATGCCATGCATCCCGGTAGCACCAGGATGTACAGGGATTTGAGAGAGCATTTTTGGTGGAAAGGCATGAAAAGGGATATAGCAGACTTTGTCAGTAAGTGTCTAGTGTGTCAGCAAGTCAAAGCTGAACACCAGGCACCTTCAGGCAAATTGAGACCATTGCCTATTCCGGAGTGGAAATGGCAACGAGTGACTATGGATTTTCTGATGGGTTTGCCTAGGACCAGCAGAAGGCATGATGCCATTTGGGTGATTGTGGATAGGTTGACCAAGTCAGCCCACTTTTTGGCGATTAGACAGACTGATTCTTTGCATGTGTTGACAAAGAAGTATATCGATGAGATAGTGAGATTGCATGGGATTCCGGATTCCATTGTGTCGGATAGAGACCCTCGATTTACTTCGAGATTTTGGGGTAATTTGCAGGAAGCTTTGGGGACGAAGCTGAATTTTGGTACGGCTTTTCACCCTCAGACGGATGGTCAATCTGAGAGGACCATTCGGGCTCTTGAGGGGATGCTTCGGGCTTGTGTGATGGATTTCAGAGGAGCTTGGGATGAGCATTTGCCGTTGGTCGAATTTGCTTATAATAATTCGTACCATTCGAGCATTCAGATGGCTCCATATGAGGCTTTGTATGGACGGAGATATAGGACTCCGATCTGTTGGGACGAAGAAGGAGAGAGGCAATTGGAAGGACCAGAATTGATTCAAACGACGGTCGAGAAAGTGAATTTGGTTAAGCAGCGACTTAAGGCAGCACAGGATAGGATGAAGAGTTATGTTGATGCTCACCGAAAGGAGATGGAGTATGATGTCGGTGAGAAGGTGTTCCTTAAGACGTCTCCTTGGAAAGGAGTATTGAGATTCGACAAGAAAGGGAAGTTGAGTCCGAGGTATGTGGGTCCTTATGAGATCTTTGAGATGATTGGACCACTCACCTACAGATTGGCGTTACCTCCGGAGTTATCGCATATTCACTATGTTTTTCATGTGTCTATGTTGAGGAGGTATAGATCGGATCCTTCTCATATCATTCAGGCTAGTGAGGTTCAGCTGAGGGATCATTTGAGTTATGAGGAGCTTCCAGTGCAGATTTTGGATACCAAGGACAAGGTTCTCAGGAACAAGACGGTTCAGTTAGTCAAGGTCCTATGGAGGAACCATTCAGTAGAGGAGGCTACATGGGAGCCATTGGACGCCTTGCGGGAGAAGTATCCGCATCTCTTCGATGATTCAGGTAAATTTCGAGGACGAAATTTTCTTTTAAGAGGGGGAGAAATGTTAGACCCCGAATTTTTTTTATAATGATATTAAGCATGAATTGTGATAATGGTGGTTTTACGCCTTAGTTTGATTAAATTGGGAGTATTAGTGGATAAATTCGGTTTATTTGATGCTTAATTCGTTATGATGTGGTTTAAATGGGAATTAAAGGAAATGAAATGTTTGAGGGCATTTTGGGAATACAGCTTGAGTTAGACAGATTTAAGCTTTGCAAGAAGGGGTATAATGGTCTATATGTTTCATTTTACTTAAGTAGGTCATTAGAAGGAAATAGAAGAAGGAAAAGAGAGGAGTAGAAGAAAAGAGAAGTTGCCATCGTGAGGGAGGAAGAGAAGAGAAAAGAGAGTCCTACGATTTCAGCAATTTCCGACAGATTCGAAGTGTTTCCGGGTACGTTATGCTTTGTTTAACCTTGTTTTGATTGGATTTAAACCTAGAGAATGCTGAATTCGTGAGAATCGAAGGTTTTAGAGTTTTAGGGAATAAATGTAGAGATTTCTTTGGGTTGATGTGTTGTGATAGATTTGAAGCTTAGAATGGGTTAGAAATGTAGTATAAGTCTTGATCTACATTTTGGTTGTGTTGCATTTGTGTTTGGGAAAGGATTGAAGTGAGAAAAGCTGGAAAATTGGAGTTCGGGGTCGGTTTCTCGACCCAGACGTCGCGACGTGTGTATGAACACGCCGCGACATGCGAGGAAGGAGGCCACGTCGCGACGTGTAAATATTTTATTCGCCGCGACGTGTGAATTTGTCGTGGACGTCGCGACGTGCAAAGGGAGACGTCGCGATGTGCGACATTTGGTTCGCCGCAAGGAGACGTCGCGGCGTGTGCACGCCACGGCGAGCATGATTCGTTCGCCGTGGCGAGCGCTCAGACGTCGCGGCGAGCCCCCTGTTATCCGAAAATGAGATTTTTGATATTTTTTTAGGCATATCTTTTGGTGTAGATGTCCAATTGAGGTGATTTTGGATTCGTTGTGATCTAGAGATTAAGGACTACAAGTTGTATGAAAAAGGGAAGTTTGGAATTAGACTGTAAGGGTTTGAGGAGGTCGAATGTAGACTTTCAATGCTTTATTTTTGGCTTTCCAAGCTTTGATTATTTTATGTGGATATTGATTGGATGGAAACTTGGTTGTTTTAGGAAACCAAGCTGACCCGATTTCATCGCAAGAGGAAGGAGACCAGTGAATTGACTACTCGAGCGATTCTAGGTGGGTAATATACTTATAGTTATTGCGTGATTAGGCAAATTCTTGCCTATGTATGAATATATGTTATAGATGATGCATGTTTAAATGTGATGAATTAAATGACTTGATTTCATATATTTCGAAAGAATCATGGAAATGGATAGCATGACATTTTGATTTTGAGCATGTTATGCCTCGACTTCGGTTACGGCATTTTGACTAAAGGAAAGAATATCATATGATAAAATGATTATGAACATGATTATGTGCTTTTGTTTGGGCGAGAGTGAAACCATTTCGTTCGTCACGTGCACGTAGACAAGAGCCTTCTTTCAGCTGCCCGCTTGTGGCATATGAGCTCCGAATGGACTCATTTCGTTCAAGGTGTAAACTTCGGTTTCTTCCTTTTGTTTCCATGGAACCCTCGAGCCATTGTGATGTGCATTGCATCGGTGAATTATGCATTGTGAAACATGTTTTGTGACATAATTATGCATTGAATTAATTATATTGAAAACGTAAATTGTTGATTGGCATGTGAATACGTGAGATGATGCCTGTATATATATAATATATATACATTCATATGCTGGGATTTGTACTAGTTGCCGATGGCTATAATTATATTAGCCACTGAGCTGTGTAACTCAACCCATTACTTTCCCTCCTCAGGTGCAAAACAGGCCGACTGTTGATCTTGCGAGGCATCGGAAACTTCGAGCTACTTAGGAGATTTGTATTAAGTTCGTTTTTGGTTGGCCCTCCAAATACATTATCATGGAGCATATTTACATGTATATTTGAATTACAACTTATTTTGTAGTTTGAATGATTTTAAAGATTTGTGACATTTCTTCAGATTGTAATGGCATGAGTTTAATTCATGTTTAGATGCATGTGTAAGTGCTGGAATGTATGAGAATGATTATGTGTGAATTATGGCCGAACTATGTATATGTCTATGTATATGTATAAATGTTGTAATCGGGTCCGACGGTATTTGGGCGCCCACGGTTGGCGCGACCCGAGGAGCCGCCTCGGGAATCATGGACTACGGGGCCCGAGCCCAACAGGTACACACCTATGACGAGTGGTGAGTAGCCTGTGTCAATAGTACAAGCCCATATTTACACATGTTGGCTTTGAAAAATCTAGAAACATCTATTTGAAGTAGATGGCAATAAACATAACTGTGTTGATGCCTATATATCTCTCACAATTCAAATTTTAAAATTTTTCAAAACTAAGATTAAGTGGAAAACTAAAAAGAAGGTTCAGGATAAATACTTGAAAATCCTAAGTTGGCCAGAAGTATGAAGAACAACCAAAGAAACCCTTTTTTAGTGGATATTCATCGATCCGGAGTGAGGTCTTTAAAGATTAAAGGGATCATATTATTGTTGATTTTCTATTTTCTCTTTAGCTTTAATGTTATGTTGGATATAATGAGGAACTAGATTCTTTATTGTCTGAAATAAATGAACTTCAGGATGGACCTTAAAGTGATTTTATTTTAATATTCTTTGGTTTCATTAAGATTCAATTACGTGTTCTTTATTATTCATAAATTAAATATTGATGGTATATTGATTCATACATGATTTTATGCAATTGAGATTAATAAATTTTTGTATTAATAGATATAGTATAATTGAAAGGAGTTGCATACAAACCTAAAGATAGGTTAATAAATCTTCAAGATTATAATCAATCCTAATATTGAAATTCATAAATTGATGAATGCATTTCTAGAATTTTAATTAGAAAGAGATTTTGGTTAATTAACCTAGTATTAGTTATTAATAGTCTTGAGAAAAATATTAGTATAATTAAGGAATCTTCACGGTCCAATGAACTTTAGATTAAATTGATGTGCAAAGTTAAAATTGCATGAGAAGTCTTATGGGATTCAATTCCAAGTACTTGTTGCTTTCATTGGTTGATTCTTTATTTAATATCCATTTTAGTTTATCAATTATGTTGATTTGTCCTTATTTTATTAATTTATTTTTGAAATTATTTTTCTTTATCACCTTAATTTTCAGTTAAAAATAGGAAGAAGATTAATACTAGTAATCATATTCCTTATAGGATCAACCCATATTCGGCAGTGCTAGTTACAACTATAATATGGGCTTAAAGTAAAACAACATTAATTCAATATAATACATAAAGTTAAACCTATTAACATTTGCATAGATCACTTACAAAATTGAAATTAAAAGTAATTGAACATACAAGCATGCACTTAATCGTGTCCAGGAATATCTATAAAGGAAACGATTTTATACATAGAAGTATGCCAATCTATGTTCTTCATAATATCCTTTAAAAAATTCTAACATAATTATGGTTAGCCACATGGTTTTGTAGTTAATTGTGTCTTATAATACCGATAATGGACACAATTTTATACGCGGGTATGTGCCAATCTGTATCCTTCACATTATCCGTTCAAAAATTCAAATATAATCACAGTTGACCACAAAAGCATGTAATTAACTATATTCAACAAAATTTTCAACGGACACGATTTGGTACATAAGCTTGAACCAATCTATGCCCTTCATAATTTTCCTTGAGATAAGTGAATACGTTACTAATTTATAAATGAATAATGGTACTTTTTGTAAATACACATAGTATGAAATGTATATAGTCATAGAATAGTATGCATTTATTCTTATTATTGTTTATACTCAACCATAACGTTCTTATATTTAAAGTGTAAGTACCACATATTTGTAATGAATGATGATAATTTTATAAATAAGTTAGTATTAGATCTATAGACTCCTAGTATAGTTTGGATTGAATAGTGGTATTCTTTATACTTAGTTATGATACTCCTTTTGAAAGTATAGGTGTTACTTATTTGCAATGAATGATGATATTTTGTACATAGAAATGATAATAAATGTAGATTCCTAGTATATGTTGTATTAATAAATAATATTATTTACACTCTATTATGTTATTCCTATTCTAAAGTCTAGATGTTACTTATCTATAATGATATTTCTTGTACATAGGTATAGGATTAGATGTCCAGTGTCCTAATATTGTTTTTATTGAGGCATGATATTATTTGCACTCATTCACAGTATTCTTAGGAACTGATGTTCTAATTTTAAAGTGTAGATTGTAACTATACTAGTATAGAATACTAGTATAATTTGTATTAAGACATGATATTCATCTGAACTTTTCTGTATCCTTATCTCTTTATCTTCAACACTTCCATCACTTGACCTACCTATCTGCTCTCAAACAATGGCCAGGATCGCCTTTGGTCGCTTTGATGATTCCTTTAGTTTAGGATCTTTAAAAGCATATCTTGCTGAGTTTATCTCAACTTTGCTCTTTGTTTTTGCTGGTGTTGGTTCAGCCATTGCTTACAATAAGTTGACATCAAATGCAGCTCTTGATCCAGCTGGTCTAGTAGCTATAGCCATCTGCCATGGATTTGCTCTTTTTGTTGCAGTATCAGTAGGTGCCAACATCTCTGGTGGCCATGTCAACCCTGCTGTTACATTTGGCTTAGCTCTTGGTGGCCAAATCACAGTCCTCACAGGCATCTTCTACTGGATAGCTCAGCTTCTTGGTTCCATTGTTGCATGCTTCCTTCTCAAGTTCGTCACCGGAGGCTTGACAACTCCAACCCACAGTTTGGCATCTGGTGTTGGAGCATTTGAAGGAGTGGTTATGGAGATTGTGACCACCTTTGCATTAGTTTACACAGTCTATGCAACAGCAGCTGACCCCAAGAAGGGTTCTCTAGGAACTATAGCTCCAATAGCCATTGGTTTCGTAGTTGGTGCCAATATATTAGCAGCAGGACCATTCTCAGGTGGATCCATGAACCCTGCTCGATCATTTGGACCTGCTGTGGCAAGTGGTGACTTCCATGAGAACTGGATCTACTGGGTTGGTCCTCTTATTGGTGGAGGTCTAGCTGGTCTTGTCTATGCAAACTTGTACATTCATCATGACCATTCTCCATTGTCTAATGAGTACTAAATCCACTTGTTCTTTGAGGTCCAAGTTCCAACATTCTTGTCCTTGTTTGTACTTGTAGTCCCTCTTTTTAAAAAAAATATAAAAAAAGGGAGAAATCAGATTATGCTCTTCTTTCTTTCTTTTTTATTTCATTTTTTTCTTTCTGAATTTCTTGGTCTTGAAATTCATCTTGTCCTTTGATGTCTTAAAGTCAATGATGTGATGGGATAAGATGTTTGGTTTTTTTTTTAAAAAAAGACATGATATTCTTTATACTCAGTCATGGTATTTTGATTTTAAAGTGTATGACTTATGTATTTATAGTAAATAATAATATTTTATACATAGGCATGGTATTAGTTGTATAGAGTACTCATATTATTTCTATTGAGGTATGATATTCTTAGTACTCAATCATAATATTCATATTTTAAAATGTGGGTAGTACTTATTTTAATAACTAATAATATTTTTTGTACATAGGTTTGGTATTACATACCACATTGTATATAGGTTTATCAAAAACAGCTTGTCTACTTCGTAAGGATAAGGTTGTATATTACCGGACCTCTTTAGACCTTGCAACTTAACGAGATTATAACTGGGTCTTGATGATGATGAGGTCTGGTATTACATATGTTGAGTTGAGGCATAATATTTTTAGTACTACATCATGGAAAATGAAGTTATTACTTATTTTAAATGAATAATGATAACTTTTTGCATAGCTATGGTATTATATATATATATATATATATATATATATATATATATATATATATATATGTGGTCCTAGTGTAGTTTATATTGAGACTGGTATTTTTATACTCATTAATGATATTCTCATTTTCAAGTGTAGGTGTTACTTATCTATAATAAATCATGGTATTTTTGTAAATACATATAACATTATAAATAGAGTTCTAGTATAGTTTGTATCAAAACATGATATTCTTTGTTCTTAGTCATAGTATTCTCAATTTAAAGTGTAGTTAGTATTTATTTTTAATGATTGATGGCATTTTTGTACATAGATCGACAAGATATTAGATAAATGGAGTATTAATATAGTTTGTATTGAAGCATAATATTCTCATTTTAAAGTGTAGCTAGTACTTATTTTAAATGTACGGTATTATTTTTGTGTATAAGACTAGTATGACATATATTATGTCCTCATATATATTGCATTAAAACATGATAATTTTTACTCTATTATAGCTTTTTCATATAAAATTAAAGTTATTACTTATTTTAAATGAGTTATGTTATTTTTTGTACATAAATATAGTATGGCATGTACTAATTTCTAGTAGGTTATTTGCATACCAATATATAAGACACACCGAATGAATGCATTGCAAAAATGATTCCAACACTTGAAGAGGGAAGATCTTCTTGGTTCTTCTTTTCAAACTCTTCTTCTCTTCTCACTATGCTAAGTTTCACTATAAACAAATACTAACCAAGTTGGAACATATTAATAAATACACTTTGTTTTAAATTTTACAAATAAATTACAAGAAACACCTCTAAAACTCGTAATTCCATTTCCCACAGCATTACCACTTCACCTCCTCATACATTCATATGTAACTCTCCAAAACGTTATTGTACTAAAATCATTGCAAGTAATCCAAACATTTTCAGTTATAATACATGGTTGTAGTGTAAAAATCCAAAATGCATTTTACTCAAATCACATTACTTCAACTAAGAAAAAATAAACCAATGACATAGAAATAATTTCTTAATACCTCACTAATGTTTTTTCTTGTTAGATAATATCAAAAAATAATAGTTGATAACAAATGACAATGTCAAAATACATCTAAAAAATTTCTATAAACTTATGTTGTAGCCAGAAAGTGGCAGTTTTTCAGTTTCAAGTTTTAACAAGATTATAGGCCAAAAGTGCATTTTAAAGCTCATCATTTATAACAAAATATAACTTTGAACCCTAACATTTTGAAGCGTTAAAATTCAACCCTAACATTTTCAAAATGTTTAGAACATATCCTAAATGGATAGAAAATTTGATAGAGTTAACTCCCCGAGTCACTATCTTTATATTTTTAAATAAAAAGTAGGCTCTATTATCATATAATTAGTTTTTTAAGTTAATCAAAAAGTGAGTATCCCAGCCACGTGGTTGCGACTATCTGTACATTTTAGACAATAGGTCACACTTGCTACACAACAATTGGCCCATATTTATATATTTTAAATAGTAGGTATCACTTGTCATGTGACAATAAGACTCACTTTTTATTTTTAAAATAAAAAATAATATCATGTTAGCATTGACGTAACGTTTAACTAACGAGGAGTTAACTTTGATAAATTTTCTATGCACTTAGGATTTGTTTTGAATATTTTGAAAACGTTGGAGCTTAATTTGAATGCTTCAAAATGATATGTTATCTTCTATATTATATTGTAAATAATGAGGTTTAAAATACATTTTTAGCCCTTGTATTAAGTCGAATGGAACAAGAATAACTTTTTCTTACTAATAAATTGATAACTTATTATTTTAATTATTTCATATATTTATCTTTATCTTATCAATTTTATTTTGTCCATCACCTACTACTAAACAATACATTAATTTTAATATTCTTTATTTGTTTTAGATTTTAGATGGCATCATGCAGACTACAAATAACTACCACCTACAAGTTACAAAATGTTTTTCATAAAATAAATCAAGATCTAAAACAAATAGAAAACATATCACAATAACGGAAAAAAAAAATAAACCAACAATTTTCATTTATGTTTGGAGAAAAAAGTTATAACACACGATGAGAACTTGTCGTTTATTAGTAACAAAATGATCCTGCGATTGGAGTAAAAATAAAGTCGCCCTTAAAAATTTAATTATGTGTTCATGAAAAAAATAACAAGGAGAAAAAGTTTGGCACTGGTTCAGCCGGATTCTGGCCGAATGGTGCGTTGCCGTTTGGCTCCATCGGTTGGCAACTTCCTGTGATCCAAGCTACGCGAATGTACCTGCAAAACAATGGAAGGCACGTCGGGGGTGATGTCCCGAGTAACCCCTCCGACGCTCAAGTAAGGTTTTTGGTGAAGGTGGGATTGATCGAATCAGAGGAATCTCTAGGTTATGAGTTACATACCTTGATAATGAGAGAATCAAACCTTATATATGATTTCCTGCTAGGTTTTAGGTCCTTACGTTTCTCACGTACGTGCATGGGAGGTTTTCTCATGCTGACGGGCTGGTTTTGTGGATTAGACCCAAATTAAACCATGGGTGCGTGATCGATCGATCGGCCCGTAATGTTGGACTCAGGCCCAATATTGCCGACCCAACCATAAGCCCCCCCTACTCCTCGAGTCCAAGCGAAGAGAGGGGTCGAAGGAGTATGTTGTTGTGATTAAATCGGCCGCTTCATAATGCGTAAGCGGACGGGTCGCAATGTGGCGATCGGTCAGCGTTGGCCTTATAGCTCGGTTTGGGGTAGCTCGGGTGATTTTAGTTGGTCGGGTGCTGACCTGTCGGGTCTGTCTGCTTGTAATGGCCGACCCGTTGTGCCTAACTGCTCGTATTGGGATTGATTGGTTGAGGTCCCTCGACCGATCGGTCTTGTCGCTTGCGCGTGATGATCACGTTATAGTAGGTCGACCCGCCATCATTAGCGACGCTTGGACTTGGTACATTTATTGTTTGGTCTGCGCTGCTCGACAACCGTTCGAATCTGAAACGTATCGTCCTTGCAAGCCACGCATGCCGTTTCCCGACGTCTTTTCAATCGCCGCGCCTCTTCCTTTCAACCGCGTGCCTCTTCGTTGTCGAGTAACCTTGATTCCTCGTGGCTCGGATCGTGCGCATGTCCGAAACATAGCTCGGATTGTCTCCACGTGTCGTAGCCCGACTGGGTCACTTTCAAGTGTTCCTCCTTTCGACCCCCTATAAATATTCATGGTCGACGAGTTGGGGCTGCTTTCACGTTTCCTTTCATTCTCCTGCTTGTACTTTGCCTTCGTTTGCTTATCATCGCTCGTGATTCCCAAAATTTCCTTTCATTTCGCCGTCCGATTTCCCTGTTTCCAAACTCCGATTAGGTACGTCCTTTTTCTTCATTCCCTCTTCGTTTCCGAAAGTCTTTTTCTTGTTGATCATGTCGAGCGGTAGTTACGGGAGTGTGGCGGAGTTGCGGAGGCGTTGATGAGAGAGAGAAGAGACGGAGCGATTGTGGGCACCGCCAAGGCAGCGTCGTCAATGACCCGTAGGGAGTTGAATAGGTTGGCGATTAAGTTTAATATCCCTTCGCCTTGGGGCCTCGGTTGGCTTTGCGAGCAAGCGGATCCACAACAACTTGTGGGTACTTATTTTTCCGCAGCTTCTTTTCGGTTGGTGGGATGAGACTCCCCTATGCCCCAATCATTGACGAGGTGTGCTCCACCTACGGGATCTTTGCCGAGCGATTCCTCAAGCAGTTGGAGGTTTATAAGCGGGCTGTCCTTGCAGTGCCATCGGTTCGCCATCCACCTTCCGTCGGCGTTCTGCGCCTTTTCACGAGAATGAGTCACGGTCCGAGCTCCGGTGGGATTCCCTTCTTCTTGATATAAGGATGCCGGTATCGCCTGCCGAGCATCCCTCAAGGTTTCATCTGGCGAGTCAAGTACTTTTTCGTGAAGCGCCGGGGTCTTCCTCAAAGTCTTGGTGGAGGTATCCCCGCCGAAGCAATGGAATGACGTCGACCTTATCCCTCGGTAGGGAGGAGTGGGAGTTGATTGGTCGTATCAAGGAGCTCGGTAGATACAACTTCGATCGGCTCATTCGGGGATATCCACAGGGAGCCTCGGTAACTCCTTCCTCGTCGGTCCCCCTCTCGGATTAAGCGGGCTAAAGGGGAAACCGCCCCGTCCGGTTGACTCCTCGTGATTGTATTGATTGTTGAATTTGATGTGTTAGTTTTTTCTCTAACTCGATTTGTCATCGTGCAGCCATGGTGAGAGTGGATGAAGATCGTGCCCGAGCCGCCAAGTTAAAAAAGCAGTCTGCGCAGAAGAAAAGGAAAGATGGAGAGACCGTGGGGACGCTGCTTTATGCGAGGGCTGCCCCTCGATCTGATAGATGGATGTTTCATCTGTCGGGGACCTTCCGACGCCTCGGCGTCATTACCTCTCGTCCCAGCTGGACGCGGGTCAGCTGTTTTTTGGGGGGAAGAGGAGGAGGCGAGCCTCCTCTTAAGAGGAAGAGGTTGGTCCGGCTGGGCGATCTGGAGAGGAGCGAGAAGGGCAAGGGGAAGGTGCGGGCTGCGAACCATGGGCAATGGGAGTCCGTCCTTAAGCTTGCTAAGGATGCCACGGCCGGTGATCTCGAAGTATCCCGGTATCTTGTCGAGGGGATTGTCCTCCCCGTGGACGAGGAGATGATGGAAAGAAGAGCGCCTTGAATTTGGGATCTCGACTTGTTCGTCTTGGTGTGCGAACAATGACAATGTCCCTCGCCGTCAAAGATTTGGAGACGCTGGACCAAGAAGTCCAGGATCTGCATGAGCAAACGAAGACCTCGAAGGACAGCCGTTGGAGGTAGAGGAGGGAAAGACTTCCTCCAAGCTCAAAGTGCATCCTTGGAGGAGGAGAAGAGGTCTTTGTTGGCTCGATTGGCGGCGAGAAAAGAGAGGGAAGTGGAGAAGAAAGAGAGGAGATCGGCGGATGGAGAGGGAGAGAGAGGTCGCCGAGTGGAGGGGCTGTTAGAATGGGCGCGGAGCTTAATAAACAGCTCCACATAGATTGCCGCTCCGCAATGGTGGACAGGGACAGGGCCGAGAAAACCTTGGCAGAGGTGCGGCAGTCTGTGCGGAAGCAACGGATCGAGGCCATCAAACGATGGAAGACGAGGTTCTTGTACGAGGAGAGTTTGGAGCTTGCCTGCGACATGGTCCTCAGGGTGCTGAGGAGGGGTCACGAGCTTTATACTCCTGAGGGGTCGGCGTGCCCCTCGTTCGAAGATTATGCCGGGCCGCTTATTCCTGAAGTTTTCGGACTTTCTTTGGAGGAGATGGCGAAGCAGGTCGAGGGGGAGCCGAGAGACGTTCCGGATGAGGAGCTAGACCTCAGTTCCGAAGAGGAGGGATCCCCTTATGAGGATGTTCCTTCAGTTGCTCCCTCGGCTACTGCTCCGGTTCCCCTTGAGTTGCCCTCTGAGGAGGGTCTTCCTAATGAAGGTTCTCTGCCGGGTGCTTCCACGGGTCCTGCTCCTCTCCCTTTGGAGACTTCTGGGCATCCATCCGCTTCCGAGTATTCTCCCGGATACACACCTTCTCCCCCGGCAAACACTTGAAGCTCACCTGGTCGGGCTTGTGACCAGGACCAAATTGCAGAAATAAAATTCTTTTCTTTGAACTTACTACCCATGTTTTTGGCTCTTCGTTTTCGTTCGTAGTGGTCTCGTTTCTAGCTTGATAAAATCGTTTGCAGCCGAGGAGCTCACCTGGTCGGGCTTGTGGCCAGGACGAATTCGATGCGATTGAACCTTTGTTTTTGTATTTCATCTTCTCGAAGCTATTTTTTCAAAGTCGATTGTTGTGTTTGTTCTTTGCTTGGATCGTAGTAGGCTCGAGTGTTACGCACGGTCGATCGGTATTGAGGCCGAGTCGCGGTCGGGTTGAAAACGAGGTCCCAAGGATCTTGTCTTGGCGACCGATCAACCGAGGTCGACCTATTGAGAATGCTCACCGAGCAAAGCCCCAGGGATCTTGTCCTGGCGACCCGACCGACCGAAGTCGATCTACGGAGATGTCGAGCAAGGCCCTAGGGATCTTGTCTGGCGACCCGACCGATCGAAGTCGATCTAAGGAGATACCGAGCAAGGCCCTAGGGATCTTGTCCTGGCGACCCGACCGACCGGAGTCGATCTAAGGAGATACCGAGCAAGGCCCCAGGGATCTTGTCCTGGCGACCCGACCGACCGGAGTCGATCTAAGGAGATACCGAGCAAGGCCCCAGGGATCTTGTCCTGACGACCCGACCGATCGAAGTCGATCTAAGGAGATACCGAGCAAGGCCCCAGGGATCTTGTCCTGGCGACCCGACCGACCGAAGTCGATCTAAGGAGATACCGAGCAAGGCCCTGTGGATCTTGTCTGGCGACCCACCGATCAAGTCGATCTAAGGAGATACCGAGCAAGGCCCCAGGGATCTTGTCCTGGCGACCCGACCGACCGAAGTCGATCTAAGGAGATACCGAGCAAGGCCCCAGGGATCTTGTCCTGGCGACCCGACCGATCGAAGTCGATCTATAGAAAATGCCGAGCGATGGTTAATTTGATTTTTAATCTTTGCCACAATGGAGCTCTTCATTCTTAGAAACTTGAACACCCTTTATTAATGATAAACGAGGCGTGGGCGTTAAAAACCCGTCTGGCGGGGACGGGAAAAAGGTACCCTACGTATACAAAAGTAATAATAAGGAAAGATTGGCTACAAATAAAACTTAGCTACTGGTAGAACGCCTTCAAATTCTGCGAGTTCCAAAGCCTTGGTAGAATCTTCCCATTTTCATCACTGAGGACGTAAGAACCATGCCCGACTTGCTTGATTACTCGGTAAGGTCCTTCCCATGCCAGCCCGAGCTTTCCAGGATGCTTCCCAGCTGCCTCGGCTTTCCGTAGGACGTAACCTCCTATTTTTACATTGCTTGTCTTGACCCTCCGGTTGTAGAACTTGGTCGCTTTTTGCCTGATGGCCTCTGAACGAGCAGCTGCCCTTTCTCTATCCTCGCGAGGAGAGCGAGTTACGCTCTGCGGGCTTCGCTCATTCGCTCTTCATCATAACCCGACACCCTTTGATTATGCAACGCCGCTCTCTTCGAACTAGGGCTTACGCTCGAAGGTCATCCTGAACGGTGTTTCCCGTGGCTCCGTTCGGTGTGGTTCTATATGCCCACAAAACCTCGTCTACTTCTTCCACCCAAGTCTTTCGACCATCCAGACGCTTCTTGAGGGCATTCATGATCTTTTATTAGTGTTCTCCATGAGACCGTTGCTTGGGGGGAAATATCTTGAAGTCATTTGTAACTTGATCTTCAATCGGTCACGAAGTCTCTGAACTGTCGTTGTCAAGCCGCCGCCATTATCTCGTAATTAATACCATGGGCATCCCGGCGACAAAGTATATTCTTCTTTACAAAGCTTTCAACCTTCCCCTCGGTGATTGTGGCGACAGATTCTGCTTCTACCCACTTAGTGAAATACTCCACCGCAACTATCAAGAATTTCTTTTGTCCGGGACCGAGAGGGAAAGGCCCCAGTATATCCATGCCCCATTGGGCGAAAGGGATAGGATGACTTACAATTTTCATCCTCTCGGTCGGCTGGTGAGATAGGCTGCTGTTTCTCTGGCAGGCCTCGCATCGGTCGACCTTTTCTTGACAGTCTCTTCTCATCGTCGGCCAGTAGTAGCCTTGTCTGACCAATCGGTGGGCCAGCATTCTGCCTCCTACATGATTTCCGCACATTCCTTCGTGGACTTCAGCCATTGCCTGCTCGGCTTCTTCTTTATTCAGGCATCGAAGGAGCGGCCAGTCGTAAGATCGCTTATATAGCGAACCATTGACAACCGTGTATTCTACCGCCTTTACCCTTAACTTTTGGCTTCGGCGCATCTTCCGTTGCCTTCCTTCCAAAAGGTCTTGCATGATCGGTTACATCGACAGCAAATTGGGTACTTGTATTGAGAGCTTCTTGACCTTCGGATACTAAGTGATCTAGTCGTTCGACGAAATATTGTTTATGGCATCACGGTTGAAAGCCATTTTGGAGA
The DNA here is from genome assembly GCA_029891385.1 of Erythroxylum novogranatense. Taxonomy (NCBI): domain Eukaryota; kingdom Viridiplantae; phylum Streptophyta; class Magnoliopsida; order Malpighiales; family Erythroxylaceae; genus Erythroxylum; species Erythroxylum novogranatense. The sequence goes on from CM057225.1 coordinate 37,830,200, forward strand.
GCGCATCCGCCTTAGCGTTCTGAGCTCGTTCTATTCTGTTGATCGAATATTGTTCGAAATGGCTCAACTCCTGCTTGACCAACTCCAGGTATCTGATCATGTTGTTCCCCTTGGCCTCATACTCCCGGTGACTTGGCGACCACCACTGGTGTCGCTATATATCTTCAAATGCTTCACTTCCATTTCTCGGGCTAATTGGAGGCCAGCTATCAAAGCCTCGTACTCTGCCTCGTTATTGGAGGCCTTGAATTCTAGCCGAAGGGCGTATTCCACTTTTTCTTCCGTATGCGGGCTGATTAGCACTACCCCTGCTCCGCATCCTTCGGCATTGGATGACCCGTCAACGAACAAGTTCCAGGCGATGAACTGCTCGTCCTTCGAGCTCGGTTGGCTCATCTCGGCAATGAAATCTGCCAATACTTGTGCTTTAATGGTCGTACGGGGCTTGTATTGAATATCGAACTCTCCCAGTTCTACCGCCCACTTTATCAGTCGACCCGAGGTTTCGGGCTTTTGGAGGCACTGCCTGAGGGGTTGATCAGTCCATACCTCGACGGTATGACTTTGGAAGTAAGGTCTTAGCTTTCTGGCTGCCATTATCAAAGAGAGTGCTAGCTTCTCTATGGGCGCGTATCGCGTTTCTGGCCCGGTCAACACTTTGCTAACGTAGTAGACGGGGTGTTGCTCGCCTCCTTCCGATCGGATAAGTACCGCGCTGATCGACCCTTCCGTGACCGCCAAATATAAAATCAGGGTCTCCCCTTCTGCCGGGCTTTGCAGAACAGGTGGTCTTGATAAGTACCGCTTCAAGTGCTGGAAAGCTTGTTCGCACTCGTCTGGCCATCGGAATTGAGTCACATTCGCTTTCCTCAGCACTTTGAAAAATGGAAGGCACTTATCCCCCAATCTGGAAATGAACCTGCTCAGCGAGACTATCCGACCGGCCAATATCTGAACATCCTTCAAACATTGTGGCGAAGGCATCTGTATGATGGCTTCAATCTTTTCTGGATTAGCTTCGATTCCCCGCTGAGTAATCATAAACCCCAGGAATTTTCCGGATGCCACCCCGAACACGCATTTTTCCGGGTTTAACTTCATCTGAAATTTATTCAGGGTCTGGAAGACTTCCTTGAGATCTTCCACATGCTCCTCGGCCGTCTTACTTTTCACCACCATATCATCCACGTATGCTTCGACCGACCGACCGATCTGTTTTTTAAAGACTTCCATGACGAGCCGTTGGTAGGTCGCTCCCGCGTTCTTCAAGCCGAAGGGCATTACCTGGTAGCAGTATGTGCCTTGGTCGGTTATGAAGGCGGTCTTTTCTTCGTCTTCTAGACTCATCTGGATTTGATGATAGCCCGAGAAGGCGTCCAGGAAGCTGAGCAGTTCGTGTCCTGAGGTGGAATCTACTAACTGATCGATCTTCGGCAATGGGAAGCTGTCTTTTGGACATGCTTTGTTCAGATCGGTGAAGTCTATACACATCCTCCATTTCCCGTTCTTCTTTTTTACTAAGACCACGTTAGCGAGCCATTCGGGGTATTTGACTTCTCTTATGAACCCCGCTTCAAGCAACTTCTGTACTTCCTTCTCGATCACCCCCTGGCGCTCCTTACTATGCCATCGCTTCTTCTGTCTGATCGGCTTGCAGTCATGCCGAATGCCGAGGGAGTGACATGCAACTGTCCGAGAAATGCCGGGCATGTCGCTCGGTATCCAAGCGAAAATTGATCTGTTTTCCACCAAACAATCGGTGATTTCTCTAGCTAGGTTCTTCTGTAGCTCAAAACCTAGATTTGTAAACTTGGAGGGGTCGGCTTCAACCAGTACGACCCGTTGCGTCTCTTCCACTGGATTCATCCTGTCCGTCTCTTCGTCGGCTCTCACGTCAAGAGAGCTCGTCAGCACTACCGCCCCTTCTAGGGTCTTGGTTTCTACCAAGTAACATTCCCGGGCGATTTTCTGCTGACCCCTGACGACTCCAGTTCCGTGGGGCGTCGGGAACTTCATAGCCTGGTAGTATGTGGAGACTACCGACCTGAGGGCGTTTTGAGTAGCTCTCCCAATTATTGCATTGTATGCCCTTGAACTTTACGACTAGGAACTCCACGTCCTCTCTATCCGCATGACTTCATCCAAACTTCACTTTCGTGAACCCGGTGACGGGTATCTTGGCGCCTTGATTATTTCTTTGATGGGGCCGTCAGAGGTAATAGCCGCTCTTCGGGTACCCTCATTTGCTTGAAGGCTTCATAGTATAGCAAGTCGACCGAACTGCCCGTGTCAATCATCACCCGCTTCACCTCGTAACCATCCATGTTGAGATTTACGACGAGGGCGTCATCGTGAGGGCAATGTACCCCGTTTAGGTCCGACTCATTGAAAGAGATCACTCCGTCGTTCTCCTTTGGTTTTTTGATGGGAGTGTCGTCGCCGACCTATTTGGCGTATCGTTTTCGGCCTTTAACGGTGGATCCCCTCAGTATTTCCGCCAAATATCGTGTTAATAACCCCAATCGGTCGGTCATCTTCTTTGCTCGGCATTTCCGCGTTCCTTTCCTCGATCGCCCTCTGTTTTCTCGACGGTTATCAGATTCGTGCTCTGCTACCCCATCATTCTGTCTGTTCGTCTCGGGGTGGCGCTTTGTTGTCCGACCGCCTTGGTCCTGCGCTTCGGTGTTTCGTTCGTGTTTCACGAATCGGCTAACCTCCCTTTTGAATGAGGAGCTCAATCTCTTTTTTCAACCGCCAGCAGTTTTCCGTATCATGACCGACCTCTCTGTGAAAACGGCAAAATAAATTGGGGTTCCTGTCCTTGTACGGGGTCTTCATTCTTTCGGGTTCTTTGATAGTTTCCCCATCCGCTCTAACGGCCGCTAGTACTTGACAGATCGACTGCTTAACGGGTGAACTCTTGGCGATATCCTGTCGATCGGTCGGCCTTTTCGATTCGACCGCTTTTTGCCTTATGCGGGTTGCCTACCTGTCGTTCGTGAGGCGATCTTCCGTCCGACATCTCATGTTTTTCAGCACTTCTTCAAGTTGAATATACTGTCCGCTTCGGCTTCTTATTTCTGAGCCGAAGCGAGGTTGATCGAGGGCTAACGACTTCTTGAACTCCTCGTCCCTCGTATTGCTCATGAGTCTGGCTAGCATAGACGGCGAGTGAGATCGGTACCTCGACCGCCTCGTTGTTGAACCGAGTGATGAACTCCATGAACTCTCATTCCTTCCTTGGGTGAGTTGCATCACCTCCAAAGTCGTTTTGCGTCGCCACTAGTGGCGAATTGATTCGGAAGAAGCGACCAAGTTCTCGAAACATGTGATACAACCCGGGTAGTTGTTGAACCATCACCGAGCTCCTCTTGGAAAGCCGCGAAGACCTTACATGGATAGCATCCGGACCGACAGTAGGCTCATCGTGGACCGGAAGTGTTGCATGTAGTCCAAAGGGTCGGTCTTCCGGTGTATTTCTCGTGGGTCGGTATCTTTGTCTTGGTCTTTGGGGCTATCCAAATGTCCGGAGTGAAGGAGAGTTATATTGCGCCGTCGGGCGATCCGAACAGGCTTCGTAGCCACGTGAGTCCGATCATCCGCGATTTTTCTAGGGCTTCATCTGGCGGTGATCGGTTGTTAAATTTGAATTGTCGTCTGGTGGCCGCACGGACGGACGGCTATTGTCTTTGGTTCTTGATCGCGATGTCTGCGAATCACCAACTCACCGCTCTTCTATCTGCTTCCGGCCGAGGCGCTGCGTGTGTGGGCGGAGGAGGATCTGCGCCTACCGGTGCGGAGATTCGGGGTTGCGTGGTGCGCGCGTTATCTTCCACGGCCATGCTCTGTTCTTCTTGCTCCAAAGCTTGAGGCTGTAGTTGATCGTTTGGATTGGAAGACTCCGTGCGGGAGATGTGTGGTGCAAGAGTGGCGAGTGCGGTAATCGCAAACCGATCGCCGATCGCCAGAGCCGCAACGGCGGTATGTCGTGATTCATTGCCGCCACCGACTTATCTGCGTGGTTCTAGGCGTGGTTCGGAAGTGGGCCCCGGTGGGCGCCAATTGGTTCAAATTTTGATTACGGCCGAATGGTGCGTTGCCGTTTGGCTCCATCGGTTGGCAACTTCTGTGATCCAAGCTACGCGAATGTACCTGCAAAACAATGGAAGGCACGTCGGGGGTGATGTCTCGAGTAACCCCTCCGACGCTTGGTTCAGCCGGATTCTGGCCGAATGGTGCGTTGCCGTTTGGCTCCATCGGTTGGCAACTTCACGTGATCCAAGCTACGCGAATGTACCGCAAAACAATGGAAGGCACGTCGGGTGATGTCCCGAGTAACCCTCCGACGCCAAGTAAGGTTTTGGTGAAGGTGGGATTGATCGAATCGGAGGAATCTCAGGTTATGAGTTACGTACTCGATAATGAGAGAATCAAACCTTATATATGATTTCTGCTTTGGTTTTAGGTCCTTACGTTTCTCACGTGCGTGCGTGGGAGGTTTTCTCGTCGACGACGAAATTTGTTTGTGGATTAGACCCAAATTAAACCATGGGTGCGTGATCGATCGATCGGCCCGTAATGTTGGACTCAGGCCCAATATTATCGACCCAACCAGGCACTATAAAGTTGAGACAGGCGACCCGACTTTGTTTTGATCCGGTCAATAAAATACAATTACTAAACAAAATAATGTTTAAAATATAGAAACGAATCAGCATTCTAGATGTCCAAGTCAAGCCGCATGATGTTAATTGCAAAGTATACATGATCTTGTTCACTCCTTGGAAGACCAAAGACGCGTGATGCATTGCGATAATTTCTGAATAATGTAAACGAGATTAAAGTCTTCCGGACAATAATTATTTTCTAATTGTAAACAATGACCTTAAATAATTCCAACTCAATTATTTAAGCATCTTCTATATTATTATAAATCAATTGACTGACCTTTAACATTTAATAAAAACATGAAAACTATAAAATAGGTATATAACATCAATTATTATTTAAAATATCTATCAGTTTTATTTGAATTACTAAATTAAACGTCGTGATGTTAATATATAATTAATTATTTGAAGTTCAACAATTAAGAGATTGAAATAATTAAATTAAAAATACAACCATGCTATTTATTCGAATCGATTATAATTGAACCAGCTCTTTCAAATTTGAATCTAATTTAATTCTAGTCAATTAAAATTTTGGATGTTAATTTTAGATTGGGCATAAACCAAAATATTAATTTTAATTGTAGTCAATTAATTTTTTCGAGAAAATTTATAAAATGAAATTTTCAAAATTTATAAAAGTTAAAATTTTGCTTTTAAATTGTGGATGAAATCGTCTGTAGCAGATGTTCCTGCTAACTCTAATCAAATGCTCTGGCACAGGTTCATCTGAAGATCTCACCCTCTTGTCTTGCTTAATTTAATCTTATTGTGAATAACTAAATAATAAGTCAACGTCAACATAATTCAGTGTGATTGTCTTACCCAATTATATTGTTACTTGCAAACTGTACGCGCGGTTGGACCGTAGGCCGAGCTTGATTGTTGACTGAATGGACACTCGTTTTCTATATATGAATGATGACTCTCCATGTACTCTAAAACATTGTTATGCACCAAAATCTTTTGGCAATAGAAGGCCAACATGGGCAAGAACTCGTTGTTTATCTATACCCGAATGTTCATTATCTTGGTGTTGAGCATTTTGTTAGTTGATTCAGTCTCAGCCGCTCCTTCATGTCCCATTGATTTCAGTTACGTAGAAACAGTCCCATGGGACACGTCCCTTTGTCGCGCAGGCGCTGGACAATGTTGTGAGACTCTTCTCAGCCTTCTTGGCGTGGGGCTTGCCCAACATCTCAGACAGACCTCCGAGTTTCAACTGCCGAATGCCAATGTTTCAAGTTCTTGCCTATCTGATTTCCAAACCAAACTCTCTGCTTTGTCCCTGAACCCGTCGTATGTCCCTCTCTGCTTTAATAGCTCAACTCAGTTTGTATCTAACGCCTCTTTTTGTGATGGAATAATAAATACACAGGATTGGAGCGAGAGGGTCGGTCCATCCACCGACTTCAACACATCCTGTAAAGGGGACTTGTCGGTTCTAGCTACCTGCAGTTCATGTGTCGATGTTGGGTTAAAGGTGATTACCCAGTTGACAGGTTTAAACCCTGCTAATTCCTCAAAATGCTTATTTTTCGTTTGCTTATATGGCGCTGGAGTTATTAACGACCGTGGTCCACTGGATCCTAATACTGCTGCTTGCATCCTTGAGCTGCCACTGACTAGCTCAGCAACCAACAAGACGTCCAACGGTTCAAGCAAAAAAGGTTCTATCAAGTGGGTTTTTGGGTTATTGGGCGGCCTTAGCGGAGTTTCACTTGTCATTGGAGTCATTATTTGGTACAGGAGGAGAAGGCTCGAAGCTCCACATGACGATTACGTTAGTAGTTTCAGGACCAGCGTGTTGCCTAACGCAGGTGCAAAATGGTTCGGATTGTCTGAACTTGACAGAGCCACCGAAGGATTTTCTGAGAATAATCTTCTCGGCCAAGGCGCTTATGGTGTGGTGTACAAAGGAACTCTTTCAGATGGGACCTTTGTTGTTGTGAAAAGGATGCATGATCTGGATTCGCAAGGTGATGAGGATTTCTCCAACGAGGTTGAGATTGTCAGCAAAATAAGACACAGGAGTCTCCTGTCCCTCCGAGGATGTTGCGTCTCAAGTGACGAAACCAACGGTAAAAGAAGATATCTTGTTTATGATTTCATGTCCAATGGCAATCTGAGTGACCATTTGTTCAGCGATCTCAAGAGGAAGCAATTAACATGGTCCAAGCGCAGGAACATAATTCTTGACGTAGCCAAAGGACTCGATTACTTGCACTACGGTATCAAACCCGCCATTTATCACCGAGACATTAAAGCAACAAACATCTTGTTAGACATGGAAATGAAAGCAAAAGTTGCAGATTTCGGGTTGGCCAAGCAGAGTTTAGAGGATCGGTCTCATGTCACAACAAGGGTCGCTGGCACACGTGGTTACTTGGCTCCTGAATATGCTTTATACGGACAATTAACAGAGAAAAGTGATGTATACAGCTTTGGAATTTTGGTCCTGGAAATCATGAGCGGGAAGAAGGCGCTTGAAACATCAAATTCTTCCTATGTTTTGATCACAGACTGGGCGTGGATGCTGACAAAATCTGGAAAGATGGAGCAAGTCATCGATGATACAATAAGAGAACAAGAACCAAATACGGTAATGGAGAGATTTGTCCGTGTTGGGTTGCTTTGTGCCCATTCCACGGTGGCTTTTAGACCCACCATAGATGATGCCCTTAAAATGTTAGAAGGTGATCTTGAAATCCCCAAAATACCAGACAGGCCATTGCCGCTAGGCCATGAATCGTATAGAGTATAGACCATGCAAGTGGGATAACGACTGCGATAGATGAAGAACCCGTAGCTCTAGCAGAGCAATTGGAAGGTACTTTTGAACGAGTTTTGAAGCTCAAGAAAAATCAGAATATTTAATTTACAGCAGCCTTTATCTCCACCTCTTTGACTAGACTTGTTACAACTACGACGAAATTAATCATCTCGTTGTCAGTCAAAGTATATATAGTTGTACTGTGTTTGTGTAGAATTTTCTTCCTAGTTTTTGTTTTTATTTTTATTTTTAGTATTAGTTTTTCCATTTTAAAATTTATGAAAATTGAGAAAAGTTATTTTTATTTTTTGTTTCTATTTTTCTCATATTTATTATTAACTAAATATTTATTGTTTAAGTATTTAATATATTAATTATTAATAAGAATTATGAATAATTTAATATTATTTAATAATTTATTTATAACTTAAATTAATATTTATTAGTAAATATAATAAAATTTAAAATATCTGCAAAATATTTAGATTTTGATTTAATAATTCAAAGATATTTAAAACTATTAATTTTAAATAAATTTAATTTTAAATTATTTATTTCAATAAAATAAAATAATTTATATTGATAATTTATTAATATATTATACATGAGATTAAAATAAATTTAATTAATTAAAATAATATACTTTTAAGTTTTATCTAATATATAATTACTTACAATAATAAAAAATATAACTACATAATATTATCTATTTAAAAGAAAAGCAGAAACTAAACATTAACATAGAGAGATGTAGTAATGATTTAAAAGTTGAATCAATTGGACCGATTTAAGGTAAATTTAATTGTGAAAATTTAAACCATAATTTAATTTTTTATTTTTCAGTTTAATTTATTTTAATAATTCTTATTACTTATTAATTAATTAGTTAATTTTAGTAAACCAATAGGATTTATAAATTAATTGATTTTTAACAATTTTTAATTAAACTTTACATTTTTATGATAAAACAATATGATTCAATCATATTTTAAATTTTTAATATTATTCCATGTTTAATCAATCTAATTATAATTAATATCAATTAAATATTTTAAGTCTTAAAATGATCATCTTCCAAGTCTAAAAAAGGTTGTGATGGCAATGAGAGATTTTCAGAAATACTAATTTGGTTGTAATTACGATTTTAAAAATCAGACCGGATCGACTAATTTGACAAATTTAACCAATAACCAATCGACTATCCGGATAAATCGGTAACCAATAAGATCTCTGGTTTAATGTCGGATTCGGATTTCAAAATACTGATATTAACAAGGCAAGTAAAATCAACATCGGAAAGTGACCATCATTTAATGGCGAGGAAGATCGCGAAAGATTATTAATGAACTATAACTGTTAACTATACCAGGTAGCTAGTTTCTGAGCCGTCCCTTTGTAATAATTGAGAAAGGAAAAGACTCGGTCGTGGCAAGACCAAAAGAATTAAGGAGAGAAAAACTCAAATAATGTATGGATATTTTTTCCCAGTGTGCCGCTGCCGCCAGAAGAAATTAAAACAAAACAAGTGGATGTTATTGTTGACTCCTTCAAAACACATAAGTCATGGTTTTGAATTTTTCGAGGCAGAGGGACGACGGAGACATAGGTGGGCCGTTACTAGAAATCACCTGTTTTTCGGTTCAAGGTCTCTATTTTTATTAGTCTGTCTGTCTGTCTCCAACTCTTCTTCCTAATCTTCAACGTTGTTATATATTTTATATTAATGAAAAGTTAAACGAAATATTTAATTCAGACATGCGATAGAAAGACATTAGAACTATCAATTAAAATTCAGAGAATAAGAGTTGATTGTCCCCAAAATGCCCCTCACCTTGTTCTCGAGGGCAAAAAACTTTCTTGTCAGTTTCACTTAATCAGGAATCTAAAATCTTTCCTTGATGAGTTCATACAATTTAAGAACATCAAAAACAAACTCTTTTCCAGTTTCGGCTATTGTTGAAACCTCATCCTTTTCAACAATTGAAATGCAGCATGACTCTTACCTTCTACTAGTCTTTTCTTCACCGTCCCAGTAGTCGTCATTTTTGTGTCAAAGCAGGTTGTAACCAAAGATGGAGTTACAATGTTAATAATAAATTTTACTTATTTTTATCAACCATTAGGCGGTGTCTGTTACGATTCAAAACCATAATTTAACGAACCTCTAGTGGGTAGAAATCATGAGCACTTGGTTTCTGTCGAACATACTTTGACTAAATTTATGTGATTCTTACCTCTAAAAACTAAAACAGTTTGTTTTATTTTCTTGCATATTACATACGTATAGCATTGATGATTCATGGAGTCTTCATTTGGAACATAACTTGGTCTCGTATCCCTCAATGAGACAGGAGGGATGGGTCAGAAGATCTCCCCCCGCCGCCAAGAACTGAGTTGATACTTTTATGTACATTACAACAATCGTACATGTTGTCTCAGTTTTCACCTTCCGTAGTAATATACCTGGTGTCATCAAAACCAACACACAGCTATTCAACCTCAATATTGAAGAAAACTTGCAAAACAAAAAAAGGTGAAGACACTAAGAAATGCTTTGTGAACTAAAGATAAATATCTAAAAGTTTGGTTATTGCTTTGCACTGCCCATGTATGTTGGACGAAACCCTGTGGACCCAGATGAATACAAGGCTAAGCTTAATGATTCCATTGTCTAATGCCATTTCCAGTTCTCGTCAGAAAGAAATTTAGGCCACAGGGGGTGATGAACAAGGAACATGTTTTAGTGGAATAGGTTGGCAACTATCAACACCACTTCTAGTCTTTTGCTTCGGCAGGCAATTTACCTTTATAGTCGTATCACCATAACCAACAAAAAGCTGTCCTTGCCAGTATAACAACGCTGTCACAGCAGAATCACCAGGGATTGATCCAAGGGGTCTCATATCTACATCAAATTCATCTCTTGATAACTCCTATTTCAAAGACACTGGTTATTTGTCAGTAGACTTCAGGAAATAGGTATTAACTCTCGTATGAAAGAATTTTTAACATACAAACATAAATTAGCTTGGCAAACTCTACAAATCCAACGGTAATTTCTGCAACACTGAGCTTGTCATGTACCTGTACACTGACATTTCTGTCCCAACCTCCTGTAAACAGCAGTGTGTTGTCCATAGTAGTGGCAAAAACTGCACCACTGTGGAATTTCAAAGATTTCATAAGCATATCATTTCTCCATACCTGAAAGAGTGTACATGGTTTTAGTGATCAAATAATAACAGAAGAAAAACAGGCAGCAAAAAAATAACTGAGATTTCCTCAACTTTCCAACACTGTCAGAAAGACATGAAGATCAATCTCAATTATCTAAAGAGACGTGATAGAAGAGAGGAAAAGGAGTCCTTCATATTCTATCTCATGGTATAGAACGAGAATCCAAACAATTTCATTAGCTAGAATTTAACAGCATCTCTCTTGCAAAGCCACCAGTTGGTCATTCATTTTGATCAAGGTCAAGTTCCAATAATTCATAAGCACTTCAATGCAGCCTTAAGTTCAGCTCTTTCAAGTTTTAACCAGAAAATGTAGTATGTGTTATCTTCTAAGAAAGTAGCGATAAAAACTAAATGAAAAGAATGTATAGATACTGCTACATTACAATAGCTAATACCTAGAGAAGATGGAGCACCTATAGATACTAAATGAATAAAAAGCAATAAAACGAAAAGAACGTAGAGATACCATGTTACACCTTAAATTAAATGATGAGAATTATGAGGCACTCTCAAAAAGTTGACTGTGTCCTGTTAGAAAACTAAGGAAACGTTAAAAAAAAAAAAAAAGAAACAGATTTGTCACTTTTGACAATTCTGGTTATAAAACGTAGTTAAAAACACAAAAGGAAAATATAAATATCCCTAGTTTTCCTTAGATTATAGCATAAAGGAGCTGCTTTGCAATGCAATGTATGAAACAAGCTCCCCAAGGCTGTGGTAGATAGGTTCTCATTTCTAAATTAAACATAAAATGAAATGTCACTTTAGATCATATTTCATTATTGTTCGATCGTAACAATGATGGAGCAATCCCTGTTGCAGTGTAAGGCAAAAAGGTTCTGCCCTTTCCATTGGTAGTGAAAACAAAAAATTATTTCAAAAAACAAGGGCCTACTATTTTCACAAGTCCAACTTCAAAGTTTTTTTACTAGTTCACATTCATCCAATATCAAGTCAAATGCAGGAAATATGCTCAAAGAGGTTATAATTAGATGGCACCTTGACATGTCCATCTTCATGAGATGCAACAAGTATATTCTGGTTAACTGTTAGAGACAAGACAGAGGTCACAGATCTTGGAATGTCTTCTCCCAACACAGTCAAAATACTATGGTCAATTAGACTCCAAAGATGGATGGTTCCATCCCAACTCCCGCTGTAGAGAACCCCACCATATGCTATCAAGGAGGAGACTACTGATTTATGACCCTCCATTCTGCAAATTAAGGTTCCATCCTAATGTAAACAGAAAGTAAGAAAAATTCATACAGCTCGTAGAATCATGTAGATCTAAAAAGCATGTCAAATGGTGAAAAAGGATGAATTACCGGAATTGACCATGCCTTAATTAACCGATCTCCACTACCAGTGTAGAGATGACCATTCCCATCTGTGGTTAGGGCATGTATACCACTATATCGCCAATCTTTTTGCTCACACCATTTTTTCAATGGTTCTTGGCCCAGGGGATTGTTGAGGTTCCAAAGAAATATGCCTCCTCCACTATCTCCACTGATGCATAATGGTTGTTCTTCATCTGCATAAGTCACAGCCATGACTTTGTGTTCATGACCTTTAAATGTGTGTACATGAGAAAAGTCCTGCATAAACATTTATCAAGGAAGCTCACAGAAAAAATGAAAAAGAAAAGAAAAGAAAAGAGCAATGTCATTACATCTTGCCTTTACAGTACTTACCTGCAAAGACCATACCCGGATTGATTTATCAAATGAGGAGCTAAACAGAAATCCCCCTGAAAGGATAAAAAGAATGGATCTCAGAGAGAATCTGATGTGATTACTCCATCAAAAGCCTCAGTCAATCTTCCCCTCACAGGGTAGCAGAAGATTTTGTACATAATCAAATTACCCAACAAATAAAAATCAAATCAATGTGGAACAAGATAGCTTAATAACAGTGAATAAAAATTTAAGATAAAGTTGATGGGATAAAGAAACTTGCACTCTCCTACTCACTGCATTTCCTAATCCAGTCCTCTTATTTTAATATTTTCTAATTAAAAACTTAGGATAGTTTAAAGTTAAATCATCTAAGTCCTTTCCTTCAACTCCTTTACAAATTTGTTAATGTGTCAATAAATGGATTATCAAGTGTAATATAGTGTCAGCCAAAGTTAAGGAAAATTTCTTTATTTTTCCTTGAATGTTTTAGAACTCAAACGTAAAAAGATGTGAGTAAGCATTGTCTATTCCTAAACCACACCATGCTTAAGAAACTGAATATAGACCAGAAAATGGAGTCAGAAAAATCAAGAAACCATTCAATCTAAAAACTTAAACTGGAGGATGAAGACTCAGAAGTGCTCAAAAATTATTCATACACACCCCCACATCAAGTGTAAACAAATTACAATAAATCACAAATCTTAAGTAAAGAAGGCAGGAAAGTTGAGATTGAGACCCTTTAATCATAGAAGGCTTTGATACCATATTAAGAAACTATATAACCAAAAAGCTTGAGTTGTTGGGTAAGGCCTGAGAAATGATTTAATTACTTCTATAGCAAAAGGGACCATAGACCCTTACAAGACCTTTTGCAGCTTAGATCACCGAAGGCTTCATTCATCATGAAGAAACTTGTCTTATGATAGATATGGATTAAATCTTTAAGGACTTACGCTCAATGGATGAGCCAACAAACTACGGACCTCTTATTGTTGTATAAGATGGGGATAAATGGTATCGTCCTACACATCTACAAGTCACTATTTAAGATTGAGGTCCTTCATATGCTCACTTTCTCACACTAAATATTGTATTTTCTCTCCTTAACTTTACTAATTTGATCATCGGAGGCCAAATGCCAGAAAACACTCCGACATTTCGTTTTACAGGTTTGTTGAGACAAAACCCACAGATCAGGCCTAGACCATACCCCAAACCATCAAAAGAGACCTGTTTCCAGTCACTTGAGCTCAGCCCCATCGAAATCACTCTGTATCACCAGGAAGTTACAACCCAAAATCACACAGAAGTACCCATAATATGTCACTAAAAGAATTAAAAATAACTTAAAGTGTCTACAATAAGTTGTAAGCTTGCAGCTTGCATTTTCAGCCATAGACGTATACAAGTGTTGATAATTAGGAGCTCTGATGCACTATGATATAAACAGGACATATATACTACCAATGGTCATGTGACTTGCAGCTACTACGAAACAGAAACTCAAATCATGTTATGCACTATCAACAAGCATTTCCACTACTTGCATCTGTAAAATAACTAAAATTTATGATATAACAAAAGGTGGATAGAAAAATAAATCTTCAATTTCATGAGGCACCTAATATAAGCCCTCAACTGAAAAAACACTTAACCAGGAAGGCCGTACACGGAATACTAAATTGGATCATTATCTTGCAAACAAAAAGTACCTACCTCCAATTGTCAATCCAGTAATACAACCAAGATGCCCCTGAATACCTTTGACTTTGATATTCCCCTTAAGAAGGGAATTGGTGAAAATTTTATTATCCTTTATCCCTTCAATTTGAGCTGGATTTTCTTCATCGAACTTTACTGGCCCTTGAAACTTGTCCATTCCAGGCTCGTCTGGTTTACCCTCAGGCACTTTACACAGTTTTCCATTAACTAAGCATCGGCCCCTAGGCTGCTCATAGATAGCCTCGTTGAATCCTAGCATGGAATCAAACTGGCTTTTAAAGATCAACTTCCTTACGCATTTCAAAATATCAGAAACAACGGGACGACTTCCAGGATCAAAATTCAAACATCTACAGAGAGTTTGCTGGAGACATTTAAACTCCTCACTACATTTACTCAGAAACATGGAACTTACTTTCTCCATCAAAATCTCGTTGAAAGAATAACAGTCTGAATAGCTCTCTTCATTTCCTTTCAAAATAACATGACGCAGAGAATCAACCAGCTCTTCAGTAAATTGTCCCCCAAGGAGAAGTCTAAGCAAAACACAAGCTAGCGACCACACGTCTGAGTTATGCCCAACAGAATAACTAAAGTTACCATGCTCCATCTCTGTCTGCTCCTTTGAAATATCAAATAACACCTCTGGGCTAACAAAGACGGCACATTCGACGATTTTCCCCATCGTCAACCCGATGTCCTTCTCACCAATCTTTCTGCCACCACAAACAGACCTGTTCGCAATCCTGTGGATCATCCCTCCTGTCACCAAAATCTCGCTGAGATTTAGAGATAGGCGACCAAAACCGTCCAGTTCAAAGCAGGAAAACCCAAAACAACCCAACGTTAACCCGTCCAAATGCAAAGCAAGCACTGCTTCACATATTTCCATACCTATCATCGCAAAACAAGGTAACCCATCTTCACTTAAAACGTCACCAAAATTACCTAACATCTCTTCTGCTGTCCAATTCAGTTTCCTGAACACCAAATACAGAGACCCATCTTCCAAATCACCCCACAAGCCATAAACCTTATTGACCCTACGCTGCCTCGAACAGATTTTCAAAACCAAACCCAATTCACCTCTCACTTCATCTTCCATTTCACTCAAAAGTTTCAGTATCCTTGCAGCATAACTGAACTTAAACACTGAACCTTTCCCATTACAGTCAAAAACATCTCTCCCCACCTTAAAAAGCTTAATCTTTTTGTTACCCTCCCTCAGCAACCCATCGCCTTTTCCTTTCTCCTCCATAAAAACAGCATCTTGGGGCATAATCCACCTCTTCCAAGTGATATAAAACTCATCCGACCACAAAGGAGGCAAGAACTCAACTCGGTCAACATTTACGTCATCCCGCGACCCTTTTCCAGGAAATTTTGTCTGGAGATGATGAGCGATGGCGGTGCCCGGAATCAGTCTGAGGAGATCGATATTTTTGGGGAGAGAAGAGGGTCCTTGAGGTGATGGGTATTTGACGAGCTGTGTACATGCCGGACAACAAATTGTCTGCGGGTACTTCTGTGGGATGTTTATTAGACAATACTCGCAGGCTGTGTGTCCGCATGCGAGCACTCGTGGAATCGTGCACACGCCGTCGTAGGTCTGCAGGCACACTGGACACTCAGGCAGCTCCGGCGAGTCCATCCTCAATTGACGATCACAACGCGCGTTTCCAGTTTTTGTTCTTTTATTTTGTCGTCTTGAAAACGTCGTATTAGTTGCTTTAGGCTGGTTTTCCCATTGGACAATTTTGCCCCTAAAGATTAAAATTTTCTAATAAAGAGAAAAAGGAATTGTTTATAATGTTTGGAGTCTTTGATTTAGGAATTACCCTAGTTCCTATGTTTTAAAAGTTAAACGGAAAGTTAAAATAGTAAAATAAAAATTTAAATTTTAAAATATTTAATTGATATTAGATCATTATAAAATTAATAATTTTAAATTTTAAAATATGATTGATTATTAATCAAATAATTTTAATTTATAAAATTTAACTCATTAAATAAAAACTAACCGATGTTTAACAATAAGAGTTATTAAAGTAAATCAAATTAAATAGTTAAAATTGAAAAAAAAATTAGTTCAAAATTTTTACAATTAAATCGATTGTTTTGAATTTTTTAATCATTTGTTCTTTCCCATTTCATATTTCACCTAAAGGCCAGAGAGAACTTCGAGGGTCACCTAGTGTCTACAATCTTTATGTTTAATATGATAATGGCTTTTTCTAATTTTCTAAATTTCTTTGCTTCCATTTGGTTCCCTAAAATTGTGGTGGAATCAAAATAATGAGATTTTGAGTCAATTGTAAACTTAGTTGATCACGAGTGGTGCTACAATTTTGATACTAATGGTTATGCCCAATTGATTTCTTTACTAGTATTATACTAGGTTTCAATTTGGTTTCTTTTGCTCTATTAAGTCTGATCCTTCACTGGTTAAACATCATAGTTTGATTAACCGTTCGATTTTGTTTATTCACTTGCTAATGTCAAAGTGGGGTTTTCAAAATGAATAAGATTGTTGAAGGTTTAAGACATTGTTGTGCTTTTATCGTTGTTTAGGTATAAAAGAATTCACTCGCTCATTTGGTTATTTGTATATAGTGTTTCCTTTCGTTTTTATGTGGTTTTAGCTAGTTGATTTATTGGCCATCTTATAAAGAGATGGAACTTTTAAACTTTCCGTATTATTATTATGTTGTTTTGCCTATATGTCTACTATTTGTGATTATGTAATAGGAAGATCATGGCATATCTAAAAAGTTCCATGCTATATTCCTTGTTGTTGTTCATTATTATTCTTTCACTTCAGCAAATGTATAGTGAACAATAAGCAGCCACAGAGTTGTTTAAAATATTTGGAGGCTTTATCAACTTTGTATTATTTCTTGTGCTGCTAACTTTGAGTTCACAACTCTTCATTGTAGGTCTATATGTCTTTAATGCTTATGACTTGCTTTAAGTGAGGAATAGAAAATAGATGACTTTTGAGTTCAATTCTTTAATCCCATCATTGTTTACAGAGTTGTGAGGCAATATTTGGTGTATATGTACTAGGACCTTTGAAGAATCTATTTTCAACATGTTTTTAATACCTTTGTTATGTTTGATTTCTTTTATTTGCTTATCTTTTTCATGGAGGGTAGGATAGGGAAGATGTGAGGTTGGAAAATAAGGGAAGAACGATATCAGAGCTAATTAGTTGCATTCATAAATTTTGTTTGAGCTTCTTATAGTTAGGAATTTTTTAGCACAGTTTAAGGCTTTCCACTCTACTTTATGCTTTTCATTCCATTTAATTCTTTAATACCAGACCTCAACTTAGCTTACATCAATCTTAATAACTACTATAATTTGATAACCAATTTACATTCTGGTCGGCACATACTGATGCAATGATAACCAATATAAATTCAAAAGTCCACTATAAGCCCTTAGAGTAAGATCTTCCATTAAGTTAAGGATTCAATCTCATGATTGTTACTGTACAATTCATTTAAATTTTTCAGGAAACTTGTGGTATAAAGACTAGGTGGGTGCTGGTGAGTCTAATTGTTCTAAATTTTATTACGTAATAATTACAAGAATGAATAGACTTCTTATGCAATCCCAAACTCATTGCTAAGCTTTACAATTTTTTAGTATCCAATGGCACCAATTTTCTTATATCACACCTGAATTGGTTTTTTGCGATAAATGAGATGTGGTCCTTGCACTTGGTCCTAGTTTGTACTTTATTTGTAGCACTATAGACTACTTTTAGACACCTAAGTCTCGTGCAAGCATTAGTGAGCCTTGACCAATGTTTTAACACTCAGGATGATGAAAGAAGGCAAAGACTTGCAAGTAGGTAAGGAAAATGGGCACTAGCGATGAGTTGATATGCATTAGTGCACAGCAAAATTCTTTGATAAGATGAAGGATTCAGATGAAAGACCAAAAGCTAACTAGAAATGAACCTTAAGTTGAAGGTTAGCTAAATCACAAACATAACGATGGCATGCAAAAGCTCAAGGTAACTTAAACAAGTAAGATAAAGCATGGTTCGAGCTACGACTAGCTTTGATGGACCGTGGGGCGTTAATTGGATTGGCTAGGGCAAAGGTGAAGGTTAGCCAAGTTTCAAGCCAATTTGTGCATAGTCTAACCAATGCGCACATATAGTCTAATGTATTCGTCTATGGTCCGTCATTTGGGCACCATTTCACCCTTAGTCCCATTAAAGATGTCTTAGGCAAGTCTTATGCTCAAATAACGGACTATAGACGAACAAATTAGACCATAGGTGCACATTGGTCAGACCATGGACAAATTGGCTTAAAACTTGGCTAACCTTCACCTCTGGATGAAGATCATGAGTGATGTGGAAAAATTAATAGGATGAATCATCAAAAAAGTGGGAGGATATGGCAAAAAAGTGGATGAGGTGTCTTCTGATCATTGAATATATGTTTCTTTAACTTAAAAGTGAGATAGTGGTAAGTTATGTAAACTACACACTAAAGCAGTATCTAAAGTGATTGGAGATGCCAACCATCAACTATGTTAGCCCCAAAAAAATTTTTTTAAATTAAGCATGATTAGATTAATTGAGTAATTTATGTTAGCATTAATTGAGTTGACATTAATTAGTATGTGATAGCATTAAAGAGTTAGGTGGTGAGTTAATGAGATTAAATGTGTTAGTGGGCCTTAAGGAGGTAGGAAAGGAAAGGAGAATAAGATGGGCTTAAAGGATAAATGGGTTTGAGTAGTTTAAAGAGAATATAAGAAGGAAGGAGGAAGAAGTAAGTTGGGCTTTAGGCCTATAGACTTAAATAAGTTAGTAAGTAGTATAACAGAGAAGGAATTAAGTGGGTTAGTAGGAGAAGAAGAGAGGAAGTCACGAAAATTAGAGGGAGAGAGGGAGAGTTCGTGGAAGGAGAAGGGAGAAGAAGAAAAAGGAAAAAGCTTGGCTAGGTCTTAAGTTTCCAAGAGATTAAGTGAGTGTTTGAAGAAAGTTCAAGAAGGAAAAGTGTAGAGGAAGAGCTAAGCTACACCTTGAACCAAGAAACTCTTTGGTTGAGTCGAGAACCAAAAGCAAGAGAGAGGAGAAGAGCAAGGAGAAAAGCACTCCTAAGCAAGGATTAAGCAAGATATAAGGTGGGTTTCATTTTTATCTTTATGTTAGTAAGTTTTAAATACTATCTCAACTAATGAAATTAATGTTTTCCAACTACCTTGGGATGAGCATTGATTGAGCTTTGATTGTGTATAAATTGATTTATGATTGTCATTATGTGAGAGTTTGAGAAGTATATGACATTGCTTGATATTGCTTGACAAGTTCATGAATTGAATGAACATGAATATTAGTGAAATCATGAAATGTGAGTTAAGCATGAAATACATTTTTCAAAAATCAGCTATTTGGATGCATGAAAAATCCATTTTCAGAAATCAGCCAGTGGACAAGAAAAGTCCAGATTTTGATGCATGAATTCATGTTATGTGGGTAATTAAGTCCACCCAGCAGAGTCACGTGCACGTTGACCAGTATAGGCTTCACCACCGCCTGATCATGGCGAGGATGTTCCTTTTGGACTCCTCAAGATACGACTACACTTGTAGTTCGTTAAATGATTATTAATGGACTTATCTTACCGAACCATCAGCTATGTGTTTATGTGTTAGCATGTATTTGCAAGAATGATAGATGCATGAATCATGGAAGTTATGCTTTTAGCTTGATGAATTTATGAATGCAAAGTTGTATGATTGTTTGATGAGAGATTTGCTAGCAATATGGATAATGAAATAAATTCAGCTTATTTGCATAAATATAAACATGTTACCCACGAGCGTAAGCTCACCCCTCTAACTCCGTCCCATCTCCAGGTGAGAAGCACGAGATCGACCATCGAGCTTAAAGGCATTGCTCCAGAAATGGATAATTTTTGTATTTCAAGTTAATTTTTGTAAATCAATGCTTTATATGCATTTTGGGCAAGTGATGCTTTTGCAAGCTTGTATTTTGGGATTTGATGTAGTGGCTTAAAATACCCTCTAAAGCCTTGTAATAACTCATATTTTCATATGAATGCAAGAATGTTCAGTTCTAATGTATTTTGTACAATTCATGCATGTTTTAAAACAATTGCATCATTGTATGGTTTGAATTTGACAAGAAAGGGAGAAATGTAATTGTGTTACAGTTTGGATATGATTAGAATGCTAGGAGTGTGTTGTTGCTATTGAAGTTGATCTATTGGGATATTTGGATGGGTGTGTGTTGTGAGAGATTGAAGATAGAGGTTTGATGCAGGTACTTGAGTTGGATTAAATTGAATTGAAGTTTGGATAGTGAACTTTTAAAGGAGGTGCTGTCAAATTTTTGGTAAAATTTGACAAACCTTTGTTGGTGATTTAGACTCTCTTAGAGTTTGAATTGAGTTGAGAGATCTTCTTGAAGATTGTTGCTTAAGATTAGACATTTCCAATGGTGTATGATTTGCCTCATTTGGAGTTAGGTGTAAAAACTTATGGGGGTAAAACCTATATCGCCATCGCTCATGTAGCCTTTCCATTGTTTCATTGGACATTGTCAGAGCAGTGCATTCGAATGAGTTTTTACCTCGATAAATGATGGATTTAACTTTTGCATCCTTCATGAGATTTGTATTTCATCTTGTTATCTTTCCATGGAGGTATAGTATGCATATATTGGAGCTAGGAATAAGAAGTTATGAGTTTTGAAAGGTGATAGTTACAAGTGATTTTGAAGTTGGGTTGAAGATGTGGAGTTTTGGAAAATTCGATGTCTGTTAAACGGACATGAATGTCCGTTAAACGGACAGCCTCAGGTACAAAAACACTCGGTCGCCAGCCCATGTCTGTTAAACCGACTTGCATGTCCGTTTAACGGACAATCTCGAAGCATTTGGTACACTTTCACCCGAACGTGTCTGTTAAACGGACATGTGTGTCCGTTTAACGGACAGCCACGGGAAAATGGTGATTTTTGACTTATTTAGAGGCCGAATATCGTTTTGTGGTCTTCATGAGAGTTGTAGATCTAGATGTCTTCTTTCTAATGGTCTAAGAACAAACTTAATCCAACATTTATATAAAAAGTTATGGCAATCGCGCAAAGACAGTTTCAATTCGATTTTGGGTGTGAACATAGTCCACCCTCTTGGGCATAATTCCCTCATCCGACCTTCAATTGAGGTGAGACTTGAACCAATAGATTCCTAAGACATATAAATTCCACTCCATAAATTTTGGTATCATTTAAAGTTGAAATAAGGAAGTTTGCATTAAAGTAAGTGAGAGGTCGGTTAAGAGAGCATGTTTCAGGTATGAACTCTTTTAAGTTTTTGGAGTGTATCTTGAGTTATATAACTCCGATTAAGGTGATTCTTGCCTCTATACGAACGTGAGACTTTAAGCTATAATTGATATGAACAAGTCAGTATGTGATTTTGATGTTTAGGTAGTGTGCGCTCATCATTTTTATGGAACAACAGCATATAGCACTGCAATGTAGTAAGTGCAAGGTTTCAGGAATACGGAAGTTGGGCTCTGGGAACGGGGTCCGACAAACTAAGTTAGTGATTTAGTGATCTTGAGACCACTTTCTTGTATGCTTACCCAACAAGTCTCCAAATGCCTATAAATAGCTTATTTGAGCAAGGGCTTCATTCATTAGAGAGAGTTAGAGCTTTTGTATCCTTTGTATCAGTTGAGAGTAATATAAAGATTGATCATTTTATTGTAAAACTTGGACCATCTTTCTCTTCTCATTGTTGTCCATTCTATTGAATTGGCTTAGTAAAATTTGTGGGTTTACTTTGCTTTTACGGGAAATACTTTAAACACAAAGGGTTTAGTAAGGTTGAGTTAAATTGTGAGAGTTCAACTACATTACTTAAACTTTGGTTCATGTTGTGTGCAAACTTAGAGTTCCTTCCAAAGTGTTTGTAACAATTGGTATTTGAGCTATGTTAGTGATTCAATAGCGGGTGGTAGCAATCTAAACGAGTGTGCTATAAGGGTGGAAGCACTCATCGGTCCTTTACCCAGGGGTAAAGAAGAAGTCTCTTCTTATGCATCACATTTTGAAGCTTTAGAGAGACAGATATAAGCATTGTAAGATCAAGTGGATAAATTGAACAAAGAAGGAGAGGATGCCACTTTCTAGATGATCATACTCCAATGTGCAATTGCAACTCCAGATGCGGGGCATACTGAGAACACAATGTTAAAGGTGCATGGACTAAAAGTTTTCGACAACATTCAAAATGTTAAGGAACTTGAGAACTTCTTGTGGGATATAGAGCAGTATTTTGCAGTTGTTAAGGTGTCGAACGTAGAAAAGGTGAACATTTTGGCAACGTATCTTAATAGAGATGTAAAATTATGATGGAGAACGTAAACCTCTACCATTATCAGTGCAGGTAGATCTCTTATTGACACTTGGGAGAAAATAAAGAAGGAGCCAACAGACCAATTCCTCCCCAAAAACACTTCATAGCTTACGAGAAAAGCTTTGAAGTGTTTGAGGCAAGATGACTTAGTATAGAAGTATGTGACAAAATTCACATCTTTGATGTTGAACGTGCAAAACATATATGAGGAAGACAAGTTATTCAATTTCAGAAGTGACTTGCAAGGTTAGGCACAAATACAGCTTCGGAAGCAAAATGTGAGAGACCTCCCTAGCATGATAGTGTGTAGCATCCCGTTACCGGTGTGATGGGCATATCGGTAATTGGATAGTTTGAGCAGTGAGTGCATTCATGATTGAATTGCACGTATAGTGAGTTTTGCATCAGTGATAAATGAGATTAATTGAGTTAATTGCACATGCATCTTAGTATTATGCATTCATGATTATTCCAGCATTTAATTGTGATTATGAGTTGAATTGTGAATTCTGAGATATGATCTATTGATTGAATTGAATAGTTAAATTTGTGGAATTGTGATGTGATTGAGAATTTAAGAATATTGGGTTGTATATTTGAGTTAGAGTGAGAATTGAGTTATAGAGATTTGGAATTTGAAAATTGAGTATGAGATCGAGTGTTTTATATTTTGTGAATTTATGAGGATTTTTCCGAATTTTAGAGTTATGTGTTCGGACCGAGAAAATGCGTTGAGACCGATAATTGTGATTCCGGTCCGAAAGTGAGTGGATAATGGCTTGGAAAAATTAGAGTTGTGAGTTCAAGAATTATTGTGATGAGCCAATTGAATTTTAGAGACCGAAATTTAAGTGATTTGAGGACTTGCGATTTTAAGTCTCGGTTGAACCCACCCTTATATATATATATATAAGTGGTGTTGAAGTTAGGGTTAAGTATATTTTCCCTTTTCTTCTTCTTCCTTCGTTCTTGTCGACGATCTCTTCCTCTTTTGAGATTTTCGTTGATTCCTTGTGCCCAAGACCTAGCTGATTCTTGAGGAAGGAGAAAATGACTGAGATTTGAGAGTGATTCAGTGAGAGATTGAAACTTGGTGGATTTCTGACGTTTACGATTTTTAGGGCTTCGTCCGATTCAGCGATTTGGTAAGTTTTATTGTGTTTAATGTTGATATTTATGATGGTTGTTGCATTAATGAGCATAAATGTGAAGAATCTGGGTAGATAGAGTGTTTTTAATGTTGAGTGTGAGGTATTAATGGAGAGAAGCAATTCGGAGAAGACGAACCAGTCGCACATCGCGACGAATAAATTAAATGTGAAATTGACGTCGCGACGAGCGGAAGGCTTTAGACGCCGCGACGTGTGGTTCGTAGACGTCGCGGCGAGTAGGCGAAATTCCACGCCGCGACGAGGGCTAGAGGACGTCGCGGCGAAGACGTGAATCAGGCTTCACGCCGCAACGAGAGTAGAGAGGTCGCGGCGAAGAATGAAAGTGTAATGGAATTGAACTGGTTTTTAGGGTATATCTTTTAGTATAGACCTCCAATTGAGATGAACTTTGATTCGTTATGAACTAGAGAAAGAGGTCTATAAGTGTGGTATAGGCTGAGAGCTTGAATTCTAATTATTGAGTTAGCGATCATTGAAAGTGAATCAGTTCTAGTTCCTAAAGTGACCTAAGAGTTGCGTTGTGATGAATTGAGTATAATTTGAGTTTCAGCGAGAGATTTGTGGAATTGATGGATGTCATTGACCTAGTGAATTGTGAAGTGTGATTGTGAAGTGAGAGATATTGAAATCGATTTGAGAGTCGAAATCATGATCATGCATCATATCATTTCAAATTGAGACATGTGCATCGCTGAATTTAATTGATTAAGCATATAGTGATGAGAATTCGTTTGTATTGTTATAGAGGCACCGTTGGATCGACAAATCCACGGATATGGTTTGAGACTTCCAGTCAGAGCTTCGGAAGTGCGGTGAGTAACCTAGTTGGTTCCTCGACTTTTATGTGATTAAATGTGCTGTGAATGTGTGTGAATTAAGTGTAAAAGTGAGTGATATAAATGTGAAGTGAATGAGCTAAATGTGATAAGTGTTAGTGATTGCACCAAGTGTGATATATAAATGTGAATACCTGTGATTGAGAATCAGTGTATATAATTGTGAGTAAGTGCTCTGATTGTGACAGGCAAGTAAAGTGATATATAAATATATGTGCTAGTGATTGTGCAAGTGTGAGTGATTATAGCGATGAGATAAATGTCTTTGAGACCGTGAATGATGTTCTAATGTGATAAGTGTAGTGAAATGAGATACATGTGATTGATTGTGCAAATGTGAACATTTGTGACTGTGATTGAGTGTATAAAATTATGAGTAGCGTTCCAACTGTGATAAGCGAGTGAAGTGATAGATATATGTCGATAAGTGCTAGTGACTGTGTAAATGTGAGTGAATGCTTAGCGAAATAATAAGCGGTAAAATAACAGTTGTGACTGGAGCTTAGTGATCAGAGCTTTGAGCTCGATATCGATGATAGGGCCTAAGGCCATAACGGTAGTAGTGCATACCCAGAGGGCTCTCCTACTTGCCTAGAATGCGATTAGTGAAAAAGGAAATAGTGCATACCCAGAGGGCTCTCCTATCCGTATGAGAGTGAGCGAGAGTGCATACCCGAGGGCTCTCCTACTTGCCGATAATGTGATCGGTCACGAAAAGTGCCCGAATCGGGACAATGAAAATGCTCATCACAACAATGACATAAAATGAGAATTTGCATACATATGCATCGATCGTTGTATGAGTGATAAATTGAGAGTAGTATGAAAGGCGTCGCCTTATATGTAAAAATTGGCAATACACGTGAAAAGTGAGACTTCGTGTATTATGTGATGAGTGTTCAGATGATATATATTGAATTTGTGATTATAGTGAAACGTGAAATTGTCGATAGTGTTCCGATTGTGTCTCGTGGGTCATGTTGTGAAAATTGAGAATGAATGCAATCAAGTGACAAAATGTGTAAATTGAGGTACAGTGTTCTGAATGTGTTAAATGACTATTGCAATATATATATTGTGTTTATATGCATGAGTTGGGTGAACCATCGATGATGGTTTCTCATTGAGTTCGCAAACTCACCCAACATTGCAACTATTTTTCAGGGATTGAAGAATACCCCGTTGGACAAACGGGAGTATGATTACTGAAAGCGGGTCAGAGTCAGAGGTCGGGATCAGTTCGCGTCTGCATTAGGGTAGTGATGTTCTATGTGTATTGTAGTTTTGCAAGTTATTCTTATTAGTGATTTTGTTCAGATGGGCCTTGATTATTACTTGATTTCGCGCGATATGATTGATTTTGTATAAAGAGAAGTGTTTTTCGAGTTTTGAGTTGCGGTGATTGTTCTAAGACGCTACCTCGCGGCACGGGCTCGGATATCAACATCGATATCGGGTTCGGTGCAGCGGGAGTAGGTGCTACATTTAATGGTATCGAGCCCGTAAGTACAATCTTACATGGGTTTTCTGAAAATGTGTCAAGTGCATGCATCTAAGTCGTGTCACAATGACGGTGACAATCGATCCCTAGTCTAGCATATGAGTCACATGCATGAGCATGTATCAGTTATTTAAGCGATTAGAGATAGTGAGGAAAATGATAATGTGTGAGAATGCGATAGAAGGAAGGTGTGTACATCAGGGGATCCAAAAAGGGTATACCATTTAATGTGATAAATGAAGATAAGTGTACTGGTATCGGTGGTTATATTATGAAATGCGATATGAGAGTTTTATTGGGTATAATTTTGAATATGAGATAGAGATAAAGTGATAGTTATGGATTGAGAGAGGAAAATGAAAATCGAAATATGATAGAAATGGCAAGAGGTCAAGTGTATATTGTGGATAAAAATAAAGTGTTCCATGATATAGAGAAGTTGCAATTGGGATTGATTACCGTGACGAGAGTTATAAATCATGATTTATGACTGAGAATCAATTATCTTAGCAAGAAATCAAGAATGACTGTATACAGTGATGATATTGATTTGAGTGTGAAAAGTTCGTGAGTATGAGACAATTATGAAAAGATTAAAGTGTAAAATACTGATAATAGTAGATGAAAGAGTGATTAGGGTTCAGCTGATCTGCCTAAGTGAATACACACCTGATCATGGAGCCCCGTGACAAGTGGAAATATGGAGCGTAAGTGTCTTATTTGTGAGATGGCATGAGAAGAAATTAATGAGTTAGTGGATAATTGCCAGTTCGATTCTTATAGAATGAAAGTGTTTATAGTGATCAATTGGAAATGAATAGAAATTGTATTCGATCCTCTCGCGCGAGGTCGGGTGCAAAAAGGAAAGTTGTTGAGCTCAGATTTGATTGTCACTGGAAGTGTACATTTGATAGTGGGATCACCCTTATGGGTGAAATGATTGGGCATAAGTGAATAATATGCGTGAATATGTTCTAGGAGGAAATTAGGTGGCTTATTAAATAAGCTCCGATTATTATCCCTGTGGCCCCAAGCTCGAGATGAGTTAAGGCAAGGCACAAAAATGCTTGTAGCGATCAATTGAGAAAGAAGTGAGACTATTAACAATTGAGAACTGGCACCAACAAGAGAAAGGTTATCGAGAGTAAAATGAGATTAAAATGTTCTTAGTAGTATAGGCTACTAATGAGTCAATTGATGTGAGTGTATACTCAGATATGATGTGATGATTATAGTGATGCGTTCAAAATATTAAAGTAAATGGAATTGTTTAAATGCCCTACAGAGTCTCATTATAAGGGATGTTATAATCTTGTAAGTCATGGCATGAACTGCTCTTCTTGAGAAAAATTATGCGTAATCGAAGTTGATCTTTTTGAGGTATTAAGAGTGATTGATAGATAGAGATGGGAAATAATTGACTGACAACGTTTTGATGAACAGTGTTAGTGAATGATAAGGCTTAGTTGATCCGATAATTTGATTTGAGAGCGATCATTGAAGAGATACACTTTGAAATGAAGTGAAAGTTAATTTTTGGAGTCCTCATCCTAGCGAAGACTCAAGTGTAAGAGACACCATATGTTACTGAAAATGTGTACATTATGTTGATGAGATGACTCTGATTGTGTAAGAGAATTACTGAATATCAAGGAAATGTTAATTGCGAATATGAGAAGAATATAGGTTCGTGTATATTTTGTGTAATTGTGATCTGAAAGTACAAAAGAGATATGAAGAATGTGTTAACAAACTAGTGTGTAATGATGGCAATAAATTGAGTTATGTGGAGAACTAAGGGAAAGGAATTTATTGTACTATTGAAGAGTAAAGTGTCTCTATTGTATTTTAATTGGGAAGTGACTAGTAGCGATGATCGATTAAATGTATTTATAAGTGAAAAAGATAATTTAGCATAGTTGAGAAATTGTAAATCATGCAAGATTCATAAGAGTGAATCTTAATCAGATCGAATGAATAGTGAATGATTTAGTATTCGAGTATGGCATATCGGGAGACCTGATGATGATAGAAATGATGATAAAATGCAAAATTTCCCAAGAATATATGCATATGAGATTTGGAGTTATTGAGAACTAACTAAGTGCTAGATCTGTCCAGAAAAGTGTCAAAGATTTCCTTGCTTAAGCCTTGACAAACTGTTTGAGGGAAATGTGTGAATGGTATGACTGATGATAGTAAAAGAGATTAAATGATTGAGTAGTCGCAAAGTTAAGACAGTGATGCAATAAAATGGAATGAGCAGAAATTCAATAGCGTATAAGTGTGTTATTGTTGAGTGTTAATTGTCAATCTGGTAAAGGGTAAAAAGAAAAGTGGTATGAGTTATCGAAATTCCAAATCAATTGTGTAGATAAAGGATTGGCAAAGACCTATATGGGGTGTTGAAATTTGTGAACCTTATTGAAGAATTGAAACTGACTCCTATTGTTGAGGATAGTGAGATGTAAAGTGTAATTAAGAAAGAGACTGTTAGAGAAATTGCATAGAGTGATCAGAGCCTTATATTGACGTAAAGTGCATCGAAAGAGAAATTGATGGTCCAGCATGAATGAAAAGTCATATGATTATATGTGAAAGTGACCAACGGCCCTGACTGTTGGAAATAAATGTGAAACTACTGTGTTTGAAATTTATAGGGACATGAGATTGATGTGGAGCCTAGATTGAATTGCGAGTTCAGAAATTGATTTATGAGTGTAGTGAATTATGTTAATTAGTAATTGAATTCGAAATAGAATTGAGAAGTCCTAGAAAAGGGAAACGATTTGAGTGGATTGAGGTTATCGGAATCTTATGAGATTAGTGTTTTAACACTAAAGTGATATAATCTGTTAATCGATAAATGAAATGTTTCAAGTGGTATCACTGCGGTATAGATGCACTTAGATGAAAATGAGAGTGTAAATCGGAGTAGCTGAATTTGTGATAAGTGACCTCTATGTGACTGTGATGTGAATTGAGCTATGGATTGGTAATTCGGTAAAAGATGTTTCGGATCCAAATTGTTACATAGACAAGATTTGGAAATATTGTTAGGATCCGAGATACGTGTTAGTGATATTGAAAGTGACAAATTATAAGTAATTTTAATGAAATAGTGAGACAGTGTCGAAATACGGAAAAAGTGAGTGGTTAATTGATCGTATAGTTTTCAGTTCATTGGCAGAAATTGCTGAGTAGCGCAGAAAATTAATGAGCGAAGCTACTCCCCCACCTTTCTGATCAATCGTATATAAGAAATTTAGAGACGAAATTTTAATTAGGAGGGGAGAATTGTAGCATCCCGTTACCGGTGTGATGGGCATATCGGTAATTGGATAGTTTGAGCAGTGAGTGCATTCATGATTGAATTGCACGTATAGTGAGTTTTGCATCAGTGATAAATGAGATTAATTGAGTTAATTGCACATGCATCTTAGTATTATGCATTCATGATTATTCCAACATTTAATTATGATTATGAGTTTAATTGTGAATTCTGAGATATGATCTATTGATTGAATTGAATAGTTAAATTTGTGGAATTGTGATGTGATTGAGAATTTAAGAATATTGGGTTGTATATTTGAGTTAGAGTGAGAATTGAGTTATAGAGATTTGGAATTTGAAAATTGAGTATGAGATCGAGTGTTTTATATTTTTGTGAATTTATGAGGATTTTTCCAGAATTTTTAGAGTTATGTGTTCGGACCGAGAAAATGCGTTGAGACTGATAATTGTGATTCCGGTCCCGAAAGTGAGTGGATAATGGCTTGGAAAAAAATTAGAGTTGTGAGTTCAAGAATTATTGTGATGAGCCAGTGAATTTTAGAGACTGAAATTTAAGTGATTTGAGGACTTGCAGATTTTAAGTCTCGGTTGAACCCACCCTTATATATATATATATAAGTGGTGTTGAAGTTAGGGTTAAGTATATTTTTCCCCTTTTCTTCTTCTTCCTTCGTTGCCGTCGACGATCTCTTCCTCTTTTGAGATTTTCGTTGATTCCTTGTGCCCAAGACCTAGCTGATTCTTGAGGAAGGAGAAAATGACTGAGATTTGAGAGTGATTCAGTGAGAGATTGAAGCTTGGTGGATTTCTGACGTTTACGATTTTTAGGGCTTCATCCGATTCAGCGATTTGGTAAGTTTTATTGTGTTTAATGTTGATATTTATGATGGTTGTTGCATTAATGAGCATAAATGTGAAGAATCTGGGTAGATAGAGTGTTTTTAATGTTGAGTGTGAGGTATTAATGGCGAGAAGCGATTCGGAGAAGACGAACCAGTCGCACATCGCGACGAATAAATTAAATGTGAAATTGACGTCGCGACGAGCGGAAGGCTTTAGACGCCGCGACGTGTGGTTCGTAGACGTCGCGGCGAGCAGGCGAAATTCCACGCCGCGACGAGGGCTAGAGGACGTCGCGACGAAGACGTGAATCAGGCTTCACGCCGCAACGAGAGTAGAGAGGTCGCGGCGAAGAATGAAAGTGTAATGGAATTGAACTGGTTTTTAGGGTATATCTTTTAGTATAGACCTCCAATTGAGATGAACTTTGATTCGTTATGAACTAGAGAAAGAGGTCTATAAGTGTGGTATAGGCTGAGAGCTTGAATTCTAATTATTGAGTTAGCGATCATTGAAAGTAAATCAGTTCTAGTTCCTAAAGTGACCTAAGAGTTGCGTTGTGATGAATTGAGTATAATTTGAGTTTCAGCGAGAGATTTGTGGAATTGATGGATGTCATTGACCTAGTGAATAGTGAAGTGTGATTGTGAAGTGAGAGATATTGAAATCGATTTGAGAGTCGAAATCATGATCATGCATCATATCATTTCAAATTGAGACATGTGCATCAGTGAATTCAATTGATTGAGCATATAGTGATGAGAATTCGTTTGTATTGTTATTGAGGCACCGTTGGATCGACAGTCTACGGATATGGCTGAGACTTCCAGGCTGTAGCTCAGAAGTGCAGGTGAGTAACCTAGTTGGTTCCTCAGCTTTTATGTGATTAAATGTGCTGTGAATGTGTGTGAATTAAGTGTAAAAGTGAGTGATATAAATGTGAAGTGAATGAACTAAATGTGATAAGTGTTAGTGATTGCACCAAGTGTGATATATAAATGTGAATACCTGTGATTGAGAATTAGTGTATATAATTGTGAGTAAGTGCTCTGATTGTGATAGGTGAGTAAAGTGATATATAAATATATGTGCTAGTGATTGTGCAAGTGTGAGTGATTATAGCGATGAGATAAATGTGCTGAGACTGTGAATGATGTTCTGAATGTGATAAGTGTAGTGAAATGAGATACATGTGATTGATTGTGCAAATGTGAACATTTGTGATTGTGATTGAGTGTATAAAATTATGAGTAGCGTTCCAACTGTGATAAGCGAGTGAAGTGATAGATATATGTCGATAAGTGCTAGTGACTATGTAAATGTGAGTGAATGCTTAGCGAAATAATAAGCGGTAAAATAACAGTTGTGACTGGAGCTTAGTGATCAGAGCTTTGAGCTCGATATCAGTGATAGGGCCTAAGGCCATAACGGCAGTAGTGCATACCCAGAGGGCTCTCCTACTTGCCTAGAATGCGATTAGTGAAAAAGGAAATAGTGCATACCCAGAGGGCTCTCCTATCCCGTATGAGAGTGAGCAGTAGTGCATACCCAGAGGGCTCTCCTACTTGCCGATAATGTGATCAGTGCGAAAAGTGCCCGAATCGGGACAGTGAAAATGCTCAGTCACAACAGCGACATAAAATGAGAATCTGCATACATATGCATCAGACTGTTGTATGAGTGATAAATTGAGAGTAGTATGAAAGGCGATACGCCTTATATGTGTAAAATTGGCAATACATGTGAAAAGTGAGACTTCGTGTATTATGTGATGAGTGTTCAGTGATATATATTGAATTTGTGATTATAGTGAAACGTGAAATTGTCTGATAGTGTTCCGATTGTGTACTGTGGCTGTGTTGTGAAAATTGAGAATGAATGCAATCAAGTGACAAAATGTGTAAATTGAGGTACAGTGTTCTGAATGTGTTAAATGACTATTGCAATATATATATTGTGTTTATATGCATGAGTTGGGTGAACCATCGATGATGGTTTCTCATTGAGTTCGCAAACTCACCCAACATTGCAACTACTTTTTAGGGATTGAAGAATACCCCGTTGGACAAACGGGAGTATGATTACTAAAAGCGGGTCAGAGTCAGAGGTCGGGATCAGTTCGCGTCTGCATTAGGGTAGTGATGTTCTATGTGTAATGTAGTGTTGCAAGTTATTCTTATTAGTGATTTTGTTCAGTGGGCCTTGATTATTACTGATTTCTGCGCATGTGATTGATTTTGTATAAAGAGAAGTGTTTTTCTGAGTTTTGAGTTGCAGTGATTGTTCTAGTACGCTACCCTCGCGGGACACGGGCTCGGATATCACCATCGATATCGAGTTCGGGTCTGGCGGGAGTAGGGTGCTACATAGTGACTGCAAATGGTTTATTGGATCTTTAAATGTCACTATCTACTCGAACAAGCAACAAGGGCAAGAAAATTGTGGGACATGGAATGGTTTGTAGAAAGGGAAAGAGAAGATATATGAATTTTCTCAATGCAAGTCTAAGAAACAAACAAAATGGGATATTGCTTGTTTCATTTGTGATGAGCCACACTTTGCTCAAAAAGGCTTAAAACAAAAGGTTGGTAAGGAGCAAATAAATTTCCTAATCATGAAAGATCAAAAAGAAGGAGAGGATGACTCGACTAAAGAAGTCTACCTCAATAATTATGCTTTACTAGGTGCAATGAGCCTTACAAAGGAGTGTTTAAACAAAATCAATGACTAACCCAATGGAAAAAGGAAATGATATATGGGAGATGTGCCAATGACTAAGAAGTTTTTGAGGGAATCACATTAGAAGGAGTTTTTACGGATTATTTTGACAAGGGCGTTGAGTTCTTATAGTGGGAGTAGGTTATTATACCCTTAAGTTCTAGGTTATATAATTGTATGAGCATTAGTAACCTTTGGCTAATGTTTGACACTCGGGATGACAAACAAAGCAAAGACTTACGAGTAGGCAAGGAAAATAAGTATTGTCGACAAGTTGACATGCATTAGTGCACATTGGTGGAAATTTTCGATGAGATGGAAGATTCAGATGCGAGACCAAAAGCTAAATAGAAACGAGCCTTGAGTAAAAGATTAACTAGATCACATGTATGACAATGGCATGTGAAGGCTCAAGGTAACTTAACTAAACAAGATTAATCAAAGTTCGAGCTACGACTAGCTTTGTTGGACCGCGGGGCATATATTGGCTTGGTTAGGATGAGTTAGACTTGTTTAAGATGTCTTTGGTGAGATTAAGGACAAAATGGTGCTTAAATGATGGATCATAGACAAACAGATTAGACCATAGGTTTGGTAAGGTTGAGCTAAATTGGGAGAATTCAACTACCATGCTTAGACTTTAGTTCATTTTGTATGCAAACTTGGAGTTCCTTTCAAAGTCTTTCTAATAACTACCACCCTAATCTTGGTATACTAAATCTATGCATTCCCTATCACCTAATTCATCTTTTTATTTTAAAAGATTTTCTCATTATTGTATGTG
The DNA here is from genome assembly GCA_029891385.1 of Erythroxylum novogranatense. NCBI lineage: Eukaryota > Viridiplantae > Streptophyta > Magnoliopsida > Malpighiales > Erythroxylaceae > Erythroxylum > Erythroxylum novogranatense. The sequence continues at coordinate 37,863,851 of CM057225.1, forward strand.
TATAAAGATAAACAAAAAATGTTTATTTTTCTATTTCTTCTTTTATTGTAATCTTATTGGCATAAGTTATTGCTCTGATTACAGCTAGCACCGTTCGCCAAGTTTGCATTACAATATGGTAATGTTGTCATATGGCATATGGGTTACTTTTTCCTATATAATCTTATTAATGCATCTGTTCGTTGCACCACAAAAGTCTTTGCTTAGACCCTTTAAGTAGTTGTACACTTCAATTTGAAATATCATTGGCAAGAATAATAGTTGTACTAAAAGTGGCTACTGTTGTAACTGTAGTAGCAATCATGGTGATGGTATCATAGTTACAACTTATCAAATTGTAAGAAAATGATCCGTTATTGGGAGTCACTAAAGATGGTTTAAATAGCATATAAATTATAAATCAAGTCTTTTGGTAGCCTTTTACAGAATTTGATGTTTTAATAAGTTGATCATGCTATAAGTATCGTATTTATTAAGCTATGTTAATGGTTTTATTTTATGCAATTTCTTGTTCTTGGTTGGGAGATTATATGAGGTGAATAAGCTTTCTGGGATGATGTTGTCTAAAAGTGAATCTAAAACAAGAAGGTACTGATGGGATTATAGTCATATCAAAACTCTATTAGGTGGTGAAATACTCATCAACAGTACTAACTTTTGACAATATAACACCTTTAGGGTCCAAGGAAGTTCAAACGTTCATCTCCGACCTTCTAAAGAAATATAACATATTTTTGTTGAATTTATTTTATTCTTATGGAAAAAATCTTTTTGGGAGAATTTTATATATTAATTTGATAGCAAATTAAAGCTAGAACTCAAAGATGTTATGCTAAAGAGTTAGCATAGATTTTATAATTGAATAAATTAATTAAAGAAAAGGAAGGTAGTTAAAGGTGCTTACAAGGCGATAACCAAAGCTAATACCAAAGTTTCCATGCCACTCGAAAGCTTATAAGACAAGAATGATGAGGCATTTAAGTAGTTAAGTTACAAAAAATATAAATATTATACCAATATCGGTACCAAATTTAGTTTTAATATAGCATTATATCAAGATTGGTCAAGATTTAGTATTATTTTGAGTAATTTTAAAATTATAAAATAGTTCTTGATTTTTAAAATTGTAAAATAATCCCTTAATGTATTATGATATATAATTTTAATTTTACATTAATCTTGTCTCTAAAAATTATAATAATAGAAATTTAAAATAATAATAATTTATTTATTTCTATTAATATTACTTTTCACATATTTCACATATAAATAATAATCATAATTAATATGAAAAGATTGTTAAATTATCATAGAAATATAAAATTAAGGATAATATAAAGTACTTAAAATGTTACAATTTCATCATATAATGAAGAATAATTATATCAAAACATCAAATAGAAAAATAATAAAATTCTATGACTCCATAACTATTACAACAGGAGGTCATGCCGAGGAACATAATTAAACAGAAGCACAACTTGAAACAAAACATTTACAATTAAAAGTTTTAAATTTATATATAGAATTTAACATATGCATGAAATATAAGTTAAATTAAAAGAAAAGAAGAAATGAAAACCTAGAACTTCATTTAATCAATCTGATCAAATCACATTGACTCTAATTCTCATTCGGTATAAAATCCTCATCATTTAAAGGAGCCTCATCATTTCCATCATTCAAATTCGTTGTACCAAATGATATGTTTATACTTTCCCATCCAAGATTATCTTCCAAGTCACTCTCATTTATCAAACTTCGTTCCTCAAAAACACAATTTGCTAAAAGATGGACGTGGTCAAGACAAATTGTATCTATATAACTACTGTTCTATTAAAAGTCCTCGTAAACAAATAAAATTAAATGATTAAAAAATTAAAGAAATTATATATATTCAAATTAATAATGATAATAACATATTTTTTTTGAAGTTTTAAATTGTATCGAACAAAAAACAAGTCGTTCAATCTTTTTTGACAGTTAAAAATTTCATTACTAAGCCATAAAAGACATCAAAGGAGATAATACAAAGTTATGTCAAGCAAGTTTAGTAAGAATACATCAATTTTCTATCTATTATCCTTGAGGAGAAATTTAAAAAATTAAAGATTCCATCTTCTTCTGAGAGGAAGGCTCATCTTTTCAGATGCTTCGCGAGCTACCAAGGTTTCTCTAATCTAGCAACTTATCTTGGATGATAAGGTATGTTTATTAGTTTTGATCTTGTTGTATAATTTTTGGTTCCTTTCTATCTATATTGCATACACTGAACGATTTAGGTTAAGGATTAGACATATTAGATCTTTCTTCAAAGTGTGATATTTATTTTCAGCCCACACCAATATATTATCCCATTTAGTTACTAGGAAAAAAAGGTTCAATAAGTATTGCATTCTAGCCTAAATGGCAGTTGAGTAGCTACATTTGAACAAAAACATGATCAATGGTTTCAGCTTCTAGACAACATAACTCATATAGGATATCATTAGACCCAATAATCCTGTCTTCGGTTTTTAATCTTCTTCTAACTACTAACCAAGTGATAAAGGAAGCTTTAGGTTTCAAAGAGCATTTACAAACAATGTTATACTAAGAAATGAGATGAATAAATGTCTTGAGAGCTTTACGGCATGGGGAGTTACAAATTATTGTTAATAGACTAAATAGGCTTATTAATTAAAGAGATGTTAGGCAAGTAGTTAGGGAAGTAACTTAGAAGTCTTTTAGATCCCATACCTAAAATTTGCCAAATGTTATGAATTATAACATTCTTAGCTCGAGCTTAAGTTCGAATTCTAGTTAGGAGAGCAGAAATATCTGCTCCCAAGTATAGAGGGCTTAGGTTGGTCCAATTGTTAAACCAACATCAAGTATCCTCTCCATTCCCAACTTGGATTATAATAAAAGGATACACAACTTGTCTTTTTCTTATGATTTAAATTAAAGGCCAAGAGTGTTCTTTCTTTTTTGTAATCTACTACAAGTTGGATTCCTTTATATAATATTCGTTCATCTATTTACTCCAAGGAGGCTCTTTATCATTAAAAAGCCTTTGAATTCTTTTAGCCACCTGGATTGTTTGAAACATTTGGATTGAAGTAAATCCTACTCCACCTTCCTACTTTCTCCAACATAATTGTTCCCATTTGATCTTAGCTCCTTTAGACTTGTCACTATTGTTAGACCAGAGAAAATTTTTAATGTATATCTCAATTTCCTTGTTGATTTTCTTAGGTAAAAGGAGATGTGAGCTCCAATGACTGTGAAGACTGTTTAACATTGAGATTATGAGTTGAACTTTTCCAACTTGTGAAAGTTCTCTATTCTGCCAAACATTGATATTTATCTTGTACTTCTCTAAGATCATTATGCAGTCTTGATATCTGATATCTCAGCTTTTTGAAAGATATAAGATCACCAAGATACTTGAAAGGTAGGCTATGTATATTCAAATCAAATATTTCTTGGAATCTGATAGTATTAGTAATGTCTGAGGAGAAATAGATTCTAATTTTAAAAGAGTTGACATTTAAACCATATAACCTGCAAAAATACTAAAAAGAATAATGCAAAGTGGAAATAGAAGGATAATCAGCTCCATAGAATAACAAGAGATCATCTACAAAGTACAGCTGATTAGGAGAATTTCCTTACATATATAATGGAAGCTAAAAGCAGGACAACTTGAAGTATTAAACCATATAATTCTGTTAATTTCCATAGAGATGACAAAAAGGTAAGGAGTTACTACCTTATACAATTAGACCCTCTGAACTACTTAAGAGGAGAACCATTGATGAGGATACTATAGAAGCAAGTTGAGAGAGAAGCATAAATCCAATTGATAAAGAAATTGGGAAAACCAAGCCATTCAAGGTTGATTAAAATGAAATTACATTAAAGTCTATCAAAAGATTTGGAGAAATCTATTTTAACAATATAACTTTTAATTGATCTGCAAGTGTTATAATCCCTCAACAATTCCTGAACCAAAAGAATGTTGCTAGAGATTGTTATGCTAGGAAAAAAAAACTATTTAGGTTTATACATATAATTTGGTTGATTGACTCCTTTTAATCTATTGGCAAGGACTTTGTCTATCACCTTATAAACAATATTACAATATGAAATGGTTCAAAACTCACAGAGGTAGTTGATATTGAGTAATTTATGGATCAAGCATATATGAGTTGCATTGATTTCTCTCAGCATTTTTCCATATTTCAAGAATTTCAAGACAACTTCCACAAATAGATTACTTGCAATATGTCAAGTACTTTGAAGAAATGGGCATTAAACCTATCTAGACCTCGAGCTTTCTTGGGATTGAGAATGAAAAGAAATTATTTGATTTCATTGAGAGAACCTAGTTGTTAGAGCTTCAATACTATATCTTGGGATAGAGTTGTAGGAGAACTAATAAGCTCCATAGGCTCTTATAAATTAGAAATACTAAAGGGTATTACAGCTCTAAAGTAGGTTTTCAAAGTACTTACAAGTCATATCTTCTATAGAGGATCTTTTGTGTTATAATATATTCTTTTCTTAGAATTGATGAATTTAAATGTGTTTTAATTCCTTTCACCACATGTTGCACTAGCACATTGACTCATAATTTGAAGTACAAAATTTTGCAATTTTAGAACACCACTTCGAATTGATCTTACCAAGTAACTATAAGACAATAAAAGTAACCTTTTAAACAAATAAAGTGTTTATTACTTTCCAATAAGTAAAAAAAATAAAAGATATATGCTTGGATTAAGTTTATCTCTTTAACCAGCAATAAGCATCCCAAAATCACTAGAAGCAACCTTACAAACCTCAATTTGTGAACTCATCTCATGTTGAACAATTATTGTAATAGTTAATAACATTCTCCCTATTATCTTTAGCTTTCTTTGTAATACTTAGTCTATAATAGGCACTAGGACCAAAAAAATGCCCCAGCTACAAATGATGAAGTATAAAGTTGCCTTTCACATCTCTCATTGATGACTAAAATATAAGATATGTACAAAAAAGATCTATTTTTTATATTGAACTTGATTGCTTCCTTTGCCCTCTTCATGGCATCATAAAAATAACTTATTATTACCTTCTTATCAGTATTATGTAGCTAAAGTAATCTCACCAAAGAATCACAAACTTGAATGATAAATTGATATTGGGACTAAAAATTATGATCTTTAAGTATAATGCTAGAAATCTCCAATCTAGCATTAAACACATCATGTTGAAATATAAACCACTCATCACTTATAACATTTACCTCAACTCCTTCTTCATCAAAACAAAAAATTTAAATAATAAGAAATTAGTTGCAAATCTTGTAATAGTAGGACGACATAAATTCCTATCATTGGTGAAATCCTTTATTTAAGACCCATGCAGGATTATAAATGAACTTGGATACTTTTTTTTTACGTTTTGCACAGTTTCATCAATGATAAAAAAAGTATCTAGCATCTCATGTATTTTCCAATTAATGAAAATTGTCTTTTGGTTTATTAATCAAAATAAAGTTTGTATAAAAGTGTTAAAGGTGATTGCCTTTAAAGCACTACTCTAACAATGCACTCGTTGAAGACTGGGTTAGATGCAATATGAAGAGTAGCTTTATTATCACGGTACAAACGCATCACGTGTGTGTGCAAAACACCAAGTGAACACAACAAACTCTTAAGCCAAATCAACTCTCAGGTAATAGTGGCAATGGAACAATATTCAACTTTCATAGAAGAATGTGTCATAGTGTGTTTTCTTTTATTCTTCCATGAGATAGGCAACTAACCAAGAAGAACAAAGTAGCCTGCTAATGAGTGATGACTGAGGGGACATCTAGCCCAATCAAAATCACATAAACCATATATCTGTATATAAGAATCAGCACGTAGAAGAATTCCTTGCTTAGGATTGCCTTTCAAGTAGCAAAGAACACGAAGAGCGACCTCTTAATGCTCTATACGAGGCTATCGCATGAATTGATCCAGGATATGAATAGAGTAACTAATTTCAAGCTAAGTGAGAGTCAAATAAATCAATCGCTCAATAAGAAAACAATATTTCTTTAGGTCATCGAATAAAGATCTTGTTGCAAGTACAAGTCGATGATTTTGCTCCATAGGAAATTGAGTGGGTTTAACGACTACAAGACCCATTTTTGAAAGAAGATCCATTATACTGGCAAAGAAAAATACCTTCCTGATTACATGCCACTTAGATTCCAAGGAAATATTACAATGGGCCAAGATCTTTCATAAAAAAACCTGCTAAGATAAGCCCTAAGTTGTTGAATCATGTCAGGAGTATGCAAGGTAAATAGAGAATAATCGATAGATTACTATTAGAACCCATATTTCTTTAGAGTAGTCATCAATTTAGCAAACCAACAACATGAGGCTTATCGTAAGCCATAGAGAGAGCGACGAAGATAACACACCTTGCAAGGATGAGAAGTGGAAAAACCAGGAGGTAAGCGCATATAAACTTCTTCATCCAGGTTACCATAGAGAAAAGCAATATACATGTTTATCTGATGCAATGCCTAACATTGAGCAGCTACAACTACCATCATGTGTGAACAATCACCATTTTTGCCACCAAAGTAAATCTTTCATTATAATCAATGCCCTCAACTTGACTATTACCGCATATAACCAAACGAGCCTTAAACTATTCAATGGTACCATCACAATGATACTTGATTTTTATATACCCATATGTAACCAATGGCAGTTTTATTAGGTGGCAAAGTCTTAATAGTCTAGGTGCCAATCTTTTCAAGAGAATCAATTTTTTCTTCAAAGCCTCGAGCTAACGAGGATCATAAACTACCTCCTGATATGAACTGGGTTCCACTCTAGCAGAAAAAGTTATAAAAAAGGCTCGATGTTATACAAAAAAATTATCATAGTTGACATAACAAGTAATAGGATACAGTATACCTAACTTCACCAAAAGAGAAGTGGCAATCGGGGGTGGGGGCTGAGAAGTGGTGGGTCTAATTGGACTATATTGGTGCACACAAAATCACACAAGTGAACTGATGACATTTTTAGACGATGACCATAACCATAAAGCTCAGTATCCTTAACTAACGTTGTTGTATCATATGTATCTAAAGGCCCATTACGCAATGAAGCATCAGCAGCCTAAGAAGGGGAGCTTGCAACCTCCAAAATTCCATCCCCAGATGCTGGTTTAGGGGCAGATGGAGTGGGCTGGTCAATTGAAAAAGGGTTATGCACATTTATATCTCATTCATCATCTAAATATTTACGAAGTATTTTAAAAGAAACAATAATCGGGGACTAATTCCAAAGCAAGTTTGATGTACATTGGCAAAGGGAAAACAAGCCCTTATTAAAGCGTGCATCACGAGAAACAAAGTGACGTTCGTTTTCAATATCAAACACGTTCCATCCTTTTTGAGTATATGAAGACTCCAAAAACAAACACTTTCTATTCCAGGTTCTAAATTTATCTCGAATATGTTTATAAGGAGTTTGGCCATATAACATTTCATAAGGACTCTTTCTTTGATTCAACATGGATGGGAGTGTGATTAATAAGATACCTAGCTACCAAAATTCATTCTCCCCAAAAACGAATAGACCAATGAGCCTGAAAATGTAATGTTCTAACAACATCAAGAATATGTTAGTGCTTCCGTTCAACCTACCCATTTTGTTGAGGAGTTTTAACAAAAAAAGTTTGAAAAACAATCTCATGTTCCAAAAAATATGGCCTTAAAGGTTTGAATTCAGTCTTGTTATCACTTCGTACTATTTTAATTTGTTTATTGAATTGAGTTCTTAAGAATTTAGGGGACCTCAATGTATCCATATAGAATGGAAAAGCATCCACATTAGTCAAAAAACAATGAGCACCACCAGAAGAAGGAACTCAATATGCACCCCAAACATTGCAATGAATTAATTTAAAAGGTTTAAATGCACAACTTATTCTAACATAAAAACATCTCTAATTTATTTTGCTCGCATACAAGATCACAAAATTTATTATAATTATGACTACCAACACAATAATTTAATTTTGGAAGCAAATGAACTACTTTAAAGGAGGGATGTCCCATACAATTGTGTCATAAATGATAGGAGTCCACTGTTGTCACTTGACGTGCTTGAGCTTACATTGCACCATCAAATAGTATACCTAGCCACGCCTTTCACCCATTCCAATCAACATCCTCAAAGTGTAGTCATGTATCACATAAAACTTGTTTGTAAACATCATATGACATTCTAAGTCATCAATTAAGCAAGCCACTGAAATCAAGCTATAAGTCAAACAAGGCACATAAAGAACATTCTCCAGTAATAAAATGTCACCCAATTGCACTCGTCCCATGTGAGTGGCTTGATTATTCTCACCATTAGGTAGGTTAACTGGTAAAGGTGGCAAATCAACCAAATTAAATAAACAAGATTTTACACTAGTCATATGATATGAAGCTCCTATGTCGAGGAGCCAGTCATCTACATTAGCCATACTTGTTAATTTTTCACTTCCAAAAGGTTTCTTATTATTGCCAAACATGCCAAGAAAAGAGTTCCATTGATCATTGGTGAGCATTAGCATCTGGTAGCAATCTACATCACTTATGCCACGTTGGGAACCCATGATAACAATTAAAGCTTCTCTAACTTGCGCAACATTGGCAACAATGCTTGGTGATTGAAAGCCAACACGACCTCGACCTTGACCAACACCATGAACACATCCTCGCCCTCATCCTTGCCCATTTGTGAACCACCAGTTCGAATATTTACAGATCAATTTGAAGTAGTCTTTCAAATCATGGCCATCTTTCTTACAGTACGAGCACGAAATCTTCTTCTTGTCTTCCCCTATCGAGTAACATGTCTGCCCCTTTCCTCCTTATACAACAAACGCAACAGCATCTGCCTAGTCCTCTTATGCTTGAGTTATGTTCTTATGCCTCTCCTCCTTAATCACCATTTGATAGACTTTACTAAAAGAAGGAAGAGCTTTCATACTTAAGATATTAGTACGTAATCCACCATACACTTCTCCATCTAAGCCCAACAAAAATTCATGTGCCTTTTCGATCTCTATTTTCTTGAGATGTTGTTTCACCAAATTACAAATACACCCACTATAGGTCATTAGGGCACATTACAGTATCTAACAAAATCATCCCACAAAGCTTTGAGTCGACCATAATAACTAGTCACTGTTTTCGTAGTTTGTTTGCAATTTCCAATAGCCTCCTTCAACTCATGCACACACCTAGCACACCAACATCAAAGCAGACTTTCAAATCATCCCATAAATCATGTACACTATCCATATATGCTATATTAGAATGCAAGTTAGGTTCAATAGATGTCACGATCTAACCTACCAACATAGAATTAACACTAAACCAATCTTCTAAATCATCATCATTATTGGTAGGATGAGGTATAGTTCCGCCAAGAAAACCAAGTTTTTGTTTAGCTCAAAAAGCAATTTTCATGATCGTAACCCATTCACGATAATTGAACTCACCTTTAACAGTGACTCCACATATATTCAATCGAGGTACGCCTGACTTATGTAAGAAATAGGGGGATGAGGGGTCATTGATCTTACGTCGCGTCTACTTCTTGTTGTCATCATTATTATTGTTGTTGTCCTTTGTTCAAAGCTCCATGGTAGCATCTCATGTCTCTCACTCCTCACTCTTATGTGGCTATATTCAAGTAGCAGAAACAATGGTGTGAAGACAAATCGGAGAAGACCTAAGGGTATTGATTTGAGGTTAACAAATAATTCAAAGGATGGGCTCTAATATTAGGGGTGAGCATTCGGGTAATTCGGGCCGAAATTTCACTGTTCGAGCCCGGCCCGAATTACCCGAATTTTTTTTATCTTACTCGGCCCGAACTCGAACTTTTTCTTACCCGAGTTTACCCGACCCGAATTACCCGAAATTTTGTTCGGCTTTACCCGAATTACCCGAAGTTGTTTTTTTTATATATTTAAAAAAAAACCCGAAATTTTGTATTTTTATAACCTAATTCGGGTAATTGGGCCGGCCCGAAATTTTTTGGAATTACCCGACCCTAACCCGAAAATAATTCGGGTAATACCCAAATTACCCGAATTACCCGAAATTTGAAATTTTTTTATCCGAATTAACCCGGCCCGGCTCGAATAATGCTCACCCCTATCTAATACCATATCAAAGATTGGGGTTTTAAGGGATAATCTTTATTAACAAGGAAAGCTCAATATATACAAGAAGTAGTTGAGGTAAGTTAAGAAACTAGTACTTAAAATATCTCCCTAATTATTTCCTAGATAATGTTACATAATTACATACAATAATTATATAGTCCTATCGCGGGCAAGGAAAAGAGCACTAGAAGCTTGTCTAATTTTTGTTTTTTGTATGGGTTTCTAAAACCAAATCTTCTAATCAACGTCGTTGGTGGTGGCTAAATGTTGTTGTGACCAAAGGTAAAAAGAATTAACAAATTTTTGCATATGAATATTAAAGTTAGTACTTAGTTATTCGTATAGCTTTGTTTCTTCTTATTATATGACTTTCACTATATAAATGCATGGTTATACCATTAAAATGAAATTTTATTTGTTCTTATAAGAAAGATGATTAAGGCTTTCAACAAATTTATTAGTAATGGATATAATATATATTCTTAAAACGATTACATGAATCTTAAAATATAAAAATATGGTTTAACATAAAAGTTAAATGTTAAAAGATCCATCATAAAAGTACAATTTATATAATGTGAAAAGAATAAAATAAAATATAGATAGAAATAATCCACGATTTATTAATAATTGATAAATACATATTTTAAAAATGATTATTGAACTCTTAAAATACAATATAATTAACGTAAATTAATTAAATATTAAAATTTTCATCATAATCAATACAATTTATTTCATGAAAAATGGAAATAAAATTGTAATTTACACATTCATTTAATTTATGATAAAAATAATGTATCTATGTTATATTTATATCTTAAATACACATATATATACATATACATATATATATATATATATATATATATATATATATATATATATATATATATGTATATATATATATATGTATGTATATATATATATATATATATATATGTATGTATGTATACATACCTGGTACAAGTATGCTACCTAAAGAAATCTCCTAGTTTAACAAGTACATTATAATTAATTTTATATTAAGAATATGTATGGTCATTTCAAAATAAAGTTATATAAAAATCAACAACTCTCGTATATATTATGACATTGTATAAATATATGTAGTTAAACTCTATATACTAACATTTGACAGTACGACACATATTAACAAAATAACTTATTTTTGTATTTTAAATAAATTTTAAAGTTGGGGTCTAATATAAATTATATTGAATAAATGAATTTATAAAATTAAGATATAGAATCAAAATTCTAAATAAATAAATTGTTAAAATTAGGATACAACATAAAAATTTTAATCTACATGAATTTATAAAATCGATGAAAATTAAAACAATATCAAGGAAGAACTCTATTCAATTTCATTAAAATAACAATAAATAAAAAATAAATATATCAAATTAAGAATCTTAATATAATGTACTGTACTTGATAATCTTTTCAAAGTCCTTTATATAACGAAAGCTGTTTACATGTGGCTTAATTTGAAGCAAATAATTATATTTTAGATGTTTAATTAGTATGTGATACTTTAAATAATAAATAAGAAGATCAAATTCATAAAGCTATTAACTTCATGCATTTAATAGTTTAATGTAAATAATTATGTTTTAACTGTTTAATTATTATATGCTACTTTACATGATAATTACAAATACAAGATTTTTATACTCAAAAGTTGATAACAAGACTACATCCATTTTGAGATCAATTAGAAATTTGATGGCTGACAAATATATGGAGAAAATCGAAAAATATCTGAATATAACATATTAATTTTGATATGGACCATTTATACGTCTCCAAATAAAATGGGGCTGGTAGCACCAAGTATTATATGTTTAATTAATGTGCAACATTTTATGTCATAAATAGATAAACTAGGTTTATATGCTTCCACTAACGGGCCATTTGGAAACTAATAAATTGGATTCAATTCATTAATTTTATGTAATTGAATTCAATTCATACGTTTGAAATACTAAAAAGAGATGACTTGAATTAAACCGCATAATTGAATTTCATTTTCTTTATGAATTCTGAATTAAAGAGTCAATTCTTTTCAAATTATTAAAATTCTTTTTCCAAATATACACATCATAGATATAAAATTACTACAAAATGCATACACGTTGATTATATACTATTTTAGTTAAAGATAAAAAGTTATATAAAGTAGTTGAATTCATTTTTTTTGTTCTAAACAATACAATTGAATTCAATTATAATATTTATAGATTTACTTCAAATAGTGTAAATTAAATTTAATTCAATCCCACAAATATAATTGAAAAGTGCCTAGGTCTATCTATTTGAAAAGAAGAAGGCTACATCTGTTTGTAATATATGATAAAATATCATTATCTTATTATTTGAATTTAATTTTTACATGTTCACAAATTATTATTTTATAAATTCATTAAGACAATTTGTGTTTATATTTTAATTAAATTTATCCTTATTTTATACGCAAAATTAACATAGATTTATCATAATATAAAATGTCCATTTTATTTGTACATACCATTCCAATGCCATGCAACGCGACTAAAGAACTAATTCGTTCAAGTTTAAGCAAAACTCGTAATTTCATAACTTAAAACAAGAAAATTATAAAATGTTGCATCTTGGATTTCATATAAAGTAGTAAAACTTCTGAAAATAAGAAGACTTGAAATTTTATTAAAAGCTTTAATTTAAAAAATTAATCAGTTAAGACTTAGTTTAACTTAATAACTCAGAAGTCAGTAACTACAGAATATTGTTATGCAATAAAAAATTGTTATGTGATCAAGATTTCTATTAAGATATGTAACAAAGATTAATTACTCACGATGTACCCAATTTGGAACCTTGATGTATTAGATCGCATCCAAGTCCTATTCTAACTTTCTACGCCCAACACATAGCTATTCACACTCAGATTCAGACATGCAATGGTTCATCTCCTTTACTCTTCTTAATATTATTTTTTTGGGGTAATGTAAACACAAATGAATGCTCTTGCAGATCATTAGATCCCATAAAGCCTATTAATATTGTTCAAATATCATTAAGAATAAAAAGTGAGGGAAGAAAGTACAGAGAGCATTCTAAAATTGGACTCTGAAAGTATTAGCACCCATTCTAAAATTTGGCTCTGAAACCATAGTAAACCACCTCTACTACCTTCCCTAACAACTCGTAAATCAATACTCCCGCTTTTCTTTTCCATCAGACCAAACTGCCTTTATTCTTCCGAAATTAGTCATAGTTCCGTTGGAAAGAACTACTACATTCTGCTCTGCGCAGCTGCTGACCAGGTCATTCCATCTCCAGTAGTCTTCTGATTGAAGATAGGCGCAAAATTCCCAACCCCAATCTGCTTCATCTCTCATTATTCACTTCTTTAGGAGCCAGATTAAATAAATATCCATAGCTGTACTTTTGTGGATAAATTGAGAACAATGGAAATGTCAGAAACGACCAGCCATTGCTGTATACTGTTCACAAATTGAATTTGAAACCGACTATTTCCTGGAGCATTACAATAAACAGCTTACAGCTGTTGGAATGATTCATCTATCCCACAAAGGCTCCTTGACTAGAATATTTATCTTCTCCTGGAGAAATTTTAACACATCTTCTCTGTCTTCTTTCAAAAGCAGCTGTCTCAGTCTCCCAAATGTCTCACCTGAAGGCCGAATTCCCTTTTCTATCATCTCTTCAAACAAAATACATGCCATATTGGCATCACCCTTCTCACAAAGACCATTTATAAGGACTTGAAATGTGTGCATGCTTGGAAGAAACCGCTTTTTGTTCATGTATTTCCAGACTTTAAGGGCCATATCAAGTTTATCCTTTTGACAAAACATCTTTATCATCATAGTGTATGTGTCCGCATCTGGCTGACATATTTTGATCATCTTACGGAATACCTTCAAAGCATCATCGGTCTTTCCACAACCAATCAAACTGCTCAGAATGATATTCAAGGTTTTTGAGTTGGGTTTCACCTCTTTGATCTGCATCTCTTTCAAGACGCTTTCCACATTTTTGAATTTATTTACTTTATAAAATGCCCCAATTAAAGCATTATACATAGCCACATCAGCCTTGATCCCTTTCTTTTCCATCTCTAGGAATGTGTCAACAGCATCTTCAATCCGATTTTCAATTCCATAGGTATGAACCAAAACGCTATAAATGAATGAAGTTGGTTTACAAGCTGTAGAATCCATTTCTTTTACGATTCCAAGGGCTTCGTCAACCCTTCCGACTTTGCAAAGAATGTCTACCATGATACCATATGTCACAATATCAGGTTCACAACCCGTGTTAACCATATCTCTGAATATCTCCCTTGCCTTGGGCAGATTTGGAGCCTTTCCCCAACCCTCAAGCAATATACTATAAGTTTTCAAGTCCGGTACAAATTGGTCCTTAATACTGTCAAAAACCTCTTGAGCCTTCCTGACGTTCTTTGACTTGCACAAAGCACTAAGCAAGCCGTTAAATGCTGCCAAGTTTGGGGGAACGCCATACTTATCCATAACATTGAATGTGTAGACAGCTTCTTCCACCTTCTTAGCTCTTGCATACTTTCTCATGATAATGCAAAATGTTTCAACATTTAGCATGCCCTTGCTCCTCATAGCGTTGACAAGATCCCACATGATCTGAAACTGCCTTATCTTGGCCAGAGACTCTATCATTATATGATACGCCCTAACACTGTGGGAGTAATACCGTTGTTTCTCTGCCCATTCGAAGAACCGATACGATACCATACCAGCGTTCTCAAATCTCTTGAGGACCTGTTCAACCATTTCTGCTGATATTCTCAACCCACTTTGGTCAAGAACAGTGTGAAGCGTTGGTACTGGAGAGGCCATCATGATTTTGAATACCCTTCTTACAGTATCTGAAGTTTCTCTTGTTACTTCACTCGAATAACGTCTACTCAAAAACACATTCCACCCTAACAATAACCTATTATAAGGTCTATGCATGTTAATGAATCAACACCACAACCACAACAACCTGAGCACAGGAAACAGTAAACAAATTCCCTGACAATTTAGATAAAAATAAAATAGCTGCTCCTAATTTAAGCTCAAATATGAGAAGATAAATCAATCAAATGGGAAGGGAATGAAAGAGGCAGAACCTGACAGTGTATGAACCAATCAAAATTCGCAAACAGTTTTCTATCAAACACCAACAAAATAACACGTATATAGATACGAATAGAGGGAGGAGAGTACCGGAACAGGAGTTGGGCTAGGTGCTCTTGCTTCCCGTCTGTCGTTAGGCTTCGGAAAGGTAATAAAATTGGGGAAAGCAAACGACTTGTCGTGATAGTATTTTACCTTTTTCTTTTCATTCGGCAGCACATATAGACAGACAAGTGTTTTTTTTTTAATCTACGAGGTGTTTTAGAAAGATTTTAATTATAAGAAAACTTTTTTACGCTATTTATTTTTAAATTAATTCTCGCTTAAATCAAATAGGTCCTTTATGAAAGACAAAATTTTGATCCTTAAATTTAAACAACTGCATACATAAGGACGACAACAATTAATGAGGCTCTTGTAACCAATGTTCCGATTGCATGATTTGAGTTTTCGGATAGTATTATACAGGTTGAAAATATTGGGCACTATTTTTAGTAATTTTTAAGTTTATAGAATAGTTTTTGATTTTTTAAAAATATAACTTGTAACCAATTCTTATTTTATTCTATCTTTATTTAAACCAAAAATTCGACAGCATAACGGCTGCATTTAACTAACCCAAAACTTGCAAATAGGTTTTAAACACACTTCTATATTTCTCAAACAATAACCAGTATCATCGGACTCCCCGTCCGGAATCCAACACAACAAACGCTATTCTATACCTAAAACACTTCAATAAATCTCAATCCATAATCCATAATCAGGATCATCCATATCCAAGTCACAATCAATCATATGCATAATCAAACGCAATTCTCATTCATATCTTAATACAATATACAAATTCATAAATCAATCCAAATACAACCCAATCATTCTCATATATCATAACCATACACAAGTTCTTATACAATTTCATAATCCTTAGATATCAGAAATTAATTACTTACAAATCTTTAATGGCTTTTCAAGCCATTCACAAACCAAATACCAAATACCAAAATCCAAATATACGAAATACAACATTATGCAAAAACGGACAGATGACTTGATTTTCTTTTATCCGATCTCTTGCTTGAAACCTGAAGATGGGGATGAAAGGGGGGTGAGCTAGACAGCTCGTGAATAACATGTTTATAAATTGAAACATAAGCGAAAACTTTACAAAATTTATTTTCCATTGATCAACATTTCACAAAAACTCGTCAAAAGCTTCTTTTTCAAATTTTTTCACTTTTCAAATTATTTCTAAACAATCTTCCAAAAATATTACAGTTAGAAACCTCTCTTCTTCATTTCTCAAAAATTCTCAAATTTTTCACAATTTATAAACAAATTCAAATACGAATGTAGCACAACAATGAACAAAATCAAAAACAAATAAACACATCAATTGGTTTGGGTCGGTCCAAAATAAAACGTACTGCACATTCCTGCATAACGGTCCTATGCAGCCGTGAACAGAACACACTACACTTTCTCGCATCGCGGTCCAGTGTAACCGTAAACTTATGGGAGTCCGAAATCGAAGCTCCAGTGCCACTAGCGGGCAGGCGGGATAAGCCTTTAAAAATGAGACCAGTGCACTAACTCAACTTAAGGGACCTAACCAAACCCATAAAACACATATCACACTTGAAAATTTGTATTGCCCGAAGACACATTTCCCAAATCTTCCTTTTCATACATATATCATGATTCCACACAAAATTGCCCCAAGGCACTTTTCACAAATTTATTTTCCATACATATATCATAGCAACCCAAATGCAATCACAAGTCATAAATCAATTCCATAACAATTAAAATCATATGAAGGAATTGAATTTTAATTTAGCCCCTAAGACTTTCAATTTCTGAATTGAAGTCAGGTTTAGTGTGTAGTCTTAGATTAGAAAAATCTGAAAGTATTTTGGTCATACTTTTTGTTCTAGTTATCCAAATGAGGTGATTTTTTGATTTGGATTAAACTAGAAAAATAGGGCTACAATTTGTCTGAAGAAAGTGAAATTTAATTCAGCCTCTAAGATTATCAATTTTTGGATGGAATTAAAGTGCTGAAAAATGTGTTAGCATAATGATAACCCAAAATGTTTGGAGCATAACTTTTGATGTAGTGCACCAAATTAAATGATTTTAGTGGCGTTATGAAATTAAGACAATAAGGAACAATTCTCTATAAGGAAGTTTTGACCAATTTGATGGTGAGAAAAATTTCCTAAAGTAAGTTTGAATTAAAAAGAATTTAAGGGGCAATTTTGGAAGTTTACTTAAGTGTTAAGTTTTAAAGGCTTATAAGGAAGGGCTTTAAGGTCTTTTGGCATTCATTAATGACATGGCAAGAGGTGGATGTCGTTTTTAACATGAAGACCATGACCCTTACAAGGAAAAAGAGCAAAAGAATAAAAGAAGAAGAAATAGGAGAATGAGAGAAGCTTCGGTGATGGGAGAAAGAAGGGAAAGCTTAGGGATTTCGGATTTTAGGGCTTCAAGCATGGATTTTGTATGGATTCTAGAGGGAAAATATGGAAGAAGGTGATAGCTCCCTTATGAGACAAGAAAATTTCGAAAATGGGGAAAGTGTAGGAAAATCTCGGGAGGTACATCACATGTACCACAATGGAAACACAAATTTTGTTCCTAGACTTTCCCAAACCCAGATCCAGTGTCGGTATGAAGACATCAACCTAAATAGCCAAAGAGACTATCTCTAAAGGTGATCCACGAGAGATCGAAAAACTAACCGGACAAACCCTTTTGACCCGGAAATAGCTGAAACAGTTAAAGGTCGCTAGACCACCTCCTCGTCCTTTGGAGAGCTTGATTGATGAAGATGGATGATGCAAAACTTGGAGAAGAAAGTGAAGTATCGATGGAGAAGGAGAAGGATTAGGTTTTTCTCAAAAACCTTGCTTCCATTTTCAATCCACGATCATCCTTCTTCTAACTCACTTTTCATATATCCTTTTAACACTTAAAAGACATATTAAAAGCTTATGGTGGGGAGAGCCCCACGTATGGACTTTATATATCTATATATATATATATATATAAAGTAAAGATGATAAGGCTCACTCTCCTTCCTCCACGTTTTTGCATATATATATATATATATTAATTAATTCTTTAATTAATTAATTATATATATATATATTAATTACTAAAGAGGTCCACCAAGCTGGGTTTGTCCTACCTACCTCTGGGCCCCGGTATTGAAACAGCTCCTGAAATCTTTCTTAGCAACATCGATGTCGCGATCTCATCGGGACATATCCCAATCTCATCGGGATCCATTTAATCCTAATGTTTCCATAATTGAACTCGTCCAATTACTATTTTACTGATTCTCCGAGTCACTCTTATCGTGTGACCCTTTGAAGCTTCCATTATGTTGGCCACTTAGATTAACAATTAATCTGAGCAAGTCATGAGCGGCGCCTAGCAACACATCATGACCCCAATTGACCGGAAAGTAATCGGTTTGATGTATTCATTACGAACCGATCACAAACCCTTCCATGTATAATTCTCGCAATTCGTCCTTTCACCATCCTATACCCCACTTGGTTATGAGTATGGTCAAAGTGTCAACTCTCACTAGACCAAGTCCAGCCAAGTGATAATAGTTTCGTCCCGGGACTCATTACTCTATATGTCAATGAAGACACTCTTCATGACATATATGCCGCCACACTTAGTAATGATCCCGACAAGAGGCTGGGTATCTCTTCGCTAATCCGTAAGTGGTGAATCCTTTATTGGCTACTCAATTATCTTCAATACCTCAAGTCGCACTCCAAGCACCACCCTATGAGTTACCTCCGAAGGCAACAAGGAATGGAGTCAAAGCGTGATCAAGATTCAAGATATCCTCGAGTACCTCAAGTCTAAGGATACTTGCACCATTCTTATGATGAGATTATCACCGACACTTAGATAAGATATCCATGTGATGATCTCATGGCGGTCATCCAATGAACTTACTACCACTAGTAAGCATTCACATGTCAATTCTAAATATCTCATATTTACAGTTTCTGAGATCCACTGCTTGATCCAATCAAGGAATATGACATGTGCTAGTCTATCCGGATTAATGATGTCCAGTCTCATTAATCCTATGACTAGGGAGAATTTAGATACTGACATAATTGCACATGATAGGAATCTCAGGAGTATGAGCACATCATAATTTCCTTCATGCTATGTCATATATCATGGACTTCATTAATTCGATTAAAGATCCAATCAATTCATAAACAATGTTGATGAACATCAAATTAATGAAGTATGCCTTTCTTTATTTATTCATAAAGTCTGCACACGACTTTGAACAAAACGCACTAAAGGGGATTGCCTTTAGGGCACAATATAAACAGTACCGTCCTTGCATAAGTCGACTTACCCCATGTACAAGTCGACTTATCGGTACTGAATACGTGTAAGTCGACTTACCCCATGTACAAGTCGACTTGCACTTACAAATCTCCCACTTGACCTAAAGCCAATCGCCTTAGTATCTAATACCAAAAGCGAGTACATAAGAATCACAATTCTCGTGTGACAATGGCTTTGTCATCGGATCAAGAACACTTTGCTCGTGGAATTCTCTATAAGGACATCATCTCAACCGATGATTTCCGAATCAAATGGAATCGGTGAGTACGAGTCCGGATCGATGATGAGACATTGGTTCCTTTCCTGCAAGACTAGCCCCATTGTATCACAATACAATCTTATGGGCTCATCACGGTAGGAATCATACCAAGTTCAAGAATGAACTGCTTGATCCAAACCGCTTCTCTGCAAGATCTCATGCGGCAATGTACTCTGCCTCGGTTGTTGAATCGCCAGCCACTGATTGAACTTTTCAAACCGACCGCCAGCCGTTCGGTGTAAATGTATATAACCCGATCGTGATTCAAAATCATCCTTATCGATTAAACGGCATTTGTATGCCCGCCACTGGAGATTTTCATCTCCATGTGTCAAGAAAACATCTTTAGTGCTTCGCAAGTACTTGAGGATATTCTTGACAGCCACCCAGTGACCCTCACCAGGATCCGATTAATATCTACTCGTAACACTTAGAGCATATAATACATCGGGTCTCGTACATAGCATTGTTCCATGCTAAACCTCTTTAGCATCTTACCTATGTACGTTGATTGTGAAAGACCAAGCAACTTCTTTGATCTATCTCTATAAATCTTTATCCCAAGGATATAAGTTGCTTTACCAAGGTCTTTCATCGCAAAAGGGTTTGGACAACCAAATCTTAACTGATTGTAGCATAGAGACATCATTTTCCTAGTATTAATATGTCATCTACTTATAACACAAGGAATACGATTGCAGTTCCATGAACCTTCTTATACACACAATGTACATCTGAATTTTGTGAGAAACCAAACTCTTTGAGTACCTCATCAAAACGGATATTCCAACTCCTGGATGCTTGCTTCAATCCATACATGAAATTCTGAAGCTTGCATACCATTTCGCCATTATAGGAGGTGAAGTCCTCTGGTTATGTCATATACACATCCTCGGAAGATTTCCATTCAGAAAGTCGCTTCACATCCATTTGCCATATCTCATAATCATAATGAGCGGCAATGGCTAGGAGTATCCGAATGGATTTAAGCATTATTACGGACCAAGGTCTCGCCATAGTCAACTCCTTGTTTCGATTTAAATCCTTTGGCCACAAGCCTTGCTTTATAAGTAATCACATTACCATCCATGTCGGTTTTCTTCTTGAAAACTCCTTTGCACCCTGTGGGTTTTATCCCTTCAGGTGTAACAACCAAAGTCCATACTTGGTTTTCATACATGGAATCCATTCAGATTTCATGGCACAAAGCCATTTTTCAGACTCTGAACTTTTCAGAACCTCTTCATAGGTAGTAAGCTCATCATCTCGTATGAGCAATACGCCATTCTGTTCCTCACGAGAAATCCATATCTCTTAGGAACAGAGCGTATCCTACATGACCTACGAAATTCTTGTGTAATAGAAGGTTGAACTGTTACCTCATCTATATGAGTTACAGTTGCAGGTTCAGGCAGTTGATCTGCGTTTGTTCGAGCATCTTGAACTTCCTCAAGTTCAACTTTGCTCCCACTGTCCTCTTGTAAAAGAAACTCTTTCTCTAAGAAAATAGCATGCTTTAAAACAAACAACTTTTGTTCCTCAGCAAGGTAGAATTGATATCCCACGATATCCTACGAACAAACACTTGTCAGATTTTGCATCAAGCTAATCTGACTGTGTCCGCTTCACGTAAGCAAGACAATCCCAAACTTTCAAATGAGAAAGATAGGGCTTTCAGTTAGTCCATATCTCCATATGGAGTAACCACAACTGTCTTTAATGGAACTCTGTTTAACAAGTAAACAAATTGCCTCGAAGCGATATTCCCAAAATGCAGTAAACCTATCATCAATCGCACCATGTCTAACAAGGTTCGATTTCTCCTTTCAGCCACACCATTGTGCTGCGACGTGTAAGGTGGAGTATACTGAGATAAAATCTCATTATCTATGAGATAATCCAAAACTGTTGGTCTAAGCATTTTCCACCACGATCAGATCGTAATGTATTCATACTTTTACCAAGTTAGTTTTCTACTTCATTTCTGAATTATTTGAACTTTTCAAATGCTTCAGATTTGTATCTCATCAGATACAGGTACCCATATCGTGAATAATCACGGATAAAAGTAATGAAGTAAAAACAACCACTTGTGGCATGGATGGACATCAGACCACATACATCTGAATGTATTAGGTCTAATACTCCAATCACTCGTTCACCCTTTCCCTTGAAGGGTAACTTAGTCATCTTGCCTAATAAACAAGATTCGCATGTGTCATATGATTCATAATCAAATGACCCTAAACATCCACTCTTATGGAGCTTAGCGATGCGTGTCTCATTTATATGGCCAAGCCGACAATGCCATAAGTAAGTTGATTTTAAATTATCTCGATTATGTCTTTTCGCGTCATTGACATTTATAACTGGATATGACATATCTAATATGTCAATTCTATTGCATAATATACCAGTAGCATAGAGCATTCCATTCGAACTAATAGAACAACCATTGCTACTAAAAGTCCAATGGAAACCAGCTCTATTGAAACAAGAAACAGACAATATGTTCTTTGTTTAAAACGGGTACAAAATGGCAATCATCCAATTTGAATATAAGCTCACTAGGGAGTGACAAGACATAAGTGTCTCCGGCTAATGTAGCAACTCTTGCTGCATTACCTACACGAAGGTCTAGTTCTCCTTTATGAGTCGCTCATCGTCCCCGAGGCCCCGTGATATCATTTCATATGTATGAGCCACAACCGTATCAAATACCCATATGTTTTGTTCGAAACAAGATAACCTCAATGACAAACATATTTGAAGGAGTAGAGGCATCCGATGCCTTCTTCGCTTCAGAACTCCAGATAGACTTTATTTAGCCTCTAGTGGCGGCCTTGCCACAATGAAAGCAAAATCCTTTTGGGCGCTTTGGTTTTCCTTGATGACACTTCCATTTGGTTTCGCCCTTTTCTTCTTTGGACCGAAGAAGAAACATCCACCACTAAGACTTGCTTGCTATCCTTCTTGATAGCTCGCTCACCGTTCTCGAAAGCGATTGATCACCAGAATTGTTGTGGATATTTGGTTCATCCGATAGTTTAACACGAATCGTGAAAACCGCCGACAATCCAACCGTAATCAAGTCTATACTTAACTCATAATACATTACAAATCCTAAGACAGTCAATCTCTATATAGCCATTCATCTTCGTGGAAACTCGACAGAGATGTCCCTCGAGCCATCTTTGTGATGAAGAGAAGCCTCGAGGTCTCGAACCTTTCGAATCGAAGCTTACTCATCAAACAGCTCCCTAAGATGAAATACTATAGTGTGAGCATCCATGGACTCGTCTTTCTCGCAGCTCTGGTGACATCAAGGCAAGCATAATGCAAGTATCCATATCACCGCCCTTAGATGCTTACAATATGCTTTCGATCCTCATCAAGCATCGACAAGAGTGCATCCGAAAGTGGAACATCTAGACGATCCTGTTCCTCGATCCGAGAACAATTCTCGATTCCTCACCAATCAAGAAAATTCGGTCCAAAATAGAGAGCGAAAATTCACACTGAAAAACTTCTTCAATCAACCTAAACGCGATAGAGCGAAGGAATGTTAGAATAGAAATGCCTGCATGATCATAAGGACTTGCATGACATGCATATGGCTCCCACTAGTTTCCTAGAATCCATAACCCTCTTTACGAATCCAGAGAAACAAAGTGACATAAAGTCCTAGTGGGTCGATATCCGACATTGCTAAGAGTGACCTTGGGTTTGCCCAACAAGCCACAACTTAGGTCAATCGATAGGTATCGGACATACCAATTGCATCATCGATAACCGACTTTGAGAATGACCTTGGGTTTGCCCAACAAGCCACCTTATGTCTCGGGAGGTATCAGATATACCAATTACATCTTAGACACAACTATCGATCAGTGCTATCAACTTGTTGATGTGTGCACTTACATTGGGTTATCAACTCCTTGATGCGTGTACATCTCAATGTACACTACCCAACTTCGCCTCATCCACGCCGACCTCGAGTTTGCTCAACAAACTAACGCCTAAAGGAAAACCAACCCATTAATCATAAAATCTTATTTTCATGGTTCGAACATATCCGTATAGAGTGAGCTTGAGTTTGCCCAACAACCCAGCCCTATAAGAACTCTGGTTCTTACCATATTAATGGAAGGCGTTAGTTTTCATATTCCGAGGAGGGATTTCGAATTCTCGACTCCAAACTGAAGGATTATAGTCGCCAGGACTATATGGAATGATTTAGGTTTCATCAATCACATTGAATCAATCCTTTTAATCATCCATCATCCAACCTGAGCATGCCACAAGTCGACTTACAACGAATGCAAGTCGCCTTATGCCCCTGCCCATACACAAGTCGCCTTGTATCATAATACAAGTCGCCTTGTCTTCTGCCTACCACTGTAGTCAAAACTCATTAATTTTCAAATAATTTAGGAACACCCAAATTATCATCCTAAGCATCTCTAGCTAGCACATACATTATCAAATTTACTTCAGCACATGCCATAAAAATATGACGGTCAAAACAAACAAGATAATGCAATATACTAACGAGACGCTAATGTGATCACTTAGGAATCCGAAAATTCTTGGAAATGCAACTTCAAGCAATTCAGTTTGGAAATCATGATACATCAATATAACACATTTTTAATCACAGTAAAAATGGTGCAAGGCATTGGAACTGAAAAAGCACACTCAATCAAGCCAAGCAAAACAGTCCCAACAATTTTTCACAAAACTGTCCAGTTCTGTACATTGCTCGAAATGATCAATGAAACAATTTCAATAAATTCTGAGAAAATTGTATAGGTTAGTACATGTTCAGAACATGCTACTTGAATTTTTTCAGGATTTTTAGCCATCAAAAACTCAGTCAACCTAAATAACAAAACCGATTAAAAATCTGTATTCATCAGCACAGCAATTCCCAACAGCATAGAATAAAATCGAAAATAAATATCCAATCACCTTGAAATCCAATTTCCATGCTCATAGACATTCAACAACATCTTAGAGACATGTAGGTAAAGGAAAAGCCGAAAAACCATTTTTCTAGAATTTATTATCGAATTTATACTACTGCCTGTTCCAGAATCGTTTCACAAAACAGCATCCGAAACTAAGGGAATTAAATTAGTAAAACTATATCAAATCAAATCGATAAATTCTAAAATTTCATAGAAATATTCTCTAACATGTTTTGAACAATCCTGGGCAGAAAAATTTCAAAAAACGTATCACAATATAAATTCGAAAATTGGACAGCAAGCATGCATCAACAGAAAATTCCATTTGGGTTTCTGATCTCGCTTAGGTTTTAGCTTCATACAGGACACCAGACGCTCTGATACCACTGTAGGAAAATCCCGGGAGGTACATCACATGTACCGGCAGCGGAAAACACAAATTTGTGTTCCCGGGACTTTCTCAAAACCCAGGATCCAGGTGTCGGTATGAAGACATCAACCTAAATAGCCAAAAGAGACTATCTCTAAAGGTGATCCACGCAGAGATCAGAAAACCTAACCGGGACAAACCCTTTTGACCCGGGAATAGCTAGAACAGATTAAAGGTTGCTAGACCCTACCTCTGTCCTTTGGAGAGCTTGGATTGATGAAGATGGATGATGCAAAACTTGGAGAAGAAAGTGAAGTATCGATGGAGAAGGAGAAGGATTAGGTTTTTCTCAAAAACCTTGCTTCCATTTTCAATCCACGATCATCCTTCTTCTAACTCACTTTTCATATATCCTTTTAACACTTAAAAGACATATTAAAAGCTTATGGTGGAGAGAGCCCCACGTATGGACTTTATATATATATATATATATATATATAAAGTAAAGATGATAAGGCTCACTCTCCTTCCTCCACGTTTTTGCATATATATATATATATATATATATATTAATTAATTAATTCTTTAATTAATTATATATATATATATATATTAATTACTAAAGAGGTCCAGTCAAACTGGGGTCGGTCCTACCGGCCTACCGGGCCCCGGTACTGAAACAGCTCCGGAAATCTTTCTTAGCAACATCGATGTCGCAATCTCATCGGGACATATCCCAATCTCATCGGGATCCATTTAATCCTAATGCTCTCCGTAATTGGAACTCTGTCCAATTACTATTTTACAGATTCTCTGAGTCACTCTTATGCGTGTGACCCTTTAGGCTCCCGGTTATGTTGGCCACTTAGATTAACAATTAATCTGAGCAAGTCATGAGCGGCGTCTAGCAACACATCATGACCCCCAATTGACCGGAAAGTAATCGGTTTGATGTATTCATTACGAACCAGATCACAAACCCTTCCATAGACAATTACTGTGCAATTCGTCCTTTCACCATCCTATACCCCACTTGGTTATGAGTATGGTCAAAGTGTCAACTCTCACTAGACCAAATCCAAATTTAAGTGATAACAGCTTCGCCCCGGGACTCATTACTCTATATGTCAATGAAGACACTCTTCATGACATATATGCTGGCCAGCCTTAGTAATGATCCTGACAAGAGGCCATGGGTATCTCTTCTGCTAATCCAGAAGTGGTGAATCCTTTATTGGTTACTCAATTATCTTCAATACCTCAAGTCGCACTCCAAGCACCACCCTATGAGTTACCTCCGAAGGCAACAAGGAATGGAGTCAAAGCACGTGATCAAGATTCAAGATATCCTCGAGTACCTCAAGTCTAAGGATACTTGCACCATTGCTATGATGAGATTATCACCGACACTTAGATAAGATATCCATGTGATGATCTCATGGCGGTCATCCAATGAACTTACTACCACTAGTAAGCATCCACATGTCAATTCTAAATATCTCATATTTACAGCTTCGAGATCCACCGCTGATCCAATCAAGGAATATGACATGTGCTAGTCTATCCGGATTAATGATGTCCAGCCTCATTAATCCTATGACTAGGGAGAATTTAGATACTGACATAATTGCACATGATAGGAATCTCAAGAGTATGAGCACATCATAATTTCCTTCATGCTATGTCATATATCATGGACTTCATTAATTGATTAAAGATCCAATCAATTCATAAACAATGTTCATGAACATCAAATTAATGAAGTATGCCTTTTTTATTTATTCATAAAGTCCGCACACGACTTTGAACAAAACGCACTAAAGGGATTGCCTTTAGGGCACAATATAAACAAGATGCCTTGCATAAGTCGACTTTACCCCATGTACAAGTCGACTTATCGGTACTGAATACGTGTAAGTCGACTTACCCCATGTACAAGTCGACTTATCGGTACTGAATACGTGTAAGTCGACTTACCCCATGTACAAGTCGACTTGCACTTACAGAAAGATGAGGTAAGACTTGAAATTTTGATTTGTGAATTTTGGAAGTTTATTGGTTTAGATGCCTTGGATTTAGTATGGGTTTGTTAATTCTAAGCTCAATTTTGAAGATTACATGTTTTAATTGGATCAATTTTGGATGATTAAGTAATTAGGGTTTATGTTTTTGAATTAGGAAAAAATTAAGGAAAGGCTTGGATAATTGATGCCTTGGATAAGTTGCTAGCATGAAATTGATGTGGGTAATGTGTTTATATTTTAAATTATAAGTTAATTGTATGTTTTAAAAATTCAAGAAAGGACAAATGGTTATAATTTATTGTTTTGATAGATTTAAATTAATCGATTTTGAAATGATTTACTTAATTGTTAAATTTATTGTGTTTGAAAAATTGTTACAAGTTTGAAAATGTTTTGATAAATTGAGAAATTTACTGTAATTATGCAAGATTTATTGTTTCAAACGATTTTGATAAATCATTAAAATTTCAAGTTTTTTTACGCTTGAAGGATTTATTATTTATAAAAATTGATACATTTGTTCCTTTATTATTTGTGAACGATTTTGGATAAATTATCAAAAGTATTGCATACTTTGTTTGTGAATTGTTATAAATGGAATATGATTTAATTTGTCCTCTAAGGGAGTCAAAAATCCACTCAAAGTTTATGTCCTAATTAACTCTTCCTAAACAACTTTCAAATTTCAGTCGATCATAACTCCTAGCTCTGATATCGAAAAATTGCATACTTTATGGCGATAAAAAGCTGGGAATATGAGCTACAACTTTCATGTAAACCATTTACTCCAATTCAGACCACATCCATCCGGCGATTTGCCTCAAAGCACAGCATCCACAATCCTACACTTAGAGCATTTTCAAAACCAAAACAAAATACATTTAACTTCGAAAGATCATAACTTTCACTCCCGATATCGAAAAATATCAAACTTTATGGCGACAGAAAGCTTTCAACAGAAGCTACAAGTTCTATGTAGATCATTTTCTTAAATTCTGCCTTAATAAAAAAATCAACTCTCTACTCCAAAAAGTCAAACTTTCTCAATTCTTCATATTCTCACACTTTCACTCTTTATTTCTTAATATTCAACTTCCATTTAAATCAACTTATTCACTTAAACTTTCATAACCCATACAAATCTACTCAAATATCAAAGTCATCAAAACTAATCGATTCTTTTCTCATTAATTTTCTTAAAGCACAATTTCATCTATAACATAATACATATACAAAATACTCATTCAATTTTATTTACTATTTCAAATTCCACTAAAAGATCGGGTCCAACAATATATTTTATAAGTTTACTTTAACCATGTCTCTAAAACTTATAATAATAAATAATAATAATCACAATTAATATAAAATAATAATAATTTTAGATATTTTACATATAAATAATAATCACAATTAATATAAAAAGACAATCATCATCATACAAATATAAAATTAAGAACAATACAAAGTATTTAAATATTACAATTTTATCATATAATAAATAATAATTACATCAAAACATCAAATAAAAAGAGCAATAAATATTCTTAACTCTCAAACTATTACAATTTGCAACAATAATTCGTGATAAAGAAATAACCAAATAGAAGTAAAATCTTAAACAAAAACATTTACAATTGTAATGCATATATAGAATTTGACATATACATCAAATATAAGTAAAATTAAAAAAAGAGGAAAAAACAAGACTTAGAACTTCATTCAAACGCCTACGGAAGGATACCCGTTGTAACTACATTGATCCTAATTATCATTTCGTACAAAATCTTCATTATTGAGAGGAGCCTTATCATTATCATTATTCAAATTCAATGCACCAAATGACATGTCAATGCATTCTCGTCAAAGATTATCTTTTAAGTCATTTACATCTATTAAACACAGTTCCTGATAAACTCAATCTACCAAAAGATCAACATTATCAATGTAAATTAGATTTATTGAACTACTTGTACTATTAAGAATCATAGTAAACAATAAAACTTAATTATAAAAATTACAAGAAATTATATATAAATTAATAATGATAATAGCATACCTTTCTTGAGGCTTTAAATTGTAACGAATGAAGACCAATTCATTCAATCTGTTGTGCTCCAATATATTTCTTTTTATGGAATGAATGAATTCAAATGTGCTCCAGTTCCTTTCATAGTCTATTGCACTCATACATTGACTTAAAATTTGAACTACAAACTTTTACAATTCTGAAACACCAGTTTCGAATTGATCCCACTAAGAAACTATAAGTCGTAAGATAATTAAAGTAGAGTTATAAACAAAATAAAATGATAGTTAATTTTCAACAAGACAAGGGAAAAGGTTAATACCTGGAGAAATTTTGGCTCTTTGTCAAATAGTAATTGGCATTCCAAAGTCTCTAGAAGACTTCTTATAAAGCTCTATTTGTGAGCTCAAGAGATCTTGCATCATGTCATGGGCAACAATTGTTATAATAGTTAATAGTATTCTCCTATTAACTTCAACTTTCTTTATAAAATCTTGTTTGAAATAAACACTCGGATTAAAAAACACCCTAGCATCAAACATCTGAGAAGAAAGTTGTCTTTCTCATTTGTCATTGATGACTACAAGATATGGTGTGTACAAATAAGACATATGTTTTATAATGACCTTGATTGTTTCCTTTGCCCTCTCCATTACATTAAAAAAAACCATTGTTGCCTTTTTTATCACCATCAACTAAGCGAAGCACCCTCACCAAAGGCTCACAAACTCGAATAACAAATTGATATTGAGACCAAAATTCACTATCTTCTAGTATAATTTTGAAAATCTCCAATCCAGCATTAGACTTAACATATTGAGATGCAACTGACTTATCACTTGTAAACTTTTGTTTTAACTCTTTTTTCATCGTTGCAAAACACTAAAGTGATAAAAATTTCGTTGCAAATCTTGTCACAGTAGGATAATACAAATTCTTACCATTAGTAATTCCTTTCTCATTAAATTCAACACTCATGCACGACCATAGATGAACTTGGTCACCTTTTTAGCTTTCTATATAGTCTCATCAATAATAGGAAAATACTTAAAATCCCTTATATTTTCTAGCATTAGGTCAATGCAATATGTGGTACAAAGAGTCTAAAAAAAGAATTATACTTATTTTGTAACCTTTTTCTTGTCATTTTATAAGTAAAATCAATTGTCAGTAATGAATTACAATATTTTCTGACCTACTTCATTCATAACTTCATCAAATATCTCAAATAAAACATTAGCATTCCTAGCAAGGTTAGATACATCAATAGACTTCAAAAATAATGAATCATTTATAGAATTATCTAAAAAATTAATAATAGGCTCATGTCTCATATTTGTTTAATCGTCACACATGATTGAACACTCATAAGTAGCCTAATCCACTCTTCTTTCTCCCAAATAACTTTTAATTTCATAATTCAAATCTTTCCGTTGTATCTTTAGGAGAGAACTCATAAGCAACTTAAAAGTTTACCTATGTAGTCTTCAATAGAAGGAGCTTTGTATCCCAAATCGTAAGAGGTTATAACATCCACCATAAGCTGATAATAGTAATACTAGGAAGCATTGAATGCTACATTTGTATCATATCACCATTTAACCATTGTCATATTTACATTGTGAACCGCATCTCTTGATTGCAAGGCACTATGAATTGAAGGTTGGGATGGTGCAAAAAAAAAAAATCATCTGCCTTCTTCTTTTCCTAACATTAGATCCAGATGCAAAATTTACTTCCTACTAGGAAGGAACATTACCACTGCAACTATAACTACCACTACCACCTTCAACATTTCTATAATTATCACTAAAACCAAAAAATAAACTTTCATTACCAATTTCATAATTCAATCTCTCCCTTCTATCTTTCTCGTATTGATATTCATCGAGCAAAGTTTTCATTTGTCACTTCTCATCATGACTTACTTTTTTACAAGGTTCATATCTCCTTTAACCACAACTAAATGCTTCTTTAATCGAGTGATTCCTCCACCTTTAAAATATTTGGTACAAAACAAGCAAATAAAGGGTTCCTCATACCCAGAACTAATGCAACATGAGCTCAAGTTGTATTATTATATCTTCCTGAAGTGGATTGATTAGGAGTACTTGAACTTTCTTTCATTTATCTGTAAGAATA
Source organism: Erythroxylum novogranatense (assembly GCA_029891385.1). Taxonomy (NCBI): domain Eukaryota; kingdom Viridiplantae; phylum Streptophyta; class Magnoliopsida; order Malpighiales; family Erythroxylaceae; genus Erythroxylum; species Erythroxylum novogranatense. The sequence continues at coordinate 37,895,426 of CM057225.1, forward strand.
AATGAAGACATATATCAAAATAAAGAACACATAATTTCATTACACAATATGCATGTCCATCTTATATAATATAACTCATTTTATATGATTACATTATATACAATTTACCATAAGTCAAAAACTATCAATTCAAGTATTCAACATACATAATTACACAAAACTTTGTATCCAACACAATGCACCATAAAAGAAATGCTTCTCCTTTTTCCCTATATTCTATGACTTAACAATAATTGGTTGCCTCACTTCTACAATACAACTCCATTCGCTTCCTTTATACTGCACTCAGATTAACCGATAATTTCTCCATATAGTTGTTTACAAGCTATTTTTACAATTTTCCAGCTCTTATGATGTTCAATATATTATTTTTCGCTTTTAGAAAATTACAGTTTTCTATAATTCTTTGCCAATATCTAGATGCATAATTACAACCAAGACATGATAAAAGTAACAAATTCATGTCTAGATGATATAAATTCCAAAGAAAGCTAACATGCATTCAAATTTAGTTTAGGAAATTCAATGGTGGGAGATCTTAATTAATTAAGATGATTGATTGGATTTACTTTTATCAAATCTTGATTAATGTTTACAATCTCAAGTTTTATTAAGTAAAGTAACACTTTTATCTTTTTTCAATTGTTATAATAACTCAACTACATTATCCATATCCCTTTTCTAATTGGGTCAAATTTATCAATGTTTTCTATAATTTTTCTCTAATATGCTTAACTTCTATGATCTACAATATTTTTAATCAATCCATTTATTACCTTTGAACCAATGAATTCAAATCAATGAAAAATTAAAATGAGAGAAATAAACATATGACCAAATTTTCGATTACATAAAAGCTCATCGAGATCTAGCATATGTAATATCGACTATATGAATCATCCCACCCTCATTTAGATTAAAACTTGAGAAAAACAAAACATACATAAACAATTCTTAATGACCTCGTTAATTTTAGAGAAAATAAACACACCTAACAAGTCCATTCACAAAACATACATGAAGTCATAAACACACCCAACAGTTCCATTCACAAAACACACCCAACAGTTCCATTCACAAAACATACATAAAGTCATAAATACACCTAACACTTCCATTCACAAAAGTGGTGACTGTCAGTGGTGGTGGGCTGGTGATGCAATGGCCGTCGTCAGAGAGAGAGTGGTGGCAATGGTGAACGAGCAACAGAGTGAGATGTGTGAGAGAGAAATAAAAAAGTGGGACTGTGGGACGAGAGAACAAAGGGTAGGTGTCGGTGGTGGTGCGGTGGTCATCGCTGCAGAGGGACAACCAAAGAGGGAGTGAATGAGAAAGAGAGGAGATGTGTGAGAAAGAAAAAAATAGTAGGAGAATAAAGGCGAGTGTTGTGGTCGTTCGGGGGGTTTAAAGAATTTTTTTTACAATTTAGTCCCCTAATTTTGTAAAACTTATAGTACTAACTATATACTAGTTAGTACCAGCATGTTTCATTTGGTACCGATCAGTATATGGCTGATATTTTAAATATCAATGGTACCGGTTAGCACTAAGTGAAAAATGCCAATACCAACCGGTATCGACACCCGATACCAACCCATAGCTGTTTCATACTATTTTCTGGCCGATATGGTATGAAAATCAATACATTGCTTGTAACGCGTATATTCATCAAATAATCCCTTAAAATGACTGAAATATCACTGCAATAAAATGGTTGTGAAAATATGAGAATTGACTTTTGACTAATAATGTATTGTTACTGTTGGGACCTGTTTTCGGAACCCAACTCATAACGAACGAATCGCAGCTTAACTAATATCGCTTCATTTTTTTTTCCACTTACACATTGTTCAAAGTAGTTTCAATTTCGAATTTGTATTTCATCAATTCCTCAATCCTTTGAATCCTTCATATTCGATCATATCGCGTTCGCATTCGAAAACATTTTATCATTCGCTACAATCATATCTCTCTTTATCCCAATTTCGCTTATTACCAAATATTTGAATTTCGTCAATCCATCTCACGCCATTCATACATAATTTCCATATCATGTCCATACACAAATCCATACACAAAAGCACTTCAATATTTCCAACCCATCACACAAATCTTCTGACCTCCGTCCGAATCCCATCATACACATTTACAATCCTATATCTAAACACTTCCATAATTCTCATCATATCTCAAGTCATGATCATAATTCACATTCATAAATACTAACCCTATTTCACTTACATAATCCCATCCCATAATCATATACAAATTTTAATGGCCTTACAAGCCACAATACAATCACAATATATAAAAATCCAATGCAAATACAAAGATACAAAATCCTCTTTTCGCTCACCAGATCTTCTTCTCATTACCTGTGGATGGTAATGAGGGGGGTGAGCTTACGCTCAATGGGTAACAGTTTATAACAAAACAATAAGCAAAACTCTTGAAATCTTTTTCTTTTCTAGTCTTAGAAAACCTTTCTTTGAAATCCGTAAAGCACATTTTTGAAGAAGTTCTTTTCTTGCTGTAATCAAAATCACATTTTACAAATCGATATCGCCTTAGGCTTTCACCACAAATCCATAGGTCACAAGACATGAATGCATCAACTTGGCAATTCACGTAAGCAATGCACACACAAATGGCTAGAGAGTTCCATAAACACGACGGAAATCGAAGTTTACCGTAATCACGACGAGTCCATTTTTCGGATCTCGTAAGCCACAAGCGGGCAGCCGGGAGAAGGCTATCACATTATTTTTGTCTCGTGCGAGACTATCACAACGCTACTCTCTTGCCCACACAAAAGCACATATAATGCTCAAATCAATTTATCAAATGCTCTTTTCCGAATATACACACCATGAAGTCTTTCAAGGCATAACACAATGTATTTTGCAATTCATCAAAATTTCATGATCGAATCAAAATGATTTTCAAATCATTTATGCAATGATGCAACAATTATGATGCAATTTAAGTCAGAAAATCTCTTTGTTTAAAGAAAGCGGTAATGGCTTATAAATTCTATTATAAACGGATACCCACCTCGAATCCATGCTAGGAACTTGTCCAAAGCTCTAATTTCTCCGAAGCTTCTTTCTTTCGCCCACTTTGAAATTTCCTAGACCGAAATCATCCAAATTCATCATCATAAATACCATAACCCTCAAAATTTACTATAGGAAACCCAATTCCAACATATTTCCAAGCTATCTAATGCATCAATTTACAAAAGCCCCAATTTCCAAAATTGGGCATAAACCCTAACTCACATTAATCCAAAATTAAACCACCATCTTAGCATAGACATCACAACTAATTTCATAATCCACAAAACCATAATATTTTCCATGATTCTACACCAAAAATTTTAAGAAAAGCTTGAAGCTTGAAAATCGGCTTTTACCTCACTCTTCACCATTTTCGGATTTTCTTAGCTCATCCTAGAGCTCTCTTCATCCTTCATCTTTTCCCTCTTGGAGCATGTTCAAATCCTCCTGGAAAGCTCACAAAATCGAACCCTAGCTGCTGTCCTTTCTTTTCTCCTTCCACCAAACCCACTCTTCTCTTTCTCTCTTCTTTCTTTCTTTCTTTCGTTTCTTTTATTCTGCTTTCTAACTCTCACGACCACAGCCTGCTTCTCCTCTATTTATACTACATCCACATGCCATTTCATTTAATGAATGAGGAAAGACTCTCATGCCCTCCTTTTAAGCCTACTAACTTAACTCTTAAGTGTTCTTCCAAAATTGCCCTTAAAAGTTGATATCTTGGCTTCAAATTTTGATCAGGTAAATAAAGGAATTTTACAAAAATTTCTTCTTCATAATGTTCTCCTCGATTATACGAATCCAACGCAACAAACCACGCCAATTCGGATCTAAAACGAAGAAGTTATGGCCAAAATACTATCGGACTGCATAAAAATCGAGACTGCACATCGCACCGAGTTTCATTCCAATATCCGACAGTCTTAGAGGCTCCATCTTGATCGGGGTTCTTCATCAAAGTTGTAGCCTTATAACTTTAGTTTAATCTCCAATTTGAATCACCTCAATCCGAGCTCTGTAGCTTCATATATCCTCAAAATACTGATCTGTGTGCATCGCTTTCCTTCCATCCGCTTTTATCGCTCATCATCCGATTTTCTATCGCCCGATTTATCGCTCATCGCCTGATTTTCTATCGCCTGATTTACTGTTCATCGCCTGATTTCCTTCGTCTGACTTTTCCATCAGCTGATTTTGGATCAGCTGATTTCCATCACTGATTTTGCATCACCGATTTTCATCACCTGATTTTTCCTCCAAACTTTAAACGCTTATAACTTTTAACTCCGAACTCCAAATTGGACAAAATTGATGTCTATTTCATAGAGAAAAGACTGATCTACAATGTTCATGAAGAACTTAAATCCAAATTCAGTCTCTAAAAGGGTCAAATATCTCAATTAATCTTTCGTCCGATTTTTGCATCTTCCGGTTTTCCTATCACCGGTTTTTCTATCACTGGTTTTTCTATCCAAGACATGTCCACTTATATAGATCATATCTTTTGACTCCGATATCCAAATTGGGCAAACTTGATATCTATCTCATGGAGAAAAGAGAGATCTACAACTTTCAAGAAGGAAATTTTGTCTAAATCTATCGATATCAAGTCCATATCGTCTGCTTTTGCTTCAGCTGGTTTTTCTATCAGCTGGTTTTTCTATCAACTGGTTTTTCTATCCAGCACATGTCCACTTATATAGATCATATCTTTTGACTCCGATATCCAAATTGGGCAAACTTGGTATCTATCTCATAGAGAAAAGAGAGATCTACAACTTTCAAGAAGGAAATTTTGTCTAAATCTATCGATATCAAGTCCATATCGTCTGCTTTTGCTTCAGCTAGTTTTTCTATCAGCTGGTTTTTCCATCATCTGATTTCTATCAGACATGTTTTGGCGCAAATGCCATAACTTTCTCTATAGGTGTCGAAATGACTTCATTCTTGGACGGTTAGAAAGTAGACATCTAGATCTATAACTCTCATGAAGACTACAAAGGCTGATTCTATCTCCTACATTCTGTAGCATCCACTTTTCCTATCAGCTGGTTTTTGCTACAGTACATCGTCTGGTTTTCCTACAATGCATCGTCTGGTTTTCAATCACCTAAACAACATCAAAACTTCAATCTATCATAACTTCTAGCCCGATATCGAAAATTCGCAAACTTTATGGCTACCGAAAGCCCTCAACAAGCACTACATGTTCATGAATATCATTTTATCAAATTTCACTTAAATCAAAAGTCAACTATTCATCCCCAAAAGTCAAACTTTCATAATTCTTCATATTTTCACACCTTCACTAATTCTTCCAATTCTCACTCTTTCAATCTTTATTTCCTACCTTTCAACTTCCATTTCAATCATCTTAATCATCTCATTCATTTTAACTTTCATTAACTCATAATATTCACTCGACATTTCATAACATATACATATCTCTTTAAAGCCTCAAAGTCATCAAGACCAATCCATTCTTTCCATCTTGATTTCACATTTTTCCTCACTACCACAATACTCTTCGTCCAATCTACTTCAAACACGATTCAATCTCCACAATTTAATCTATAACATAATACATATACAAAATACTCATTCTTTCCATACTTAAATCCTCCATATACAATTCATTCAACACATTCTTATGACAAACATTAAGCCATTTCTCAAATCATCCATAAACCACAAAATACAGACTTTTAGAATAAATTTTGAAAGCAACCACATATCACACAAAGTTCATTCACAAAGTTCATATACACAACTTATGGCACATTTTCAAATCAATGCAAGGTCATACTTGAACAAGCATTGGCAAAACACGATAAAAGGTTCTTACAAGCTTTTGCGAGCATTTCTAGCCCCAATAAATCGAAGTCTCATTTATTGAAATTTCAAAGAAGTTACATAAATAGTAACTATACAAATTCACTTTTTTTTTTAATAAAGATGTTACCCATAATGCATGTACACTGAGAACGCTCATTTCATACATTAATCCCCAACATCATTAGCAATATTACCCAAATACCACACTAATTTCCTTGTTTAACGATTTTGACGTCCAATCAAAGTTCGGGGTCCAACAGTTACCGATATCAGATTTAGTTTTGGTATAGTATTACACCAGTATAGGTTAATATCAGGTATCAGTTTAAGTAATTTTTTAAATTTATAAATAATCCTTGATTTAAAAAAAAATTACAAAATTGTCCATTAATATATTGTACTGTATACTTTATAATTTTACATCAACCATGTATCCAAAAAACATAATAATACAAAATTTAAAAATAATAAAATTTATTTATTTTATTAACATTAATTTTCACGTATTTCACATATAAATAATAACTACAATTAATATGAAAATAAGACCATTTAATGATGATGCAAATATAAAATTAAGAATAATATAAAGTATTTAAAATATTACAATTTCATCATACAATAAATACTAATGACATCAAAACATCAAATAAAAAAATAATAAATATCCTTAAATCTCTAACTATTACAATTTACAATAAGAATTCATGATGAGCAAGGTCATTCCTAACGTTTTATAGGCCTTGAGCAAAATAAAAAAAGGGATCCTTATGAGGGTCAAGAGTGAGCTCTATTTTGTCTCATTTTGTTCTTTATAGGAGTGGACTTTATTTTGCCTCATTTTGCTCTTTATGAAAGTCAAGAGTGGGCCTTATTTTGTTTTTTTATGAGAGTGGGACTTATGTAGATACCCTTCTTGCCCTTACCCAAGGCTGAGTCTCGTCATGAGAAAACAACCAACTAGAAGTGAAACTTGAAACAAAAACATTTACAATTATATTACATAAATAGAATTTAACATATACATCAAATATATGTAAAATTAAAACCAAAATCTTCATTCATTTGGATATGGGATATCTGCTATAACTACATTGACCTCAATTCTCATTTAGTACAAAATCTTTATCAATGATAGGAGCATTATCATCACCATCATTCAAATTCATTGCATCAAATGACATGTTAATGTTTTCTCATCCAAGATTATCTTCCAAGTCACTCTCTTCTTTCAAACCTGATTCCTTGGAAACTCAATATGCCAAAAGATAAATATTATCAATGCAAATTCGATCTACTAAACTATTTGTTCTATTAAGAGTCCTAGTAAACAATAAAATTAAAATATTATAAAATTATAAGAAACTATATCTAACTTAATAATAATAATAACTTTCCTTTTCCGAAGCTTTAAATTGTATCCAATGAAGACCAAGTCCTTCAATTTTGTCTCATTTTGTTCTTTATAGGAGTGGAATTTATTTTGCCTCATTTTGCTCTTTATGAAAGTTAAGAGTGGGCCTTATTTTGTTTTTTTATGAGAGTGGGACTTATGTAGATACCCTTCCTGCCCTTACCCAAGGCTGAGTCTCGTCATGGGGAAACAACCAACTAGAAGTGAAACTTGAAACAAAAATATTTACAATTATATTACGTAAATAGAATTTAACATATACATCAAATATATGTAAAATTAAAACAAAAATCTTCATTCATTTGGATATGGGATAACTGCTATAACTACATTGACCTCAATTCTCATTTAGTACAAAATCTTTATCAAGGATAAGAGCATTATCATCACCATCATTCAAATTCATTGCATCAAATGACATGTTAATGTTTTCTCATCCAAGATTATCTTCCAAGTCACTCTCTTCTTTCAAACCTGATTCCTTAGAAACTCAATATACCAAAAAATCAATATTATTAATGCAAATTTGATCTACTAAACTATTTGTTCTATTAAGAGTCTAGTAAACAATAAAATTAAAATATTATAAAATTATAAGAAACTATATCTAACTTAATAATAATAATAACTTTCCTTTTCTGAAGCTTTAAATTGTATCCAATGAAGACCAAGTCCTTCAATCTTTTGTGCTCCAATCTATTCCTTTTCTTGAAATAGATGAATTCAAATATGCTTCAATTCCTTTCACAACTTGTTGCATTCACACATTGACTTAGAATTCGAATTGCAAACCTTCACAATTTTGGAACAACATTCTGAATTAGTCCTACTAAGAAACAGTATGTCGTAAGATAACAAAGGTAACGTTATAAATAAAATAAAGTGATAATTAATTTTCAAAAAGTTAAAAAAGTGAAAATATATATACTTGGATTAAGTTTTGTTATTTTTCGAAGCGATTGGCATCCCAAATCTCTAGAAGACTCTTTATACATCTCCATTTGTGAGCTTAGAAGATCTTGCTTCATCTCATGGACAACAATGTTGAAATAGTTAATAACATTTTCCTATTAATTTTAGCTTTCTTTGTAAAACCTAGTCTGAAATAAATACTAGGATTAAAAAATGCCCCAACTGCAAACAATAGAGACTAAATTTGTCTTTCCCATCTCTCATTGATAATTGTAAGATTAGGTGTGTACAAAGAAGGCTAATTTTTCATATTAGACTTGATTTCTTCCTTCACCCTCTCTATGACATAATAAAAATAACTTATTGTTGCCTTTTTATCACTATCAACTAAATGGAGCACTCTCACCAAAGACTAACAAATTCAGATGACAAATTGGCATTAGGACTAAAATTTAGTATCTTCAAGTATAATTCTAGAAACCTGCTATCCAACGTTGAACCTAGCATGTTGAGATGCAACCAATTTATCATTTGTAAACATCTGTCTCAACTCTTTCTTCATCATAATAAAACACTGAAGTGAAAAGAAATTTGTTATAAATCTTGTAACAGTAGAACAATACAAATCTCTACCATTAATAAAATCTTTTCTCTTAAGTTTTTATAATCATGTTTATAAATTCTAATTAACAGACATCCTAATTTAGTTAAAATCTGTCAAACTATTGCAGATGGTTAGAATAAACTTGCTTTTATAAGTCATATATTTAGTAATCATTGAGATAAATAATTTAAATAAAATTACATATTATTTACATATATAAGACCCTATTCGCAAGCTTTTAAGCCTAATAACAAAATACGTTGCTATTTTAAACTCTTTTATTCTTTAATGTGTTATTATACACATTGGATGATTCTGAACTTGCTTTTATTATCCATATTGATATCATATTTGTTAAATTAGAAACATTGAAATGATAAAGGCATCTAGATTCACCGCTTTATTTTAGCCTATTTTCTTGATCATTATCCTATCATATTTTATCCCTTAGAGTAAATACTTTTAAGACATCATTTGTATTGATTATACTTACATTAATAGCCTTTACTTTATTTTTATTGAAAGCCTTTTCATTATTTTCGAACTCAAGGATTTACATTTACTTGATTACTTGAAATTTGGATTATATTGAAGAATTTTAAAGAGGTCCAATATTTCTTTAATTGATGGTACATGGTGAATGCTCCAAAAAAACAAAATGATAATATAGGTTGCAAGTATAGTTAAAAAGAATAGTGTTAAAATTATTGTACTAATGGAATTATGGTGTAAAGGACCTATGTTATGAAAAGCTAAGTTTCATGTAATTTTTTTTATGTAAATATGCTTAAATGTCATCACCCTTTTTATTAGCTATATCATACCTTTACCTAAGCCTCATTAAAACCTTGTAACAAGACCTTTTGGTTTTTGTTTCTAGTCTATTTTTAAGTGGTGGAGATATGATTTTATTACAAGCTTATGGTTAAGAATCCACCTATTTATTGATTTGAGAGTTCCAATTCTTTTCATCTTACACTTTGAGTGCCTTGAGTAAATCCTTAGTGAGGGTGTGAAAATTTGTGCTTTTGATCTAAAAAAGTTTATCTATGTTATTCTTATTATTTTGACTTATGAAGGTTAGTTCTAAGATGACTCAAATCTAATTGTCTGTTGATTTGATTGATATAATATGATGATTTAAGGTGTGGATGGACAGGTTGAGGTTAATAAGGGAATAATGATTATAATTTTAATGATTTAGATTATGATCTGCTTGAGTAAAAGTAAAAACTTAAGTGTGGGGATATTTGATAACGATTAATTGACTATGTTTATACACCCATATGTAGTGTATTTTGCTTGTTTTTAATAGTTTAATAGTATTTTTGCTATTTATTTTGCCTCATGTGTGTTTGTAGGTGATAATTGCCTTCATAGACTAAAAGAAAAAGAATTCAGGTGAAATCGAGGCAGAAAACAAAGATTTGAAGAAACTTTAGAGATACATGGCTATATACAGTGACCGTATAAATCACTATAAATGTGTTGAGCTTTGAAGACACTACTTTTACCCATGTGGAGATACACACCTATGTATGTTGACATACACTTCCGTGTATGTTACCCGTGTAAGCTTCTGTGTTCATATAAAATCACAATTTAAAAGGAAATTTGAGATATATACTCACCTACACAACCATGTAAGTGACTGTGTATATTCTACAAATCGTAGGTTTTACTAAAGAAGGAAACTATAAAGGAAAAAGAAAAAGGAGAAGCGTTTAGATATTAGACACTAATTGAGATGCAGTTCTAAATAGAGGACAAGGAAAAAATGAAGATTACACACAAAATCTAATAGAGAGCAACCTTCAATCCAAATTATGAGAAGATTTCATCATAGGCGAAAAGGGGACATTTAATATGAATTCTTTTATTTCTATTTTTTCTTCTAAATATTTTATATTGAATTTGTTTTCTATGTTTAAGAACTAGTTTGTTTAGTGCTTAGGTGCGATGAACCCTTTGTTGGAATGAATAGTATAATAGTACGATATAAACTTTTACTCAATGCAATTTTATTTATTAATTTATTACAATTCAATTACGTGTTTATATTCTTGAACTATTATATCTAGAATATTAGTTCAATGTTTGATTTCATATGATTGAGATTGAGAAATCGTTTGATGTAAATAAATCTACCATAGTTGGAAGGAGTTGTATGTAAGCCTAAAGATAGGTCGATATAAATCCTCTATATTAGAATCAAACTTAACAATGAAATTCACGAATCGAGTAATGCAATCTTAGGAGTTTTAACTTGAAATAGATTTTAGTTAATCAACCAAGGGTTTAATAGTATCAAGAAAGATATTAACATAATATAATAATTTTCATAGTCCAATAATTAATAATTTAATTACATAATAAAGGGTTAATGTTAAGATATCTTAGGGGATTCATCACCTAGGTACTACTTATTTGATATTGTCTAATCGTAGTATTTAATTTATCCTAGTTCATTATTGTGTTAACTTTAGGTTAGTTTGTTTAATTTAATTTTCAATTAAATTCGCAACTTGATTTGATGGTTAAATAATAGAAAAAAGGGTTAATACTAGTACTTGCATTCCTCATGAGATCAATCTGTACTTGCCAGTGCTAGCTATCACTACACTGTGCATTTGGGTTTAAAACCTATAATTGTTATAATAAAACAATAAATCAACCACTCATCCATTAGATGTTTATTCACTTTGGCATGATAAGGGATGGCATATTGAAATTCGTTGACTTTTTAAAGGTGCCTTTCACCTTCAAGTTTCTTTTGACTCCTATTGTTACTCTCCTTCTTCTCTTGGGTTCATTATCATCTTATAGTCTTTTTCCACTTTTAAGGTGATTGCCACGACATGTTCTTTAGGATTTGTCTTGGTAGTACTTGAAAAACTCCCTTGTGGTCTTTTAAAAAATAATTTGTAAGCTACCTAAATTCAATTTCAAGTTACGTACAAAAGCCTCAGTTCTTTAACGTCTTACATCTGACTCTTGAACAAGTATGGGCATCTTGCCTTTTAGATTTAGCTTATTAGCCTGAGTTAGATGTTTCCAAAATCTTGATGGAGGGTTGTTCCTTGCCTACCCTTGATTCCCCTAAGAGGAATTGGAGTGATTCCTCTATCCTGGACTGTATGTATTACTATACAAATTGTTCTAGGGTCTAGAAGGATTCCTCATATAATCCACATGTTCGAGTTATAATGTTTCACAGTGTTGACCTGGATGTTGTAGTTTGCATATCTTACACTGCATAAACAACATCTTCCCCAGGGCTATTAACAACTAAGCCTCAGTTGATTTTACATGATTGCAAAGACTTATATAGCATATACATAGTTATGTATGTCATATACATAGGTGTGTATCTTTATATGAACATAAACAACATCTTAAAAAACTTCACACGTTTACAATGACTTACACAATCCCTATACATGACTATGTATCTCCAAATTTCCTTCAATTATTTCATTTTATGCCTTGATTTTACCTGAATTCTTCTCGTTTTTGGTCTATGAAGGCAATTATCACTTAAAAATATACTTGAAGCGAAATAAGTACCACAAATACCATAAATGTAGCGCCCCCTCACTGTAGGGTACACATCGGAAAACCCGAAGGTCGCTCCGATACGTATCCCACGATAAAGGTGCACCACCAGAACATTTCCCTAATAATCCACATGGCATCGCAATTATTTAAAACCATAACACAACACGATATCAGAAACCACTAAATTTTAATATCATAATATCAATCACATACAGTCATCCAATAATAGAATAGACAAGTCTATCAGTCCCCTGAACAAAACCAAAAAGGAAACTGATACAAGCATCTATCCTAAGTCATCCTAAAAATCCAACCCAGTTGACCGATCTGTGTGCCATCGCTTCTCCTGCCAGCACGCTCGCACGGTAGGAAAAGGCTATCTCCGGAGCTAGGGGTCTACTCTATCGATCCTGAAAAATTAGATGCAATTTTGGGTGAGTTTGCGAACTCAGTGAGAAACCATCATCGATGGTTCACTCAAATCATGCATTACGCAAATTGCGTACAACACGGCACGGTAATATTCAATTAACAGTATTATATAACAATTTCACAATGAGTCTATAACGATTTACGATGTCGGTAACAATTTACAATAGCATAAAACAGTTCACATCACAATTTGATAATTCATGGCATCACGATTCAAGAATCGTCACACAATTTGGCAATTCAATCACCATGTATATAATGCATATGAGACTCTTTCCGCTTATTTAGTATTGTGCCCAAGTGCTCGATCGGTGTTCGATGGGGGCGCGTGATTTCTCCCTCAAGTTAGCCGGTCGAGACAAGATTCGAGCTCGAGGCTCTTTTCATGATAATAGCAACTTGGTCACATTCCATTATCGATCATGCATTTATGCATGCAATGCGATGTTCGATAATTCAAGATTGATGATTCGATGTATGGCTATAAAAGCCCATGATTGCATTTCCCAATGTCATACATAATCGATCCAATCATGATAGTTCATTCCATCAAGAGAAACATGTCATTCGATCATGTACATTTCGACATTTCAAGAATCATGCAATTTCACATTCTAATACAAGAGAGGCATACCATCCGATCATGTATATTTCAGAAATCATCTGATTTCACATTTGGCAAGTAATTCACGTTGAGCATTTAAGCGATCGAGAATTTGAGAAACCAACTAGGTTACTCACCTGTAACTTCCGAGCTACTGCCTGGAAGTTCTAGCAATGTCCGTGGAATGACGATCCAACGGTGCCTCTATAACAGTAAAATACAGTCCCATTACTAGATGCTCAATTAAATAGTTCAGTAATGCATATGTCCCAGTGAAATTATGTACAATGCATGTTCACGATTTTCCCGGCGCTAAAACCCAATTTATAACTCTTATATCCCAATCTAACTCTTCGCTCAATTGATCGACAATAATTGATCCAATCCTATAATTCGGTTCAATTTCCTCAATTCATAATCCCCATAGTAATTTCCTATCTATCGGGTCAAAACCTCTATTGAAAATCCCAATTAAACTCCAATTGTCTCAATTCAATATTTAGGTCACACTATGAACCATAATCGACCTTATTCTCTATAAATCAATGTCACTTAAATCAATTCTAATTCCTATAATTATCCTCAATTGTAGACCTCTTTCTCTAGTTCATAACGAATCAGGAATCACCTCAATCGGAGGTCTATACCATAAATTATGCCCAATATACTAACAATCATCCCTTCAGAATTGCCATCCTCGCCGTGACCTATGTCCGCTGTCATGACGATATCGGGCTAAATCGCTTCGTCATGACATAAGCCAGAAGGCTCGTCATGACGTATTTCAAGCGCCATGACGAACACTAAATTTATTCGCCGCGGCGAGGCACGCCAGACATCGCGACGTGTGACCGCGCCACCTTCTTCTCCGATCGATTTTCCGCCATTAATGATATTTAAAACCTCCATTAACACTCTAACCACTCAATCTAACCCAATAAATGCCATAAATGCTTGAAACAACTACTAATAACAACATTAAAGCCTTAAACACTTACCAATCACGCTCAAATCCACAAATCTCTAAGAATCGCCGAAAACCCTAAATCTTTCAAACTCCACGATAACTCACTCCAATCCTTCTCAACCTTCATCAATCACAATAAACAAGTTAGCCTTACACAATGAGGAGAAAACCACAAGGAAAATCGAAGGATCTCATCGTTGGGAGAAATCGAAGATCACCGTAGAGGGGAAGAAGAAGAAACGAAATGCCTTAGACCAATTTTCTCGAATTTCTTTCAAACCTATCTATTTATAGACATAGGTCTCCAAATCAGTCCAAATTTCAGTCTCTAAATTTCAATAGCTCAACATTTTAATTTCCTAACAGTATAACCCTAATATTTCCCTTGCCATTGGACCATTCTTTCAATCTATCTGATCAATCGACTATCACTCCAAAATTTCCGGTCCGAGCATTTTCTCCCGAATATCCCAAAAATTTCCTATAAATCACTATCAATTACCAATCACTCTTAAAATATTCTAAATCCTTCATTCGAGCTCACTTACTCTTAATTTCTCAGTTAATTTCAATCCAATATCCGATCACACAATTCAATCGGTTCATACTTCCACTTAAAATGCCGGAAAATCATGAATGCATGTACCTGTGAATAAATGCATATGCAAGAAACCTGTTCCTCTATAATTAGAGGCCAGTAACATGCTCAGTCAGTGAATGCAGTGAAACCTATCAGTGTAACCCAGAATTACTATAATACCCTTGTTAACAGTAACGGGATGTTACAATTCACCCCTCCTAATAAAAATTTCGTCCTCAAAATTTTCTCGAAATTTATTACCTGTCCGATCGAATAAATGAGGATACTGACTCCTCATATGCTCCTCAGTCTCCCACGTAACTTCCTCAGAAGAGTGGTTCTTCCAAAGGACTTTCACCAATGGAATCACCCTGTTCCTCAGCTGCTTGACCCGTGCTCCTATAATCCGTACCGGCTCCTCAAAATAAGTCAAATCACTGGCTACCTCAATCTTCTGAACCGGAATCACATGCGTCGGGTCAGAATGGTACCGTCGGAGCATACTAACATGAAATACATCATGCATCTGGGACATCTCACTCGGTAATGCCAATCTGTAAGCCAACGGTCCTATCCTCTCAAGGATCTCATACGGACCGATATACCGAGGGCTCAACTTGCCCTTACGGCCAAATCTCAGTACTCCTTTCCAAGGAGACACTCGGAGAAACACTCTGTCCCCAACACTGTACTCCATATCTCGCCGATGCTGATCCACATAGCTCTTCTGTCTGTCCTGAGCCGCCTTGATGCGACTCCGGATCAACTGTATCTTATCCACTGTATCCTGAATCAACTTGGGAGCCTCTATCGATCTCATACCCTCTTCATCCCAATACAGTGGCGATCTGCACTGTTAGCCCCAAATTTTTTTTAAAAAGTTAAGCATGATTAGATTAATTAAGCAAGTTAAGTTAGCATAAATTGAATTGAGATTTATTTAACATGTGATAGCATTAAAGGGGTTAAGTGATGAGTTAATGAAATTAAATGAGTTAGTTGGGTTTTAATGAGGTAGGAAAGAAAAGAGAATAAGTGGGCTTGAGAAATTAGTGGGCCTTGAGTAGTGTAAGGAGGATGTAGGAAATAAGAAGGATGGAAGAAGGGAATTGGGCTTAGGGGCCTATGGGCTTAAGTGATTTAAAGAAGAGTATAAAAGGGAGGAGATAAGTGATTTTTAGTAGGAAAAGAAGAGAATTTCGAAAATTAGAGGGAGAGAGGAGAGAAGTGTCGTGAAAGGGAGAAAGGAAGAAGAAAAAGAAGGGCTTGGCTAGGGTTGGTGTTTCCAAGAGATTAAGTGGGTGTTTGAAGAAAGTGCAAGAAGAAAAAGTGAAGAGGAGAAGCTAAGCTACCTTTTGAGCCAAGAAACCCTTGGGTTGAGTTAAGATCTAAGGTAAGTTATGTTTTAAGAGTTGGTTTTAGTTGGGTTTTTGGTGTAGAAGGTTTAAGAATCAAGTGGATTTAGTGATTCTTAAGCTAATTTTATGAAAGAGGTTTTATAGAATTTCATTAGAATTTGTGTTGATATGGGTTTTTATTTTCTCTTGAAATAGAGCAAGAGAGAGGAGAAGAGCAAGAGGAAGAGCTCCATTTAGCAAGGATTTAGCAAGTATAAGGTGGGTTTCACTTTTATCTTTATGTTAGTAATGCTTTAAATACTATCTCCACTAAGGAAAATTAATGTTTTCCAACTACCTTGGAATGAGTGTTGATTGAGTTTTGAATTATGTGTAAATTGAATTGTGATTGCCATATGTGAGAATTTGATTAGTATATGATATTGCTTGAAATTGCCATGAATTGAATGAGCATGAATGAGATCATGAAATGTGAGCTAAGCATGAAATCATTTTCAAGAATCAGCTTTATGGATGTATGAAAATCCATTTTCAGAAAATCAGTCAATGGACAAGACAAGTCCAGTTTTATGCATGAAATTCAGTGTTATGTGGGTTAGTTAAGTCCACCAGCAAAGTCACGTGCACGTTGACCAGTATAGCCTTCTCCCGGCTGCCCGATAGTGGCATAGGATGTTCCTTTTTGGACTCCTCAGCATATGACTACACTTGTGTAGCTCATCAGTAACCCGTGGACTTTTCGAACCATCAGCTATGTGTTACATGTTAAGCTTATGTTTGCAAGAATGAAAATTTCATGGATCATGAACATTGTGTTTTGAGATTGATAAATTTCATGAAATGCATGATTGTATGATTGCTATACCAAAGTGCTAAAAGTATGATTAATGAAGCAATGTAGCTTATTAGCCTAAATATAAATGTGTTACCTACGAGCGAAAGCTCACCCCCACCTTCCCGTCCCATCTCCAGGTGAAGAGCGCGATTTCGAGGAACGAGCATAAAAGGCATACTCTATTGGACACCGAATCTTTTTGGTAAGCTAGGATGATTAAATAAGGATTTTTGAATGATTATTCATGAGTAAAGAAGTTAAGAATTCTTGAAATTGAAATGAAATGGAAGATATGGTTTAAATACGAGATGGATTAATGTGGAATTAATTGACATGTTAATATGCTTAAGGTAAGGAGTCATGAAATTAGGTGGCATGATTTAATGGGATTCAATTATTGTATTTTATGGACTTAATTAGCATGTTAAGGAAATTTAATTAACATGTTGATTAGACTAAGACTATATGACATGGATTAAGTGTATTAAGGTGTTATGAAGGTTGTAAATGTATTAAGGGTTAAATGGGCCTTGGACTCATGTTGGGCTTAAGTGGTGATATAAGAAGAAGAGGATTAAACGAGAGTAAGGAGTTAGGTGGCATGAATAAATACAATTAAATGTGTTAGATGAATTTAAGAGTTTAGAGTTTAATTGGGCCTAAGAGAATAATGGGCCTAAATCAAATGAAAAGAAGAAGAAATGGTTTGGACTTAAGTGATTTAGTAGGATGAGAAGAAAGAAGGAAGAATAAGTGGGCTTGAGTAGTATAAGAGGAAAATAAGAAGGAAGGAATTAAATGAAGTGGACTTGGGCTTGAGTAGTATGAGTTAAATGAATTAGTGGGAGAATAAGAAGAAGAGGAAGAAGAAATGAGATGGGCTTAAGTTGTAGTAGGAAAGAAAAGAAAATAAGGATAAGATAGGCTTGAGAGAATAAGTGGGCTTAAGTAGTTAAAGAAGAAATAGGAAGAAGGAAGAAGAAGAAGGGAGTTAGGTTTGGGCTTTGGGCTTAAGTGAATAAAGAGGAGTATAAAAGAAGAAAAATAAGTGAGTTGTAGGGAAAGAAGAGAGAGGAACGAAAATTTGGAGGAAAAGAGGAGAGAAGTTCGTAAATGGAGAAAGGAGGAGAAAAGGAAAGAAGTCTTGCTAGGGTTTTGATTTCCAAGAGATCAAGTGAGAGTTTGAAGAAAGTCCAAGAAGAAAAAGTGTGGAGGAAGGCTAGAGCTTCATTTTGAACCAAGTCTTCACTTGGTTAGTGGAAGTTTAAGGTAAGCCTTATGTTTAAGTATGAGATTTTAGTTGGGTTATGGTTGAGAAAGACTAAGAATGGAATGGGTATTGTGATTCCAAGATAAATTTCATGATTTGTGTTCTTAGGATTGTTGCATTTTGGATGTCTTTTGATTTGGGAATTTTGTTGATTGTGAGGAAAATGGTGAGAGACAAGAGGAATGGAAAGCAAGGGAAGGTCATTGGAGCAAGGTTTTCAAGCAAGGAATCATAAGGTAGGTTTTATGTTTATAGTTAAATAATGGGCCATTAATATATTTTTTAAAAAAAATTTACGAATCACAACAATGCTTTCAAATTCATTGTTTTTGAATGCCTTGCGAAATTTCAAAAAAATTGATATATCATGGTATGAATGATTTGAAAATGTTATGTGGATTGGATGATTGATGATTTGATATGTGAATGTGGTTGTTATGTGAATTTGCTTGAGGAATGATGATGCATTGCATATGAAATGCTCATGTTCATGAAATGATTTATGAAGATTTGCATGATTTATGCAAAACAAGATTTCCAAGATTTCCAAGATTTTTGCCATAGGGCAATCAAGTTTCAAGTCATGATTATATGTTATGTGGGTTAGGTTAAGTCCACCCAAAAACGTCTAGTGCGCACGATGACCATGAAGAAGCCTTCGCCTACCGCCTGATTGTGGCATAGGATGATCCAAGATACGGACTCCTAAAGATTTGCCCATATAAGCTCATTAAATGAGACTATATGGTTGCCAAGAATTGTGGACTTGCCAAACCATTATGATGTGTTAGGTTGTATGTGTTATATGATGTGAATTGTGATAAGCTGAATTGCATTCATGATTTCATGAAAGTTTGAAAAATGCATGAATTGCGTTTATGATTTTATGAACCTTTGAAAAAAAAATGAATGATTTGTGATTTCAAGAAAATGACAAGAGTTTTGAAGAAAACAATGTTTTATGATTCAAAGGAGATTTATATGGAAATGGACTTCTAAAACTGTTTTGTTCATTATTTAGTTATAAGCATAGAACCTTCTGGGCTCCCCAAGCTCACCCCCTTATTTTCCCAATTTCCAGGTTTTTAGCAAGAAATCAAGTGGAAGTGGATCAAGACAGCTTGTGCTTGTTTTATTGTGTATTTGAAGATTGGTTATGTAAATGTATAATTGCAATTCATATGAGCAATAGAATAAGGTAAATGAGATATTGTTATTGGTCTTGGAAATTTGGCTAGGAAATGCCAAGGAAATTGTAAAACTCTTATGTATGATGATTAATGCAATATGGACTTGAGTATGGTTGTGAATGTACAATTGCATCATTGTATAGCTTGGATATGATTAGATGATTAAGAGTGTGGTTATTGCTTAGAATGGTATTTGGGGATACCTTAGAGTTTAAGCATGGTATATGAGGTTGCATGTTGAGTTTTATGCAGGTGAAAGTATTAGGATTGAAAAATTGGTTAGTTGCATTTTCAAGATAAGTGCTGTCAATTTATGAGGATTTGAACACATTCAGTTACTTCGTCTCATTTGGAGTTAGGAGTAAAAAGTTATGAGGATTTGAACACATTCAGTTACTGTTCATGTACTGTTTCATTGGTCATTGTTAGAGCAGTACATTCAAATGAGGTTTTACCTTGATTAATGATGAAATTAGGTATTCCACTCTTCATGAGAATTGTAGTTCATCTTGTTATCTTTCCATGGAGGTATAGTATGCACATATTGGAGTTAGGATTAAAAAGTTATGAGAGTTGAAAAATGATAGTTACAAGTGGTCTTGAGGAAGAGAGATTTGGAGTTTTGGAAAAATGGCGTGTCCGTTAAACGGACTTCCAGTCCGTTTAATGGACAGCTACGGGTCAAAAGGACCCCTTGTTATGTGTATGTCCGTTAGACGGACACGGATGTCCGTTAAACGGACTTTCTCGGACGAATTGGCACACTTTCACCGGAATGTGTCCGTTTAACGGACAGCTACGAGTCACTTGGAGAAACATGCGTTTTTGACCAATTTTGAGGCCGAATCTCACTTCGAGACCTCTAATACGAGTCGTATATTTTGATTTTATATTTCAAATGGCATAAGAACGAAGTCAGTTGGATAATTGTAGAAAACGTTATGGCAATCGCGCCAAAAGAGTTTCAATTGGATTTTGGAAGTGAGCATGGTCCATTGTTTTGGGCATAAATCCCTCATACGACCTCCAATTGAGGTGAGGCTTCAACCATTGCATTTATAAGACATATATCTTCCTTGATACAAAAATTGGGATTATTTGGAGTTAAATTGAGAAAGTTTGCATCAAAGTAAGTTAAAGGTCGGTTAAGAGAGCATGTTTCCGGTATGAACTCTTTTAGGCTTTTGGAGTGTATCTTGAATTATATAACTCCGATTGAAGCGATTCTTGTTTTAAATTAAACAAGAGTCATAAGGCTATGATTTACAAGAAGATTCCAAATGAATTTAAGATTTTGAGTTTTTCAAATTCGGTGAATGCGTATTGGAAATAAGTTCAAGTATGATGATTAGGTACATGGGCACACTAAGGGACTTTGGTAAGTAAATATTGGGAGCGTTTTGAGCATGAGAATGAATTCATGATGTCTTTAAGGGTTCAAGGGATTAAGAAAAAAAAATTTATAACCCTTTAAAGTAATACGCACGCTCAGGTTTCACGATTTTAAGCAAGAGAGTTGGGTTCCGAAAACGGGATCCAACAGTCGGGATCCAATCTCCGGGTCGGGTTCCGACATTTTGTGGTATCAGAGCGCCGGAATTGAGATCTTATATGGGTGCATATGTAAAAGTTACATACAAGAGCAAATTGTTAAGAGTTTGGGCTAATCGAATTAGCGAATAAATTGAAGTTGTGGATTAGTGGAAATGAGAAATAGTACATGGTCAAACATGACCGATAATGAGTCAATGCATCTGTTGATGAAATCGAATATGGTATCAATGACATACTATGGTGCTTATCCTTGAATGTGGGAAATATGTGAATTATGAGCATGGATTGTTTGAGGAAAAGTAGGGGGACAAGGATTAAGGGGTTCAAGTAGAACTTCATGAAAGTCGAAATTCTTATGGTTTTAAGAAGATGAAACCGGGACCCCAGTGGGTGCATGCTTATAATAAATTCAATAAGCCAAGTTTGTTTTCATTAAATCAAGCAAGAAAATTTCATAATTTAAATTGCATCATAATTATTGCATCAATTGTGCATTGAGTGCATTATGAAATGTTGCATGTTTAATATGTCGATTATGTGAATGATTGATGAAATGACTTTAAAAAGGGGTTTTTCTTTTTAAGAATACAAGTTTATGAAATTATGCTTTCAAACATGATTTGTGCAAGGATATCACGTTGTGAAAAGCAAGTTTACAAGAAAGTGCCATTACGAGCACCAAGATTACAAGTTTTTGAAATCTATGTGCTGTATGAAATATGTGATGATTTTATTTCCACAAGTTTAATTCAATGGCAAATATATATACATACATATATATATATATATGTAAGATGTGAAGTGAAGGATAATGGGACAATGAGATGATTGATAGTAATGTTTGTATAAGTTCAAGAAGGTCAAATTGGTTGTTGTTGGGAGAATTTGTATGGAAATCCATAATTATGCACAAATGAGTGTATTAAGTACATAAGTAGAATATGTGTGAAGATGATAGAGGAAGAAACCTATGATTTAGTGAATATTATTAGTCATAGTTTCCCATGGTTTAAAGCCTAAGTGATCAAGTAGACATAGATTGAGAGTTGTTGATGATGTTACAATGAGGAATAAATTCTAAGATCAAGAGAAGAATATTGTCTAGGATTAATGAAGATCAAAGTATCAATCATGTAAGAGATTGATTTATGAATTGATGAAGATAAGTCTGTGGATAAAATAGGATGATGATAATAGGAGATTGATTAAGACTGCAGGAATAGTATAGATGATTGCAGCAAAAGAATCCTCTTTGGAAGAGGGATTTCATTAAGTTAGAATAAGCAGATCAAATGGTTCATGTTAAGAGTAATCAATGAAAGAACTAATCAGAAAAGAATATGTGATGATTCGAAAGTGAGTACACTCACTATAGAGACCTTGATTGTTAACATGAGGAGCATGTAAGTCTATGTTATATATTACGTGAAAGTATGTTTGGGAGATATTGGTATGACTTGATGAATATATTAAAATCACCCTAATTAAATTTGCAAATAAGTTGCAGATTGTGGAGAAAATCATTCGAGGAAGAAAGTCAATAAGAGGAATCGAAAGGAAAGTGAGTCAATATACCTCATTGAGGAATTAGTTAAGTAAGGAATTACAAGGGCTAATCGAGAGATACATGAGAATTGATAATGATTGCTTAAGTTAACAAATGCCCAATAGCACTATGGAATTGGAGACTATTTGATGATGTATGAAAGGTATTCAGAAAGATGCTAAAAAAATCAAAGAACAATTTGAGAAGAATGGTTTGAATACATGAAGAGAAATGTGTAAAGCTCTAGGAGTGAATTTTGATACATGACCTAGAACTGCAACATTGATGATTGTTTTGAAAGTTTGGAGACAACATATGTACAGGAACATGTATGAGCATGCAAATACAGATCGTAAAAGTACAAGGCAATTACTGAATTGGGAGAATTAAATATGAAACTCAGGAGATTGAGATATGTATCAAAAGACTAGGATTGCACAAGTAAGAGATTCCAAGTGAGGCTAAGTGTTGCATCCGATACATCAAGCATGAATTCGATACTATGATGTCCAGAACTAGAGCAACAAGAAGCATAGCAGGTGGGACATAGTTTATCCCAAATTAAGGATAAAAAGATTGTGAATCTTATTAAAAAATTGATACGGATCTGAATTCCAAGTTCAAATAGGAAGAATGATACCAGGTGAATGAAATAGGAAGTATATGAAATCAATAAAGATGATTAAGTAAAAAGGGTGCTAGCAAAGTACAAATGGTAATATGCGGTATGCATCCTAGCAGGATTACATCGAAAGATCTCTTAGTGATCAAGAATGTCAAATGAGCAAGTGAATGTAGGAATTGATGGTCTTAATTATCAAGAATATGCTTAAAGCATATAGTTGAAGCTCGTAAGGTTATGAGATCCAAGTATAGCTTTAGTTTATTGTAAGTACAAGATCACAGTTCTAGTGAATTCAATCAAATGTGGTATGAAGAATTAGATGATAGAAAGATTCAGCTTTTTAGCATTATGATGATAAGTAAGGTCTACAAGTTATAAAAGGCTAGAATTGAAAAGGTTATGGACAGGTGAAATGAGTGAGTGATAAGAATCAAGTGAAGTAAGAAAGATGAATTAGAAGAATCCAAGAATAGGCATGGAAGTAGTGTGTTAGTTCACAGTCACTTACCATTATTATGATGTGAACATCAAGCATAAGACGAGTTACCCCAGTGATGCTCTCAGAGTTACGTGCTTTTACTCTCATGAGTACATGATTATGAGTATATGTTTAAGAGTGCCACCGTGCCAAGGTGCACTCAAGATCAAATAAGCAGGGTCAGGGTGGTGAGCTATCTGAATAAGTCATGCAAGAATAAGTTGAATCCGTTAATTAAGGATTTAAACCCTTGCCTCTAGATAAGTAAGATAGAAATTTCGAGGACGAAATTTTTTTTAAGAGGGGGAGAATTATTGGACCCCGAATCTTTTTGGTAAGCTAGGATGATTAAATAAGGATTTTTGAATGATTATTCATGAGTAAAGAAGTTAAGAATTCTTGAAATTGAAATTAAATGGAAGATATGGTTTAAATACGAGATGGATTAATGCGGAATTAATTGACATGTTAATATGCTTAAGGTAAGGAGTCATGAAATTAGGTGGCATGATTTAATGGGATTCAATTATTTTATTTTATGGACTTAATTAGCATGTTAAGGAAATTTAATTAACATGTTGATTAGACTAAGACTATATGACATGGATTAAGTGTATTAAGGTGTTATGAAGGTTGTAAATGTATTAAGGGTTAAATGGGCCTCGGACTCAAGTTGGGCTTAAGTGGTGATATAAGAAGAAGAGGATTAAACGAGAGTAAGGAGTTAGGTGGCATGAATAAATACAATTAAATGTGTTACATGAATTTAAGAGTTTAGAATTTAATTGGGCCTAAGAGAATAATGGGCCTAAATCAAATGAAAAGAAGAAGAAATAGTTTGGACTTAAGTGATTTAGTAGGATGAGAAGAAAGAAGGAAGAATAAGTGGGCTTGAGTAGTATAAGAGGAAAATAAGAAGGAAGGAATTAAATGAAGTGGACTTGGGCTTGAGTAGTATGAATTAAATGAATTAGTGGGAGAATAAGAAGAAGAGGAAGAAGAAATGAGATGGGCTTAAGTTGTAGTAGGAAAGAAAAGAAAATAAGGATAAGATAGGCTTGAGAGAATAAGTGGGCTTAAGTAGTTAAAGAAGAAATAGGAAGAAGGAAGAAGAAGAAGGGAGTTAGGTTTGGGCTTTGGGCCTAAGTGAATAAAGAAGAGTATAAAAGAAGAAAAATAAGTGAGTTGTAGGGAAAGAAGAGAGAGGAACAAAAATTTGGAGGAAAAGAGGAGAGAAGTTCGTAAATGGAGAAAGGAGGAGAAAAGGAAAGAAGTCTTGCTAGGGTTTTGATTTCGAGAGATCAAGTGAGAGTTTGAAGAAAGTCCAAGAAGAAAAGTGTGGAGGAAGGCTAGAGCTTCATTTTGAACCAAGTCTTCACTTGGTTAGTGGAAGTTTAAGGTAAGCCTTATGTTTAAGTATGAGATTTTAGTTGGGTTATGGTTGAGAAAGACTAAGAATGGAATGGGTATTGTGATTCCAAGATAAATTTCATGATTTGTGTTCTTAGGATTGTTGCATTTTGGATGTCTTTTGATTTGGGAATTTTGTTGATTGTAAGGAAAATGGTGAGAGGCAAGAGGAATGGAAAGCAAAGGAAGGTCATTGGAGCAAGGTTTTCAAGCAAGGAATCATAAGGTAGGTTTTATGTTTATAGTTAAATAATGGGCCATTAATATATTTTTCAAAAAAAATTTACGAATAAAAAAAATGCTTTCAAATTCATTGTTTTTGAATGCCTTGCGAAATTTCAAAAAAATTGATATATCATGGTATGAATGATTTGAAAATGTTATGTGGATTGGATGATTGATGATTTGATATGTGAATGTGGTTGTTATGTGAATTTCCTTGAGGAATGATGATGCATTGCATATGAAATGCTCATGTTCATGAAATGATTTATGAAGATTTGTATGATTTATGCAAAACAAGATTTCCAAGATTTCCAAGATTTTTGCCATAGGGCAATCAAGTTTCAAGTCATGATTATATGTTATGTGGGTTAGGTTAAATCCACCCAAGAAACGTCTCGTGCACGATGACCATGAAGAAGCCTTCGCCCGGCTGCCCGATTGTGGCATAGGATGATCGAATCGGACTCTAAAGATTTGCCCATATAAGCTCATTAAATGAGACTATATGGTTGCCAAGAATTGTGGACTTGCCAAACCATTATGATGTGTTAGGTTGTATGTGTTATATGATGTGAATTGTGATAAGTTAAATTGCATTCATGATTTCATGAAAGTTTGAAAAATGCATGAATTGCGTTTATGATTTTATGAACCTTTGAAAAAAAAAAGAATGATTTGTGATTTCAAGAAAATGACAAGAGTTTTGAAGAAAACAATGTTTTATGATTCAAAGGAGATTTATATGGAAATGGACTTCTAAAACTGTTTTGTTCATTATTTGGTTATAAGCATAGAACCTTCTGGGCTCCCCAAGCTCACCCCCCTATTTCCCAATTTCCAGGTTTTTAGCAAGAAATCAAGTGGAAGTGGATCAAGACAGCTTGTGCTTGTTTTATTGTGTATTTGAAGATTGGTTATGTAAATGTATAATTGTAATTCATATGAGCAATGGAATAAGGTAAATGATATATTGTTATTGGTCTTGGAAATTTGGCTAGGAAATGCCAAGGAAATTGTAAAACTCTTATGTATGATGATTAATGCAATATGGACTTGAGTATGGTTGTGAATGTACAAT
This sequence comes from Erythroxylum novogranatense, assembly GCA_029891385.1. Taxonomy (NCBI): domain Eukaryota; kingdom Viridiplantae; phylum Streptophyta; class Magnoliopsida; order Malpighiales; family Erythroxylaceae; genus Erythroxylum; species Erythroxylum novogranatense. The sequence goes on from CM057225.1 coordinate 37,921,960, forward strand.
TGCATCATTGTATAGCTTGGATATGATTAGATGATTAAGAGTGTGGTTATTGCTTAGAATAGTATTTGGGGATACCTTAGAGTTTAAGCATGGTATATGAGGTTGCATGTTGAGTTTTATGCAGGTGAAAGTATTAGGATTGAAAAATTGGTTAGTTGCATTTTCAAGGGAAGTGCTGTCAAATTTTCCCAAAATTTGACAGAACTTCGCCTCAATTTTAGACCCTCTTAGGGGTTGAATTAGATCGGGAAGTCTTCATGAATGTTGTAGTAGAAGTTCAGAGATTTCTAATGGTATATCGTTTGTCTCATTTGGAGTTAGGAGTAAAAAGTTATGAGGATTTGAACACATTCAGTTACTGTTCATGTACTGTTTAATTGGTCATTGTTAGAGCAGTACATTCAAATGAGGTTTTACCTTGATTAGTGATGAAATTAGCTTTTGCACTCTTCATGATAATTGTAGTTCATCTTGTTATCTTTCCATGGAGGTATAGTATGCACATATTGGAGTTAGGATTAAAAAGTTATGAGAGTTGAAAAATGATAGTTACAAGTGGTCTTGAGGAAGAGAGATTTGGAGTTTTGGAAAAATGGCGTGTCCGTTAAACAGACATGGAATTCCGTTTAACGGACAGCTACGGGTCAAAAGGACCCCTTGTTATGTGTATGTCCGTTAGACGGACACGGATGTCCGTTAAACGGACTTTCTCGGACGAATTGGCACACTTTCACCCGAATGTGTCCGTTAAACGGACATGGCTGTCCGTTTAACGGACAGCTACGGGTCACTTGGAGAAACATGCGTTTTTGACCAATTTTGAGGCCGAATCTCGCTTCGAGGCCTCTAATACGAGTTGTATATTTTGATCTTATCTTTCAAATAGTGTAAGAAAGAAGTCATTTGGATAATTGTAGAAAAAGTTATGGCAATCGCGCAAAAAGAGTTTCAATTGGATTTTGGAAGTGAGCATGGTCCATTGTTTTGGGCATAAATCCCTCATACGACCTCCAATTGAGGTGAGGCTTCAACCATTGGATTTATAAGATGTATATCTTCCTTGATACAAAAATTGGGATTATTTGGAGTTAAATTGAGAAAGTTTGCATCAAAGTAAGTTAAAGGCCGGTTAAGAGAGCATGTTTCCGGTATGAACTCTTTTAGGCTTTTGGAGTGTATCTTGAGTTATATAACTCCGATTGAAGCGATTCTTGTTTTAAATTAAACAAGAGTCACAAGGCTATGATTTACAAGAAGATTCCAAATGAATTTAAGATTTTGAGTTTTTCAAATTTGGTGAATGCGTATTGGAAATAAGTTCAAGTATGATGATTAGATACATGGGCACACTAAGGGACTTTGGTAAGTAAATATTGGGAGCGTTTTGAGCAGGAGAATGAATTCATGATGTCTTTAAGGGTTCAAGGGATTAAGAAAAAAAAAATTTATAACCCTTCAAAGTAATACGCACGCTCAGGTTTCACGATTTTAAGCAAGAGAGTTGGGTTTCGAAAACGGGATCCAACAGTCGGGATCCGATCTCCGGGTTGGGTTCCGACATACTCCAAGATTTTGTTTTTGATGAAATTCAAGTCATTTTGTTGTAAACAATGCTTTAGATGCATTTCAAGAAAACCGTAGCATTTTGGAAATGTATTTTGAATCATGTTGTAAAAGGGTTTGAAATGCCCTCCAAAGCCTTGTAATAACTTATATTTTCATATGAATGCAAGAATGTTCAGTTATAATGTATTTTGTAAAATCCATGTATGTTTCAAAAACAATTGCATCATTGTATAGCATGAACATGATTAGATGATTAAGAGTGCGGTTGTTGCCTAAAATGGTATTTGGAAATACCTTAGAGTTTAAACATGTTATATGAGGTTGCATGTTGAGTTTTATGCAGGTGGAAGTATTAGGATTGAAAAATTGGTTAGTTGCGTTTTCAAGGGAAGTGCTGTCAAATTTTCCTAAAATTTAACAGAACTTCGCCTCAGTATTAGACCCTCTTAAGGGTTGAATTAGATCGGGAAGTCTTCATGAATATTGTAGTAGAAGTTCAGAGCTTTCTAAGGATATATCGTTTGTCTCATTTGGAGTTAGGGTTAAAAAGTTATGAGGATTAGAACACATTCGATTCTTGTTCATGTTGCAAATATTCTTGTTACATTGGTCTTATTGAGCAGTGACATTTGAGTGAGTTTTTACCTTGAAGAGTGATGGATCTAGCTTTTGCACTCTTCATGAGAATTGTAGTTCACCTTGTTATCTTTCCATGGAGGTATAGTATGCACCTATTGGAGCTAGGGGTAAGAAGTTATGAGTGTTGAAAGATGAGGGCTCCAAGTGGTTTTGAAGTGAGAGGGTTAGAAGTTTTGTAAAATGACGTGTCCGTTAAACGGACAGCCTCGGGTTCCAAAACACTCCTTCCCCTGCCCATGTTCGTTAAACGGACTTGCATGTCCGTTTAACGGACATTTGCGAGCCATTTAGGATCCTGTCACCCGTACCTGTCCGTTAAACGGACAGGGCTGTTGGTTTAACGGACAGCTACGGGAAAATGGGCAAATTGGACTTTGTTAGAGGCCGAATTTGGTTTTGTGATCTTCATAAGAGTTGTAGATATAGATGTCTACTTTCATATGGTGAAAGAACGAACATGAGCCTTGATCGGCGGCTCGTCGTTCGATCCTAGAATCGATCCTTGGAAACCGGTCAAATAAAATTTATACCAAGGATTGCAATACAGGATGCAACCTCGGGTCGACTCTCAAGGAACCAATGCACCAATTGATCCTAGACTAGCCTAATGTTTGAATTATGCATGCAATGAAAGCAATAAAAAAAGGGGGGGTTTTGATTTGATTAACTAAAAATTAAACTAAGCCAAAGTAAGAATAAATGTTTTTGGGATTTTTAGAAAGCTAAACGATTGAAATTAAACAAGTGTGAAATCAAATTACTAAAACTCTCTTGAAAATGTAACTTGGATTATCATCGTTCAAATAATTTTCAAGGTTTGAAATCCACTAAGTTTTGAAATGTAAACCTTAACAACTCGTTAAGTCCAAGAATTTGATTAATCAACTCGATTAGTCAAATCTTGTTAAAACCATTAGTGTGAAAAATTGGATAAACAATTGCAATAAGTTAATCAGATAATAAACAGTTAACCCAACCAAGCACAACTAGGCGATCAAATTAATCGATGTAAAATCCGAATAACATACATGAGACTTCATGTATTTTGACACAGAAAAATCTACAAAAGTAATATCCAAATCTCAACATAATGTCAACACACGGCTAAAACTATTAACCACACTAACCTAGCTATATCAATGCATACTCCAACTCGGATCTATACATAAATATACCTAGACTTCAGACATTAGTGATTACCCCTATTAAGCTTTGGTGAACTCCAATCCTTGCTACATGTTCAAGAGAATGGAGCAACTTAGCCGACCATAACTCTGGATGAACTCTTGTTTGTTGGAATATCACCGTGGTTCATGATTCCAACGACGAGCGAGGAAGGATCTGACAACAAATGATGGACGATGGAGCGGATGAAGAAGCTGGAAACAATGGACGTGATGCAGTGCGGCGAACCCGCAAATAAAAACAGAACAAAACTATTAGAAGCGAAGGAGAAGGCGAAAAGAAGAAGTTAACCTCCGAGTGCGGCCGCTGTTTTTGCCCTAAATGGCAAGATTTTATAGGAGGTTATGCGGGCGGGTCGAACGATGGATTAATTTCCATTTATAGTCAGGTTACCCGACATTCGCTGCGGCGAATGGCTGATGGTCCTTGCGGCCGAATGAGTTTAGTCACTCGTCGCAATGAATAAATTAAATACCATTAATTTCTTTGCGGCGAATGGAGTCTTAGTTAGCCCAAATGAATCTTGCGGCGTGTTGACTTCTTGAATGTTGACTCCTTTGATCCTACAAAATACAACCCATTTGCAGTATCAATTGTCCCAATAAAAATTATGCAGAATTAATGACAATTGATAACAAAATACTGACAATGTGCAATTTATCAAAACTCAATGTGCGGGACCAAAATAAGCATAAAAATCATAGATCAGGAGTCAACAAATGCATAATTACTAAAGAAAACGGGCCTAATTTATAGTATAAATTTGGTCCAATCAAATTCCCCCACACTTAAACCTTTGTACTCCTGAACAAAGCTTATAAGAGTCAAAAAGGTACAAGAGTAAAAGAAAATTCTGCCCATGCTCAAACAACAACCAAAATTGACTCAATCCACTTTATCAGAATTCGAATGCAGCAAATTGAAAGAGTGCTAATAAAACAAACATTGAAAGAATTTAAGCACATGAGATTGAACAGCAGAGAATCACTCAGGATATGATGTTTACGCTCAACTCACTTGTATAGTAGGGATATTTTTCTCTCAATCTACTTAATACATCTCCTACCATAGGCTTGTATCAATTTTATTTCTCCTGTAACATCCCACCCCCTCCTGGATGGGTAAAATAGTAAACTTGGCATAGGATGAGATTGGTAAGGAATAATTAGTACTGTTCGTGCATAATAGGATTGATACACAGTATCAATTGTGTACATGGAATTACAGTAAATGCATTCATGACATTCCCGGTAATTGGGCCTAACGGTATTTTATTGTGATTAACGTGGTTATGGGATTTAAAAAAAAATTGTTCTGAGTGCGCTATTAAGCGTTTTACATTTTTGGGATTTATAGAATTTTCTGGAATTTTCGGAGAAAATTCCGGACCGCAAAATCGCCAGAATGGCAGCTAAACTTGTTTTGGAGTAGAAAAGGTGATTTTCGTGATTGAAAAATTATTTGGAGTGCATCATTACTGTTTTATAATTTTAGGAATTTCATTAATTCTCAGAAAAATAATTGGGAAATTCTCGGACCGAATAAATGCCAATTAGCGAACAGTTCGATTCTCGGTAGCAAAATTGCTACCCAATCGACATTGTAATATTGGGTATTTTATTTTGGGACTGAAAGTAGGGCCATTGGAGTGAAATGGAGTAAAATTTTGGACTGGATTAAACAAGTATAATTTGACTTTTCTTTGAATTTGAAACCAATCAAATTTTGCCATTTAAAAGCAACATTAGTGCACCCTCTCATTGCTCTCTCGGACATGTGTTGAAAGAAGGAAGGAAAGATGATTTTGTGCCTTATGTATAGCCATCCAAACACACAAAACCAACTCTTCTTTTAAACCATCGATTTTGCTCTCTTCTCATCTTTCTCCATAACTTCAAGCTCCTCTCTTTGATTTCCTCAAAGCTAGAAGATGAGTCTTGAGTATATTTGAGAAGGAAGGGGTTGATACTTTGGTGTAGAAGTTAGAAAGTGGTTGTTGAAGGTTTGAAGGAGGGTTTGAATTAGGTAAGTTGTTATTTAAGGTTTGAGTTTTAAATGTTGTTTTACATGGAAATAAATGTCATGATAGTATGGGGTAGTTAATATAAGGATTTAAAGCATGTATAAGGTTCATGTAGACATTAAAGTGTTGATTATTATGATTAAAGTAAGGGCATAAAGCTAAGTGATGACTGAATTGAAAGTAATGATATGGTTTGATTTTGAATTGAATAGGGATAATTATTTGAGTCTTTGAATGGAGGAATTTAATGCTGTAAATTTTCAGTATTAACCCTAGTATATGTATGACTGGAGTAATATTTAATTTGTATTTATTTTGATGTCTAGTGATGTGAAAAGGCATTGGAAGTGGTTGAACTAAGGTTAACCTTAAATCTGGAAAATTGGAATTATAAGTGATGTTACTGTTTTATTCATAACTTAATGTGTAGAAATGAAAATGAGGTAAGGTTAGTGGCCACTGAAACTTTGGGATGTTGGCTTCAATTTAGTGTGAAATAGGTGTTATTGAATTTCAATGATAGAGGGGTGAAATTTTGCATGGAAAGTTACTGTTCCATTGCCTGTGAACAGTAACCGCAACCATGACATCTGAGTTTTGTTGATTTTATGAATTAATTGAGATGGAATTAGGAGAATGGTCTTCATGGAAGTTGTAGAATATTTGATTATCTTTCCATTGCTACCGATCTTGCTATTTTGGAATTATATATTGGGAGATATGAACTGATTACTAATGACTGGTTTTGAGCATTTTGGATGAAACCTAGTTTAAGTGTGATTTTGTGAGTTTACTGATTTGAGGCAATTTTAACATTTTATGTGGACTGAATTGGTGTGAGTGAGCTTCTGAAAAGTTGTAGAGGAAGAGATTACCTTGAAAATGACATATGGTTTGTAATTTTAGAAGTCAGAATTGGGAGTTATGATTTTCAAAGATTGACCCTACATTAGGTTATGAATGGCTGATGATAACAGAAACTTCCATAACAATTTTGAAATTGTTAGAGATCGAATTGGGTGTTGAGTGCTTCATGAAAAATGAAGTTTATGATGTTATCTTTACAAGGATATAAAGTTCTGAATTTATTGACTTGTATATAGGAGTTATGCTTGTTGTAATGTTACTGCCCATATTGAAGGATTTCAGGGACAGTGACATAGAATGAATTAATTGACTGGTTTAGAAATAGAATTTGATTCTGGGTTGTTCATGAAAGTTGTAAAGGACATTGTGAACTTATTGACCATATTTTTGTGGTAATTTATTACTAAGGAATCAGTGAGTTATGAAATTGAAATTGTACTGCCCTGTGTTGATGGAAATTGAGTAGGCAGAAGGTTTGATGGATTATTTGACACCCTTAGGGTTGGAATTGATTTTTATGGTCTTCTAGAGAATTGTAGAGCTTTTCATAAGCTTTCCAATGAGGTATAGTGGGCATTTTTCTGATTTGTGTGTTAAAAGTTAGAGTAATTGGAAATTGGAATTTCAATCTGGAAAGAAGGAGGGCAAGGAAAGGGCCGTCTCGCGAGGGCGACGTTTCGCCTCGATGGCGAATCAAGGAGCTGGTCGCGAGGGCGACGCCTCGCCCTCGCGACGAAGCGAGGTGTATCTGCCTCGCGAGGGCGACGCCTCGCCCTCGCGACAAAGCAGGATGATTCCGCCTCGCGAGGGCGGCGTCTCGCCCCCGCGAGGCAGGCTTCCGGATAGATATATATATATTATTGTTTTGCTTTTTATTTGGTATTAAATTGATCCGATTGTTCTTTTGTCAATTTCTTTCCCGTCCGACGTCCGATTGACCTGATTCCAGAGGCATCGGATTCGTTGAACATTTAATTTCATATTATGAAAGCAGGGAATTTTAGGCAGAATTTGGCGTAGCCCCTATTGATTTTAACTTGTAAACACTGCTTTATTTAATTGGGGACCTCAGAGGTCCGAATTGTGCACGTCGGCGCCTATGAATTTCTAATTTTCATAGAATTTTATTATGGGAAAATATTGAGTTAGGACCGGAATTCATGAACATGCATATTTCATCAACATGAGCACAAATTTCATATTTAGTGACTCGTATTTTTCCGATTCATATAGAGGCCCAATTGGAGCGTCGATTGACCGAGCGTCACGAGGCTTTCCGGCATTAGCTCGGAAGCAATAGGTGAGTAACCTAGTTGGTTTCTCAAATTTCGGTTGTGTACATGCTTAACGTGAATTACGTGCAAGGTGAATTGTATGATTTCGGCATGTATAAAAGTGGATGATTGTATTATATGATTTTACTGTACTGAATGATACTGATATTGGTAGACTAGGCTTTATAGCCATTATACTGAACACTGCTATACTGGGCTTTATAGCCATATCGTGGATTCACTGATACACTAGGCTTTATAGCCAAACACCGTGTACATTCTTGCATCTTGCATCGCATGCATAATTGCATGATCGATAATGGGCGTGCCCCAAGTCGCTATTATTACCGATAAGAGCTTGAGCTCTCATCTTCGTCTTGACCGCCTCGAGCCCGAGGGAGAAATCACACGCCGCGTCCCACCGAACAACGGTCGAGCACTTGGGCACAATACTGAATAACTGGAAAGAGTCACATATGCATTGCATTCGCATAAATGACTGTTTTGTGACATGTACTGCTTTTTGTAATGGCATGAATTCTGTGAATGGTTTCTTTATACTGGATATGGTTAATGATTGCTTATTGGTAATTGATGATTACTGTACTGTACTGTACGCCATGGGCGTAATGCATGATTTGAGTGAACCATCGATGATGGTTTCTCACTGAGTTCGCAAAACTCACCCAAAATTTGCATCTATTTTTCAGTCTGAAGAATACCCCGTTGACACGGGAGTATGTCTCTTGTAGACGAGTAAAGGTTAGAGGTCGGGATCGGTTAGGTATGCGCATTAGTGTTTTAGTAAATTGTATTCATGATCCTTTGTATAACAAGGCATTGTATTTTCTTGAGCCATTGTGATAGTAATATTTTCTTGCATTGGTGATTGTAATTATGACCGGATGACCGTAATAATGAAACGGGATTCTATTAAACACGGATTTTATTTACTTACTTGTGTTTGCCGTGTGAGCGTGGAGTTAATGGCTACAAAAAAAAGAGAAAAAAAGTGTATCTTGAATTTTAAATCGACCGATGTAGTACGCCACTCTCGTGGGACACGGACTCGGATATCACCAACGATATCGGGTTGAATTGAGACGGGTGTGGGGTGTTACATTAGGTGGTATCGAGCCCGATGATACGTAATGTATCCGGGCACGATTTGGAACATAGGTTGCATGCATTTGGGTCGGCGTCATTGCGGATCGTGGTAATCGATCCCTAGTCGAGTCGCTCGAGGATAAATCTTATGGGTGCATAAGTGTCAAGTGATTAAGTGAGAGAAGAGTGATACTGGATTAGAGTATAAATCCCAAAGGGGATAATCAATTAGGAAAGGATAAAGGAAAAATGGATAAGAAGATTGAAAATTGTACTGGGTTAGAAACCCTTATAAGTGATAATGAATGATCGTATTAAGCCTGGGCGATTAAGAATTTCCGAATTAAATTGACAATATTATGGTGACAGAAAAATGCAGATGTTGAGAACTGGGAGAGATTCATTAGAGATATGGGAAGTTTATTGGTTATAGTAGATCTAAACGAAATTAAAAGCCCGGGATAGTTAGGTAATTACAGTTCTGACTGTATATGACATGAAAGGGGGAAATATTGGAATTGAGTAAAATGTAGATGGTCCAATCGGGCATATTTTGATTCACTGTATTCAAGTTAGAGATTAGTAGAGTTTATAGGCGATGATAATAGCGAAATGGAAAGAAGCTCGATAAAATCTTTATAACGGTTTATTGAGAACCGAAAGAATCGAAAAGGAAAGATGTTGATGCCTATTTGAGTGAGAAAAATGTACGATAGATGAAATGAATTAGGAAATGGTTATGAACTAGACCGCATAAGTTTGAGACTGAAATTGTTAGGTGATTATGGTGCTTGAGGTTGGAAATTGTATGATAAAATCGTAAAGGAAAAAACAGACGATGATTTCTCTTGATGGTGTATCGAAATCTTGAATTAGGTGTATATGGACACGAAAATGGTAAATGGATACGTATATAGATAGAGATAAAATGGAGTGGTATCAACGATTTTGTCGGGTATTGGGGAATGTGAACACCGATCATAGACCTGCTTGAGGAAAATAGAAGATAAGTAGCGAAAAAAAAAAAACAGGATCATAAGTGATAAAGCCAAGTTGATATGACCTTACAAGGTCAAGTCGCATCGAACGGATATGTGAATGAGTCATACGCTTAAATGATATGGTGAGAATGAATCAACCACAATAGTGGTGTATGAAAAGAGTTATTGTATTTAAATCGATTCTTGTTAGGGATATCTATTGGACAAGAATGTTGATTGTGACTAATGAAAATGAAATGTATATTCTGATCTATGGAAATCATAGAGGAAACGGGCGGTAAATGTTTAGAGTGATTATAAGTGTGAAGTTCTTAAGAGGTTAAAGTAAGACAAAGGTGGAATGAGTGTACCTGTATGAGAGGAACTGAAAAGTGATTCTGGTATAGATTATAGAACAAGTGGTAAAGAAAGTGTTTAAGTGACTGTCATAAGGAACCTTCGTGAAAGGAATGTTCTGATATTTAAATTATGGCATAAAATTGTTCTAATTGAGATTGTACGTATAGTGAAGAAGGATTGAAAAGCAATTAGGGATAATAATTGATTGATGAGACTTTTGTGAACCGTATAAAGATGGTATCAAGACGAACGGTCAAATGGATAGAAGTACGGACAAAATTAAAGGTGAAATTGGGACATAGCTCATCTAGTTGAGGTTATCTGCACTGTATGGACAGAAATGTAAAGTATCTAATATGAGTGAGATTTTAATTTGAGGTGATTCTATTGCAATGTGAAGTGAATCGATCTCCAGTTATGATGCAAAACTGTTGAGGAATTTAGATTTGAAACGAAGAATAAAAGAGTCCCGAATTTTTGGAGGTTTAAATATAGATGACAAGGTATTAACATATGTTGATAGGAATGATACGAAAACAAATGAGAAGAGAAAATGAAAAAGAGTAACTCTGAATGGAGACAAGAGGGTCAAAAAGGGAAACTGACAATGAGGTGATGTAGTGACACCTTCATAAAGAAATTGCAGATACACTGATTGTGGACTCAATGAAAAGGGTAAACGATGTATGGTAACGTCAATAAGACCCTAATAGGGAATTATGCAAGGTAAGCAAATGGTAGTAACTGTGATTAGAGATAGAATGTGTTTAGAAGTGTTGAACAGTGAAAAGTAAAAAGAACGATGGGACTAATTGAGGAATCTGATACTGATGATATTCATACATTGGAAGAGTGGGCAGTGAGTATTGAACTGCGATAATATGTGGAACAAGTATGAAATAAATTGAACTGACTGTGATAAATGGTATTAGTGCCATTCTCATTATTGAAAGCCTTGGACCGTAGATTCCTATAAGGATACACCGGGTTAATTTGAGGAAAGAGGCGGTATAAATACGACAATGCTTTGCAATGAATGGATCAATTCTGAGATATTGGGGTTTTCAATGAATGTCAAGCATATCAGGGGAAATTGTGAAGTGTTTCTGGAAAATTGAAGTTGTAAAAAAAATAGTGATACAAAAGGTAAATAGTGCAGAAAGTAAAGGGGGGAAATCTTATGATGAGTTTGAATATACGAATGGAATTGGAAAACTATAGTGAACAAAAGTTGAAGAAGAAGTAAGTGTACCCGGTAAAAAGGTATAAGAACAAGAAAGTGAACTGTCAAAGTTAGACATTCTAGTCAGCATATTTGAAAAGTGAAATTGAGTAATTGTAGGTATAGAATGAAGTGATTCTTGGCTCAAGTGTTTATAGGTTGAATGTCGGTTTGATTATATTCTTGTTATAGAGTTTTGATTCACTGGAGAATATATCTTTGTTACATTCTTGAGATTACTCTTGGGAGTTAAAGACCGTAATGGGTTTGAGACTAAAATGTGTGAGAAAAAGGAAAGTGACTTAGGAAGACTGCATGGTTAGCTAAAGTGGAATTTGGATCGGACAAATGAGACAGAGTAAACTGTATATCCGGATAAAGTGTGTGAATACTATAGAATATTGATTTGTCTTACGAGAATCGATTTTGAATATAAAGTGAATGACATAGGATAAATGACTGCATTAGGTACATTGTTACTGATTATAGTGAAGTGGAATTAAGTGTCACTGTATTGGTACCCAAGGAATGTAAATTGTCCCTGATGTGGTTAAGGGAGGTACCAAAGAAATGGAAACGTACTCAATGGAATACGAATTGGACTATATGGCACTGTAGGAAAAAGGTATTAGAAGGATAAAATGTGATCAGCGAATAGATTTGAAAATACTGAACTGAGTCAATATCGGAACCAAAGGTAGTGCCTATTCTAGAAATGGCAAGTGAGATAGCTAAGAACATGAGATCGTCAACTAATAGTCTTGTCAAATCCGTCTACTGTACTAAGTGATAACGAGTTAGCCAAATCGATGGCGAACCACGGTCGAGAGTGGTTATAGTGATCACTCGATAAGTGAATTATTAAGTGGAAAAGTGTATAGGATATATAGACTCATATGATTATTGTCATAGTGAATCGTTGACTGGGAATTTCGAGGACGAAATTCTTATAAGGAGGGGAGAATTGTAACATCCCACCCCCTCCTGGATGGGTAAAATAGTAAACTTGGCATAGGATGAGATTGGTAAGGAATAATTAGTCTGTTTGCAGATAATAGGATTGATACACGTATCAATTGTGTACATGGAATTACAAAATGCATTCATGACATTCCGGTAATTGGGCCTAACGGTATTTTATTGTGATTAACGTGGTTATGGGATTTAAAAAAAAATTATTCTGAGTGCGCTATTAAGCGTTTTACATTTTTTGGGATTTATAGGAATTTTTCTGGAATTTTCCGGAGAAAATTCCCGACCGCAAAATCGCGATGAATCGCCTAAACTTATTTTGGAGTAGAAAAGGTGATTTTCGTGATTGAAAAATTATTTGGAGTGCATCATTACTGTTTTATAATTTTAGGAATTTCATTAATTCTCGAAAAATAATTGGGAAATTCTCTGACTCGATAAATCGCCAATTAATAACAAATTCGATTCTCGGTAGCAAAATTGCTACCCACCGACATCTTGTAATATTGGGTATTTTATTTTGGGACCTAAAGTAGGGCCATTGGAGTGAAATGGAGTAAAATTTTGGACCGGATTAAACAAGTATAATTTGACTTTTCTTTGAATTTGAAACCAATCAAATTTTGCCATTTAAAAGCAACATTAGTGCACCCTCTCATTGCTCTCTCGGACATGTGTTGAAAGAAGGAAGGAAAGATGATTTTGTGCCTTATGTATAGCCATCCTAAACACACAAAACCAACTCTTCTTTTAAACCATCGATTTTGCTCTCTTCTCATCTTTCTCCATAACTTCAAGCTCCTCTCTTTGATTCCCTCAAAGCTAGAAGATGAGTCTTGAGTATATTTGAGAAGGGAAGGGGGTTGATACTTTGGTGTAGAAGTTAGAAAGTGGTTGTTGAAGGTTTGAAGGAGGGTTTGAATTAGGTAAGTTGTTATTTAAGGTTTGAGTTTTAAATGTTGTTTTTACATGGAAATAAATGTCATGATAGTATGGGGGTAGTTAATATAAGGATTTAAAGCATGTATAAGGTTCATGTAGACATTAAAGTGTTGATTATTATGATTAAAGTAAGGGGCATAAAGCTAAGTGATGACTGAATTGAAAGTAATGATATGGTTTGATTTTGAATTGAATAGGGATAATTATTTGAGTCTTTGAATGGAGGAATTTAATGCTGTAAATTTTTCAGTATTAACCCTAGTATATGTATGACTGGAGTAATATTTAATTTGTATTTATTTTGATGTCTAGTGATGTGAAAAAGGCATTGGAAGTGGTTGAACTAAGGTTAACCTTAAATCTGGAAAATTGGAATTATAAGTGATGTTACTGTTTTATTCATAACTTAATATGTAGAAATGAAAATGAGGTAAGGTAAGTGGCCACTGAAACTTTGGGATGTTGGCTTCAATTTAGTGTGAAATAGGTGTTATTGAATTTCAATGATAGAGGGGTGAAATTTTGCATGGAAAGTTACTGTTCCATTGCCTGTGAACAGTAACCGCAACCATGACATCTGAGTTTTGTTGATTTTTATGAATTAATTGAGATGGAATTAGGGAGAATGGTCTTCATGGAAGTTGTAGAATATTTGATTATCTTTCCATTGCTACCGATCTTGCTATTTTTGGAATTATATATTGGGAGATATGAATTGATTACTAATGACTGGTTTTGAGCATTTTGGATGAAACCTAGTTTAAGTGTGATTTTGTGAGTTTACTGATTTGAGGCAATTTTAACATTTTATGTGGACTGAATTGGTGTGAGTGAGCTTCTGAAAAGTTGTAGAGGAAGAGATTACCTTGAAAATGACATATGGTTTGTAATTTTTAGAAGTCAGAATTGGGAGTTATGATTTTTCAAAGATTGACCCTACATTAGGTTATGAATGGATGATGATAACAGAAACTTCCATAACAATTTTGAAATTGTTAGAGATCGAATTGAGTGTTGAGTGCTTCATGAAAAATGAAGTTTATGATGTTATCTTTACAAGGATATAAAGTTCTGAATTTATTGACTTTTATATAGGGAGTTATGCTTGTTGTAATGTTACTGCCCATATTGAAGGATTTCAGGGACAGTGACATAGAATGAATTAATTGACTGGTTTAGAAATAGAATTTGATTCTGGGTTGTTCATGAAAGTTGTAAAGGACATTGTGAACTTATTGACCATATTTTTGTGGTAATTTATTACTAAGGAATCAGTGAGTTATGAAATTGAAATTTGTACTGCCCTGTGTTGATGGAAATTGAGTAGGCAGAAGGTTTGATGGATTATTTGACACCCTTAGGGTTGGAATTGATTTTTATGGTCTTCTAGAGAATTGTAGAGCTTTTCATAAGCTTTCCAATGAGGTATAGTGGGCATTTTTCTGATTTGTGTGTTAAAAGTTAGAGTAATTGAAAATTGGAATTTCAATCTGGAAAGAAGGAGGGCAAGGAAAAGGGCCGTCTCGCGAGGGCGAGATCAAAGGAGCTGGTCGCGAGGGCGACGCCTCGCCCTCGCGACGAAGCGAGGTGTATCTGCCTCGCGAGGGCGACGCCTCGCCCTCGCGACAAAGCAGGATGATTCCGCCTCGCGAGGGCGGCGTCTCGCCCCCGCGAGGCAGGCTTCCGGATAGATATATATATTATTGTTTTGCTTTTTATTTGGTATTAAATTGATCCGATTGTTCTTTTGTCAATTTCTTTCCCGTCCGACGTCCGATTGACCTGATTCCAGAGGCATCGGATTCGTTGAACATTTAATTTCATATTATGAGAAAACGGGAATTTTTAGACGGGAATTTGACGTAGCCCCTATCGATGAACTTGTAAACACTGCTTTATTTAATTGGGGACCTCAGAGGTCCAATTGCATGCACCGTCGGCGCCTATGGATTTCTAATTTTCATAGAATTTTATTATGGGAAAATATTGAGTTAGGACCGAATTCATGAACATGCATATTTCATCAACATGAGCACAAATTTCATATTTAGTGACTCGTATTTTTCTCGATTCATATAGAGGCCCAATTGGGCGTCGATTGACCGACGTCACGAGGCTTTCGGCATTAGCTCGGAAGTAATTGGTGAGTAACCTAGTTGGTTTCTCAAATTTCTGGTTGTGTACATGCTTAACGTGAATTACGTGCAAAGGTGAATTGTATGATTTCTGGCATGTATAAAAGTGGATGATTGTATTATATGATTTTACTGTACTGAATGGTACTGATATTGGTAGACTGGGCTTTATAGCCATTATACTGAACACTGCTATACTGGGCTTTATAGCCATATCGTGGATTCACTGATACACTGGGCTTTATAGCCAAACACTGTACATTTACTGCATACTGTACTGCATGCATAATTGCATGATCAGATAATGGACGTGCCCCAAGCTGCTATTATTACTGATAAGAGCTTGAGCTCATATCAGTCTTGACCGCCTCGAGCCCGAGGGGAAAATCACACGCGTCCCCAGCAACACCGATGAGCACTTGGGCACAATACTGAATAACTGGAAAGAGTCACATATGCATTGCATTCGCATAAATGACTGTTTTGTGACATGTACTGCTTTTGTAATGGCATGAATTACTGTGAATGGTTTACTGTTACTGGATATGGTTAATGATTGCTTATTGGTAATTGATGATTACTGTACTGTACTGTACGCCATGGGCGTAATGCATGATTTGAGTGAACCATCGATGATGGTTTCTCACTGAGTTCGCAAAACTCACCCAAAATTTGCATCTATTTTTCAGGTCCTGAAGAATACCCCGGTTGACACGGAGTATGTCTCTCAGACGAGTAAAGGTTAGAGGTCGGGATCGGTTCGTGTATCGCATTAGTGTTTTAGTAAATTGTATTCCGCATCCTTTGTATAACAAGGCATTGTATTTTCTTGAGCCATTGTGATAGTAATATTTTACCGCATTGACCGATTGTAATTATGATTGGATGACTGTAATAATGAAACGGGATTCTATTAAACACGGATTTTATTTACTTACTGTGTTTGCCGTGTGAACGTGGAGTTAATGGCTACAAAAAAAAAGAGAAAAAAAAAGTGTATATTGAATTTTAAATCGACTGATGTAGTACGCCACTCTCGTGGGACACGGACTCGGATATCACCAACGATATCGGGTTCGGGTCGGACGGGTGTGGGGTGTTACATCTCCACTACAAGGACTATCAATTTGAAGATCAAGAGGTCTTTAAGGGTTGTAATGAGCGGAAGGCTAAATGAATGGATGATGTGAGAAAAAGAAAAATATGAGCATGGCATAAAATGAGGGATCGATGTCGATAATCTATACTGAAACTAGACCTCTACTAAACTAAATTTTGATTGAATTTTTTTTTTTAGATACTAATCCCATTTTGGGATTCAATACACATTATTATCCCTTTTTTGGAATAAACAAGACTAACTTTTTTTTTCACTAAAAATAGAACAAACTGACTATTGACGTCATCTGAAAATAATGCATGCAAATGCTCATAACAAGAAGGCTCAAAGGGGCTAGCAAGGGAACGGTGTTTAGGGGTTGGTGTTTGGGGAAAGGGCTGAAAGAAAGAACGCCTCTATCATATCCACAAAAATCTAGTCCATCAAGCTTTGAGTAAAAACTGACACAAGTTCTAGAGAAGCATGAACTAAGCAGATGCACACACAAAATATAGAAGAAAATCTTTGGCTCGAATATCCTTCCAACAAGGTTTTGTCTCAATGATCAATCTCAAAACTTAAAACTTAAAATGCTACCTTGTTAGCATGCTCCCATTTACTTTGTTTTGAAAACTTCAAAAGTTAAAATTTTGCCAAAACCAATTATCGTTCAAGAATGGAGAGCATTTTCACAAAACTCAAGTATCGGTTTGAAACTTATAAGGGCTTTGCATGCAAGGCCACAAAAGAACGAGTGCAGAAAATGTTTGATTGAGTCCAAATTTATCAGTAAAAGCAACGGGCCCACAAAATTATGCACAAGTTTTAATAGGTGTACAATGCAAAATATAAAAGGGAACGGCTCCCCCACACTTAAACATGGCATTGTCCACAATGACAAAAGTAGCAAACACAGAGGAAGCGAAACAAAATAGACAAAACAGAAATGTGGATATATCATTAAGCACAAAAATGTAATGTACAAAAAGAGGATCCGAAGAACGAACTAAAAAGTACAACGAAGAAAAGAAAATATAGAAAAAACAACAACAAAAGAAAATAAAAAGCCTAGACTATGTGGCAAGATCGTCAGCTGGCGGGGCAGCAGTAGAAGAGCTACGAGCATCTGAAGAAGCCGGTGCCTGAGGCGGAATAGGCAGCCCGAGGTGGGCCGCAATCATAGTGAGCAGGGAATGCGTGGCGGCCACCTGAGTCTCAAAAGAAGTGAACCGGGCCTGAAGCTGAAGGAATTCCTCACGCAGCAGAGCCACCTCAGAAGGAGCGGGGGGAACAGAGGGCGGGGAGGGTTGACGAGGCAAAGCCTCGGGGGAAACAGGAAGGACGGGAGAAGGGGCTCTAGGTAAGGGTGGGGAAGAAGATGCTGAAGCAGGTTGGGCAGGAGGTGGGGGTGGAATGGCACGTGGCTGACCTAAACGGACATAGACAAATGGAGAGGCAGGCGAAAAGGTGAGATCGGCAGGATGTTCCGGGACTCGATAGGTCCGGAACAGATCGGAAATGAGATGGGGGAAAAGGAGTTTGTGTTTAGGGTTAGTGGAGAGAACACACTGGCGAAGGGCAGCGGAAATGGCAGGGGCTAGGTCTACAGGGACGGCGATCATCGCCAGTAGATATATAGGGCCTGCTCTTTGGGGATGTTGGAAAGATGGAGGGTCGGCATAATATTGTTACATATAAAATGTAACCAAGGACGAGCTTCAGGAAGGAGGGTGGTTCGACGGATGTATCGTTGAGAACCACGGGTTGAAGCCATCGAGACCTGCGAAGCGAGAGTACCAATGACTTCCTCCCATGGGTAATTACGGAGAAGGCTCAATATTGGCAATGAGGGACGACGGAAGATGGTAATGCTCACGGATAATTACGGAAGTGAAAACATCGGGAATGGAAACACCGGAAATTAATTCCGTAGGTGTGGAGTAGCGAGCATATGAATAGTATTGGCGGACAAATGTGAGGTTACCAATAGAATTAGGTTGAGCAAGGCCGCATAAGTCTAATTCAAAAGTCGACGGACAAAAGGGTTTGTTGCAGGGTTAGAGGAAATGGTTTTCCTTAAGTATATCTTGACCGGCAACACGAGTTGCCACCGATCGTCTCGTGATCTACCGGACGAGAGGAAAACGGAAGGTTGCGAGAAAGGGAAATGGTGTGATCGAAGGAAGAAGAGGATGGTCACGCTGGTCTAGAGGCTTGTTTCATTCTAGGCATAATCCTCGCACACACAAACGTTAGAACGAGCATTAAACTAAGAAAATTACACGTAATCAAAGTTCTTGAGACATTCGCCGCAACGAATGTGAGCATTCATCGCGGCTAGAGGAGACTTCGCCATTCGCCGCAGCCAACAGGATGTTCATTGCAATGAATCTGGCATCTTCGTCATTGCGGCTAGCAAGAACATTCGTCGCAATGAACCGACATTTCTCGTTCGTCGCGCGAATGGTGATTCTCATGAATCGATTCGGGCGAACAGCGTTCACTGTTTGCCTCAAATCTAACGAATAACAACGAAAATGGACAAGAGGAGAGAATAGGAACACTTACAGAAGGGTTAAAACGCAGTTGGAAGGAGATTGGAGGAGATTGGGAGCTTCAAACAGCAGAGGGCACAGAGAGGAGCAACGACGAGGCAGCGAAGGTGGCAGCGAAATGAGGAGGGAAGGAGAAAGAAAAAGAAGAAGAAGAAGAAGACGCGGGAGACGAAAGGACGCGAGAGAGGAAAAGATAGAAATGGCCCTCGGACAAAAGAGATGTCCAACGGTCCGTAGGGCGGAGATGTCCTTATTCGCCGTGACGAAGCGGTCCACCACATGACGAACAAGTAGTAAAACCCTAGATTCTCTTTCATTGCGGCGAACTACCCGTAATGATCACAATGTCTAAGGATCCTACTCGGTTTGCACAATCATTCAATTAATCATCCTACATATCAACCATTCTCGCCAATCTAATCATGCTTTATTAGGAAGAACACAGAGCTAACAAAGGGAAACACTTTATTCAAACGGAAAGGAAATCCTACCTAACTACAAATTAAACCTCTTTCGTTGGGTCTCTCCCCACACTTAATCAACACATTCATGCAACACAACATATCAAATCAAATCAAAGAACGTGCACAAATATATATCGAAAAGGCAGGAAGAGAAACACCTGGTGCTCACGGTGGATCTTGTAGCTCGGGGTGGACGGGCAGTCGATATCCAAGCTCCATGTCAACAGCTTGGGTCTTGGCGACTCCATGTCCATTCCCATATCCGAATAGGCACCGCACTATCATCAAAATAATCTTCTCCAAGAGAGTGTCGAGGATGGGTCAAAGTGTGGCTGAAATCAACACATGCATCATCCACAAGCACATCACATATTCACCCCAAGCAAGGAGTAATCCTCGTTAGGGTGCTTCATAGCTTCATACATGTTGAAGCTAACGTGTTGATCACCAACCTCCATGGTGATCTTTCCTTCCTTCATATTAATCATTGTGCTCGCAGTCGCAGGAAGGGTCGTCCAAGGATCAGAGAAGTGTCCTGCACCACTTCAGAGGTCATGTCCAACACGTAAAATCGGCGAAATACTAAACCTTTCACTTGGACCAAGATGTCCTCGATGATTCCCACCGGATGTCGGAATGATCTATCACCAACCGAAGACTACCAAGTAGGCTTTATGCTCTTAACGCCCAGGGCTTCATAGACAGATTTCGACATTACGTTAATCGCCGCTCCCAAATCCAATAATGCTCTCCCAATTGTTACCTTTCCTATAACACAAGGAATGGTAAATGAGCCTGGATCTTGGCACTTTCTTTCGGATTTGGGGTTTAAATAAAGCCGACACATTTGAACTCACCGACACGCTCATTAGGCCTAAATTTTCGCTTGTTTGTGCACAAATCCTTCGGTACTTGGCGTGTTTCACTTTCTTAATCAAATCCAGCGGGGCATCGTTGACTTCAACCTTCCCAAACAGGTCAATGATTTCTTTTTCGTGTTTGAGCTCATTGACTCTCTTGCTCATCGACACGAGTTCGAAAAGGGAGGTCCTTTAAGTTGACTTCCTTCTCGGTGGTTCATTTCGCCGATTTATCCTTATCGCCTCTTCTTCCCGAAATGCTCGATGATTGCTCTTTATCCTCAATTGTTGATTGCTTCTTGTTCCTCAACAATTCTTCTTCGCGATCACTCTCGATCGCATACTTTTCTCTCTCACTCGAGGCGCTTCTTCAACCTCAATTTCCTCGGTGCATTCTTCTTCTTCAGGAATGTCGAAATGCACTTTCTTTCCACTCCTCAAATCAATTGCATTTAAACTCTTCGGGTTTATTACCGTGTTGGAGGGAATGGATCCACTGCTCCGAGCTTGGTTGTCACTCAAATTATTAGACAATTGGGTGACATAGGCGTTCATGTTCTCGGCCTTGGTCTCCCATTGCTCCATGCGTTTCTCAAGGCACTAAAGCGGGCAGCATTCTTAGAAGAGTCTGTTGGATGAGGTTCGCGATGGCGTTGAATTGATTTGTTGTGGAAGTTCGCTCCTCTTTCATCAACGCCATCATACCATGCGTAGTTGATTAGTGTCCTCTTTTGGTGGTGGTTGGTTGCACCGTCAATGCTTGCTGATCGGGAAGCCGGTTTGTAGATGGTCCACCACTCCTTGTTGAAAACGGTTGGGTGCTCTTCCTTCATTATTCCTCCAATCGAAGTTAGGATGAGATCTCCATCCTTCGTTATATGTGTTGAGCACGGTCCCACTTAGAATTTTGTCCGCCTGTAAAGCAATGGACACTTCTTCATACCTTCCGGACAGACATCGGAAATGTGCATCACCGATCCACAAGATTCGCAACTAGGTGCGACCGATTCGATGGAAGACGATGGGCGATGCACATTCGATTCTTAAGCTCACCAGGATCGAGGATAACCGTGAAGTTATCCTATGCTCGAGAATCCACCTTCGATTCGTGCTTTCCATACTCTTAGTTTGAGCCGTCATGGCTCTACTTCATTCGCATTCCCGGAATCTCGACACTATATTGTCGATGATTTAGGGCCATCCTCTCGATCAAGGCCCATGCTTCAGGTGCGGTGAGGTCAATCAACGAACCTCCCGACGCAGCATCCAACATTCCCTTTTCCTGATTTTTCACCCCATCGTAAAAATATTGAACCAATTGTTCATCAGGGATCTGATGATGGGGGCACCGAGATAACAGATCTTGGAATCTGCTCCAAAGTCATATAAGGATTCGTCGTAATCCTCGCCTTGCGAAATAAATCTCTTTTGCATCGACGAAGTCCTCGAGGCTGGAAAATATTTTCCAGAAAGCTTTCGCAAGTTGGCCCAACTATGATAGTATTCGCGACATGCCTTGGGAGGCTCATGTACCACTCCCGGGCCTTTCCTTCTAACGACAAGTGGAATACCTTCCACAGCACCTGGTCCAGATGTGCTCCTACAGGCTTCATACTTTGACAGATCATTGTGAGGGCCTGAAGATGCATGTAGGGTCCTCTCCCCAAACCGTGAAATTTGGGTAGGAGTTAATCAATAAACCTTTAACTTCAAATTTACGTCAAGTTTGGGCAGTAGCAAAGAAAGGATCGAGTTTACGTCCGAGATTGTAGCTTCTGGATGGTTCTACGTCGATGTTCGCATTGTTGTCATCTACTCGCTCTGGTCACCGCTAAGACCATGATCTCCATTTCGGGTGGTTGACCGGGATATTCTTGGTGTTCAACCATCTCGATTCTAGTCGATCTAGTGTGCTAAGTCTTTCTTGCTCTCTCTTGTTTTTCCTAAGTTGTCTAAGGTGCCGCCAATTTCAGGTTGAAAATGAACTAGCCTAAGTCTACGGGCATGCACAAGAGAAGTTCACCTAAGATAGCTCACTAAAACGACAATGATAGCAAGGCTTCAATTCACTCAGTTCGCGACATGTAGTAATTACCGCAATGAATCAATAAATTGTAACTTTCGCGGCAAATATATGAACTCATTGCGACGATTAATGAACTCATTGTGATTTAATGATGAACTCGTCACGACCAAGAAGCTACTGAACCAAAAAGCAAACGAATCGTAATAAACACTTAAAACAAAGCGTAATGAAATCACAAACAGATTAACACTAAAACACTTAGGCGTAAAAGAAATTAAATAAAATTATGCAATGCAAACAAAATGTAAACAACAAAAATTAAGATCAAAACAAACACTGACTAACCTAGAGAACCAATTAATTTGATTCCCCGGTAACGGCGCCAATTTGATCGACGGCTCGTCGTTCGATCCTAGAATCGATCCTTGAAAACCGGTCAAATAAAATTTATACCAAGGATTGCAATACAGGATGCAACCTCGGGTCGACTCTCAAGGAACCAATGCACCAATTGATCCTAGACTAGCCTAATGTTTGAATTATGCATGCAATGAAAGCAATAAAAAAAGGGGGGGTTTTGATTTGATTAACTAAAAATTAAACTAAGCCAAAGTAAGAATAAATGTTTTTGGGATTTTTAGAAAGATTGAAATTAAACAAGTGTGAAATCAAATTACTAAAACTCTCTTAAAAATGCAACTTGGATTATCATCGTTCAAATAATTTTCAGGGTTTGAAATCCACTAAGTTTCGAAATGTAAACCTTAACAACTCGTTAAGTCCAAGAATTTGAGTAATCAACTCGATTAGTCAAATCTTGTTAAAACCATTAGTGTGAAAAATTGGATAAACAATTGCAATAAGTTAATCAGATAATAACACACTAACCCAACCAAGCACAACTAGGCGATCAAATTAATCAAAGTAAAATCTGAATAACATACATGAGACTTCATGTATTTTGACACGTAAAAATCTACAAAAGTAATATCCAAATCTCAACATAATGTCAACACACGGCTAAAACTATTAACCACACTAACCTAGCTATATCAATGCATACTCCAACTCGGATCTATACATAAATATACCTAGACTTGAGACATTAGTGATTACCCCTATTAAGCTTTCTGTGAACTCCAATCCTTGCTACATGTTCAAGAGAATGGAACGCTTAGCCAATTATAACTCGATGAACTCTTCATTTGTTGGAATATCACCGTGGTTCATGATTCCAACGACGAACAGGAAGGATACAAGAACAAATGATGGACAAGGGAACGGATGAAGAAATCGGAAACAACGGACGAGATGCAGTGCGGCAATAAACCGCAAATAAAAAAGTAACAAAACTATTAGAAACGAAGGAGAAGACGTAAAAGAAGAAGTTAACCTCCGAGTGCGGCCACTGCTTTTGCCCTAAATGGCAAGATTTTATAGGAGGTTGTGCGGGCGGTCGAATAAAGGATTAATTTCCATTTATAGTCCGGTTACCCGACATTCGTCATGCGGCGAATGGTTGTAATTCGCCACAAGGCGAATGAGTTTAGTCACCGTCGCAGTAATAAATTAAATACCATTAATTTGTCATGCTAATGGAGGTCTTGGTTCGCCCAAATAATCTTGCGCGTGTTGACTTCTTGAATGTTGACTCCTTTGGTCCTACAAAATACAACCCATTTGTAGTATCAATTGTCCCAATAAAAATTATGCAGAATTAATGTCAATTGACAACAAAATACTGACAATGTGCAATTTATCAAAACTCAATGTGCGGGACCAAAATAAGCATAAAAATCATAGATCAGGAGTCAACAAATGCATAATTACTAAAGAAAACGGGCCTAATTTATAGTATAAATTTGGTCCAATCAAGCCTACCTTTAGATTAAAAGTTATGGTAATCGCGCCAAAAGAGTTTCACTTGGATTTTTGAAGTGAGCATGGTCTATTGTTTTGGGAATAAATCCCTCATACGACCTAAAAATGAGGTGAGGCTTAAACCATTGTATTCATAAGACATATATCCTTCACTCCATAAAATTTGGTATCAATTGGAGTCAAATTGAGAAAGTTTGCATTAAAAGAAGTGAGAGGCCAGTTAAGAGAGCATGTTTTAGGTATGAACACCTTTGGGTATTTGAATCATATCTTGAGTTATATGACTCCGATTAAGGTGATTCTTGCCTCTATACGACCGTGAGGCTTTAAGCTATATTTGATATGAACAAGTCAATATGTTATTTTGATGTTTAAGTAGTGTGCGCTCATCAATTTTATGGAATAAAAGTAAATAACACTGCAATGTCGTAAGAACAAGGTTTCAGGAGTACGATAGTTAAGCAGTTGGGTCACGAGATCCGACATCTATGGTATGAAAGCAAGTGTGATAAGTATAAGTTCCATGTAGTTGGGTCTCGGATCCAACAGTTGGGGTCCGGTCTACGGGTCGGGTTCTAACATGCACGGCCTCCTATACAAGGCCTCATACGGTGCCATCCCAATACTGCTCTGATACTGGTTGTTGTAGGCAAACTCAATCAGAGCCAGATGCTGATCCCATGATCCTCGGAACTCCAATACACATGCCCGAAGCATGTCCTCAATAGTCTTAATCGTCCTCTCACTCTGTCCATCCGTCTGAGGATGAAATGCGATCAAGTTCAACCTCGCATCCATAGCGATCAGAGGCTCTTCCGAACCTCGAGGTGAACACAGGATCCCCGCTCGAGACTATCGACAAAGGAACCCCATGCAACTGTACAATCTCTGCCATATACTTCTGGGCCAACTGATCGAGAGTATTGCTCTCCCTCACTGGCAAGAAGTGAGCCGATTTAGTCAATCGGTCCACTATGACCCAGATAGCATCATGCCGCCCCGGTGTCCTAGGCAATCCCATCACAAAATCCATGGTAATTCGCTCCCATTTCTACTCTGGAATAGGCAATGAATGCAACTTACCCACTAGAGCCTGGTGCTCAACCTTGACCTGCTGGCACGTCAGACACCTGGACAAAAACTCTGCCACTTGCCTCTTCATACCAGGCCACCAGAAATGCTGTCTTAGAGTACGATACATCTTGGTCGTACCAGGATGCATCGCATAGGCAGCTACATGTGCCTCCTCAAGGATCTCTCGTCTCAAATCATCAATATCAGGCACACACAGTCTCTGACCCATCCATAAAGTCCCATCTCTCAACTCAAACTTTGAATCAGTACCAGCCTAGACTCTCTCAATCAGTCTCACTAACACTGGGTCTTGATCCTAAACTCTCCGGATCCTATCATGCAACATCGGCCTCAGCCTCAGAGTAGCAATCAGAGCTCCATCCTGACCCAAATCTATCTGAACATTAAGGGCTCTCAACTGAATCAGACCAGGTAACCTCGAAACCTGAACCTGAGTTGCACTACCATGCGATCTCCTACTTAGTGCATCGGCCACCACATTGGCCTTCCCTGGATGATACTCGATCGTGCAGTCACAGTCCTTCAGTAACTCTATCCATCTCCTCTGTCTCAGATTGAGCTCTCTCTGACTCAATAGATATCTCAGACTCTTATGATCAGTGAAGATCTGGAATGTCTCACCATACAGATAATGTCTCCAGATCTTCAGAGCAAATACAACTGCGGCCAACTCTAAGTCATGCACTGGATAATTCACCTCGTGAGACCTCAACTGTCTCGAGGCATACGCTATCACTCGACCATGCTGCATCAATACACATCCCAGTCCCTGATGCGAGGCATCACTGTAAACCACAAAGCCTTCAGTACCAGAAGGAAGGCTTAATACCGGTGTAGTAATCAATCGATGTTTCAGCTCCTCAAAGCTCTTCTGGCACTCATCAGACCATCTAAACGACACATTCTTCCTCAGTAGCTTCGTCAAAGGGGCGGAGATCAACGAAAACTCTTCGACGAACCTCCGGTAATATCCGACCAGTCCTAGGAAACTCCGCAACTCGGGCACACTCCTCGGAATCTCCCAACTCATAACTGCCTCTATCTTGTGAGGATCCACCTGGATACCCTCACCGGACACTACGTGCCCCAGAAATACAATCTCATCAAGCCAGAATTCACACTTAATGAATTTGGTGAACAATTGCCTCTCTCTCATGACCTGCAGAATAATCCTCAGGTGCTCAGCGTGCTCCTGTCTACTCCTCGAATAAATCAATATGTCATCAATAAATACTATCACGAACCGATCCAGGTAGGGCTGAAAAACTCTATTCATCAAAGTCATGAAGGCTGCCGGGGCATTAGTCAACCCAAACGGTATCACTAGGAACTCGAAATGCCCGTACCTGCTCCTGAAGGCACTCTTAGGCACATCGGCCTCTGCAATCCTCAATCGGTAATAGCTCGATCTCGATCCAATTTAGTGAACACCGAGCTCCTCAGAATCGATCAAATAGATCATCAATCCTAGGCAGTGGATACTTATTCTTTACTGTTACCCGATTCAACTGCCTATAATCGATACACAGTCTCAGTGTCCCGTCCTTCTTCTTCACAAACAGTACCGGAGCTCCCCATGGTGAAACACTCGGTCTAATGAATCCCTTATCCAGTAGCTCCTGCAACTGAGCCTTAAGCTCTCTCAGTTCCACCGGTGCCATCCTATACGGAGGAATCGATATAGTGGTTGTACCGGGAACTAAATCGATCTCAAACTCTGTCTCCCGCTCTGGCGGCAATCCCGATAACTTCTCGGGAAACACATCTGGAAAATCCCTGACTACAGGAACATCCTGCAATCTCGGCTCGACTCTGGTATCCACTACATGAGCCAGATAGGCCTCACAACCTCCCTGCATCAATCACAGGGCACTCAAGAAGGATATCATTCTCGCAGGCACTGCCTGACTAACTCCTCGAACACAACTCTGGGCTGACCAGGAGATTCCAATACAACCTCCTTGGTATAACAGTCCATGATAGCCCTATGAGCAGTCAACCAATCCATCCCCAATATCATGTCAATCTCCCTCAGAGCCAAAACGATCAGATCGGCACTTAAAACTGCTCGATCGATCTGAACCTGACATCCCATACAGACCTCTCCCAATACAGTCGTACTACCTAGAGGTGTACTCACCTCTAACCCATACTGTAATCTCTGCCTATCCCCATGCAGTCTACATGCTAAATGCGGTGCAATGAAGGAATGAGTGGATCTAGGATCCAACAATGCATATGCTTCAAGACCAGAAATAAGAAACATACCCGCAACAACATCTGGGGAATCCTGGGCCTCCTGCCGAGTCATGGCATAGACCCAGCTCATGGATCGCTGCTCGCCACTCGGTCCCTCCGACCATCAGGACCCTCTGCTCGGCCCCGACCTCGGCCTCGGCCTCTCCATCCCGATCCACTTCCACGACTCTGCTGGATCGTGGTATTGCTGCCTGATCTTCCAATTATAGTAGACTGGGCTCCCAAAGTCTCTAGGCAGTTCCTCACTAGGTGGTCCATCGAACCACACCTCAAGCAGGCTCCAGATAGCCATCGACACTCTCCACCATGTCTCTTGCCACAATGCTCACATAAAGGAGCAACACCTCAAACTCGCACTGCCGCCACCACTAACAATCATGCAGAATCGCCTCCGCCATAACCAGTCTGTCTAGCCCCTCCTGCAGATCCGAAGGGCCTACTCTGCCGCTTGCTATACCCTCTGTTAGCACGCCTCGCACATCGATCTCTTAATCCCGGTCCCCGACTCGCCTCATCAGACGTGTCTCAAGAATGCTTCTATCCTCATCACATGACCTCACCAATAAAATTACCCATATCGATCTAGCCAATAGGTACGGATCTCCAGATTGAGTCTGCCCTCAAAACGCCGACACTTGTTCGCCTCAGAAGCCACCAGTGAAGAAGCATATACCACTAACTCGTTGAACCGCACCTCATAGTCACCACACCAATCGCCTCGCCTCACTCTAAGAACTCAGAACTTCATCTCTAGATAAATCTTGGGCATGAAATTGTCCTTGAACGCCTCGTAAAATCATCCCATGTCGATTATGCAGGGCACTCGTGGTACTTGCCGGGCGATCTTCCACCATCGATATACTGTCCCCACAGTAAGAGAAACCGCATAGTCAAAACGCCATCCGGTCGCATCCATCCGATCGAGGACTCGCTCATCCTCTCTAGCCATCCTCGGCCTCCGCAGGTCGGTCTACCATAGAAATCAATCGCCTCGCCACGCGAGCTGATCATATCTCCGCCCCGTCTCACAGAACTTGAGGAGGCAACTCCTCCGAATGAGGCATGTGAGACTCCTACTAGCTCCTACCGATTCCTGTGTCAACTGGTAACTCAACTCGATCTCCGGGACGGATGACCTAAAATGCATAAGAAATTTCGATCGCCCACTATTCTTGCAAAGATTCCACAATTTCACTAATCCCAAAAGATGCCAAACCATGCTCGATACCACTTAATGTAGCGCCACCGTAGGGTACACATCGAAAAACTCAAGGTCGCCCGATCGTATCCCACGATAAAGGTGCACCACCGTAACATTTCCTAATAATCCACATGGCATCGCAATTATTTAAAACCATAACACAACACGATATCGTAAACCACTAAATTTTAATATCATAATATCAATCACATACAATCATCCAATAATGAATAGACAAGTCTATCGGTCCCTGAACAAAACCAAAAGGAAACCGATACAAGCATCTATCCTAAGTCATCCTCAAAATCCAACCCAATTTGACCGACCACATGTGCCATCGCTTCTCCCGCCAAAGACGCCAAGACGGTAGAAAAGGCTATCTCCGAGCTGGGGTCTACTCTATCGATCCCGAAAAATTAGATGCAATTTTGGGTGAGTTTATGAACTCAAGGAGAAACCATCATCGATGGTTCACTCAAATCATGCATTACGCAAATTACGTATAACACGGCACGGTAATATTCAATTAACGATTATATAACAATTTCACAATGAGTCTATAACGATTTGATGACGGTAATAATTTACAATAGCATAAAACAGCTCACATCACAATTTACAGAATTCATGGCATCACGCAGATCAAAGAATCGTCACACAATTTGGCAATTCAATCACCATGTATATAATGCATATGAGACTCTTTCCAGCTTATTCAAGATTGTGCCCAAGTGCTCGACCGGTGTTCAGATGGGGGCGCGTCGAGGATTTCTCCCCAAAGTAGGCCGGTCCAAGACAATATTCGAGCTCGAGGCTCTTTTCATGATAATAGCAACTTGGGTCACATTTCATTATCGATCATGCATTTATGCATGCAATGCAATGTTCAAGAATTCAAGATTCAAGGATTCGAAAGGTATGGCTATAAAAGCCCAGTATTGCATTTCCCAATGTCATACAGTAATCCAGTCCAATATAGTAGTTCATTCCAGTACAGTAGAAACATGTCATTCGATCATGTACATTTCAGACATTTCAGTAATCATGCAATTTCACATTCTAATACAGTAGAGCCATACCATCCGATCATGTATATTTCAGAAATCATATAGTTTCACATTTGGCAAGTAATTCACGTTGAGCATTTAAACAGTCAGGAATTTGAGAAACCAACTAGGTTACTCACCTGTAACTTCCGAGCTACTGCCTGGAAGTTCCAGCAATGTCCATGGAATGACGATCCAACGGCGCCTCTATAACAGTAAAATACAGTCCCATTACTAGATGCTCAATTAAATAGTTCAGTAATGCATATGTCTCAGTGAAATTATGTACAATGCATGTTCACGATTTTCCCGGTGCTAAAACCCAATTTATAACTCTTATATCCCAATCTAACTCTTCGCTCAATTGATCGACAATAATTGATCCAATCTTATAATTCGGTTCAATTTCCTCAATTCATAATCCCCATAGTAATTTCCTATCCATCGGGTCAAAACCTCTATTGAAAATCCCAATTAAACTCCAATTGTCTCAATTCAATATTTAGGTCACACTATGAACCATAATCGACCTTATTCTCTATAAATCAATGTCACCTAAATCAATTCTAATTCCTATAATTATCCTCAATTGTAGATCTCTTTCTCTAGTTCATAACGAATCAGGAATCACCTCAATCAGAGGTCTATACCATAAATTATGCCTAATATACTAACAATCATCCCTTCAGAATTGCCATCCTCGCCGACCTATACGTCCGCATGTCATATCTGATACGGGCCGCTCATGGCTCGTCAAATCGCGACGCAAGCCAGAAAGCTCGTCATGACGTATCTCTAGGCGCTCGTCGCCGCGACGAGCGCAGCGAGGCGCGGCGAACACTAAATTTATTCGCCGCGGCGAGGCACGCCAGACGTCGCGATGTGCGACCGCGCCACCTTCTTCTCCGATCGATTTTCCGCAATTAATGCTATTTAAAACCTCCATTAACACTCTAACCACTCAATCTAACCCAATAAATGCCATAAATGCTTGAAACAACTACTAATAACAACATTAAAGCCTTAAACACTTACCAATCACGCTCAAATCCACAAATCTCTAAGAATCGCCGAAAACCCTAAATCTTTCAAACTCCACGATAACTCACTCCAATCCTTCTCAACCTTCATCAATCACAATAAACAAGTTAGCCTTACACAATGAGGAGAAAACCACAAGGAAAATCGAAGGATCTCACCGTTGGGAGAAATCGAAGATCACCGTAGAGGGGAAGAAGAAGAAACGAAATGCCTTAGACCAATTTTCCCCAATTTCTTTCAAACCTATCTATTTATAGACATAGGTCTCCAAATCAGTCCAAATTTCAATCTCTAAATTTCAATAGCTCAACATTTTAATTTCCTAATAGTATAACCCTAATATTTCCCTTGCCATTGGACCATTCTTTCAGTACTATACAGTCAATCAGTCTGTCACTCTAAAATTTTTGGTCCGAGCATTTTCTCCCAAATATCTCGAAAATTTCCTATAAATCACTATCAATTACCAGTCACTCTTAAACTATTCTAAATCCATCATTCGAGCTCACTTACTCTTAATTTCTCAGTTAATTTCAATCCAATCACCCAATCACCACAATTCAATCAGCCATATTTCCACTTAAATGTCGAAAATCATGAATGCATGTACCTATGAATAAATGCATATGCAAGAAACCTGTTCCTCTATAATTAGAGGCCAGTAACATGCTCAGTCAGTGAATGCAGTGAAACCTATCAGTGTAACCCAGAAATACTATAATACCCTTGCTAACAGTAACGGGATGTTACAATAAAACTCTCAAATAACAAGCAAAATACACTAAATATGGGTATATAAATATAGTCAATTAATCATTTGTCAGGTATCAAAGCATAATCTTTTTTTAAGCATGGTTCTCATTGATTCTTAGTTATTATATGAATAGCTATTAGAGAAAGATTCAACATACTAGATAAAGTTAATAGGTATCCTAACATCTCATATTCTTCTATATTATGTAATCAAGCCTCTAAATCAATCAAGCATTTGTTCTTTGAATGTTGCTTCTCCTCATTTATCTGGCAGGGAATTCAAGCTCTTTATAACTTAGTGACTTCTAACTTAAGATGGCAGTGTCTCATCTCCCAATTAGCAATTAATATAAAGGATAAGGATGTGAACTAACTAGTGAATAAAATTTCTTTTAGCGACATAATATGTAAGCTTTAGTAGGTAAATAAATAAAGAATTGTCAAAGGAATGACAATTTAAAAAGAGGAACTACTGCCTGGATTAATTGACTCCATTAAAACGTAATTGGCATAGTATATTTAGGTTCTGGTTGGAAATTGACATTTACCAACTTATCCTAATAGGAATTATAGGAAGTTAGGGTAATGGTCTCTTAAAGATGTGATCCTCTCTTTGCTGGATAATTAAGCTTTAACTTAAGCTAGACTTGTTTAAATGTATTGTAATGGTTTTATGGACAACTAGTCTCTGATTGTTAAGACTGGTTACTTCCCTCATGTTATACTTTTTTCCACACTATTATGAAATTTATTTAAATTTTAAAAATACTAAACTATGTCCTTATTAGCGACGATCTAACTTAATACCTTATATTATGTTGTCATCTATGTCATGTCATTGTGTTTGGAAGCTATAACCTTAGAACTTATTAGTTTCTCTCCCTTAAATTCGAAAGTATAGTCCTTCTTTTTATGGATCTAGATCTATTATTACTCTAAGAATATTCATATTCATAAACCAAATGACCTAGATCATGAAATTGAACAAATAAACATAAGGTCAAAAAGAAAGTTCTAAAATAAAATACATATATGCAATTAGAAAATGAAAATTAATTAGGTTAATAAAATAAATTATTCCTAATAACTTGTTCCTTGATAAAGAAGCCAAAAACTTGATGTTATGTATGCTTTTTGAACAATACTGAAGACTAACTAGGTAAGTGCACTTGTTTTTCTTCTAGTACAGACTAGTATGTACGAGTATCATTCTCTTAAGTACTACAAGTACTAATAATAGCTATCTTTCATTATCTATTCTAACAAAGTAAATGATATATCAAAAGAGATGATTAATTGAACTAAAATTACTAGTTTAAGATAACAAACCGAATTAATAAACAAGAATGGAGAAATCAATTGATAAATAAGATCTAGACATATATTTCTCCTATAAACCTTCATCATCATCACACCCAGTCCAAAGTTCTGCAATAAAGTAGGGTCTAGAGAGGTATGATGTACGCAGCCTTACCCCTATATAGTAGAGAGGCTTTTTTTTGGTTGATCCATATGCAGATGTGACAATAAAATAATGATGCAGGTTAAAGAGTAAATAAATAAAAAATGGCACGCTAAATAATTAAATAAATTATATTATAATAAATACATAAGGATATACCCGATGGTGACTAGATCTACTAGTATCTTACACACTGTAAAGCCCGACTTTTTTTGTCGCTAATTATGCTATGATGGGACCCGATCCGAGAACCGGATCCCAACCGAAAAACGAAGAACGGAGAACGAAAGTGTCGAAAAGCGAGAAATCGCTAATCGGAATACAAATCGCATCATCGGAGCGAAACAAATACTCGGAAAATTGTGCATCGGAAATACGAATAACAAAGCGGAGAAACTCGAAAGGCAGAATTCCGAATCGAATGCGAATCGAAATAATCAAACTGAAACAAACACCGACATCCGTTTCAAACATGAAGCATAGCAAACTCATCGCGTTGGAAACCTTACGACATTTCAAATCCGGTATAATTTTTTTTTCTTTTTCTTTTTCTCATCTTATTTATCTTAAAACCATTCTCATACTAATCAAAACCATATCGATTTCCCTTTCTAGGAAACTATTCCTCATGCAATTCTCAATTTACTTAATTCTTATTAATCATCTTCTTATACATCCATATCCATAGTCGAACTCACTTTTTAAACCCTTTTTACTGAAATTTCGGCAGCATAACGACTGTATTTTGACAGCCCAAAAATTGCAAAGAGTCAAAAAACACTTCTAAAATGTTCAAACACAATGCAGAATCATCGGACCTCCCGTCCGGAATCCAAACACCAGCAGAAACGCAATCCTATGTCTAACACTTCATAAATTCTCAATTGATCATACAAAATCTCAATCAATCCCATTCATATCCAAATCCATAAGCAAACGCAATTTGGTAATTAAATCCATAATCATACACATATTCAATAATCAACTCAATCGAAGTTGCACAGCTCCCGAAAATCACAAAATACTGAACCATATTCAGAAAATTATCCAACTTATAACCTATGACTCATCTCTTACTTTGGTTCAATCAATCTCTTTCCATTTAATCTCCTAAAAATCATAATTCTTCATAAAAATGAACGTAATTGTCTTAGGAATCCAACGCTTCGAGACTCAAATCAATCGGATGTCGGACGAAGGATTTATAAGCAAAAGATTACAAAAGGGTCGGAGTTCAAACCAAGTTACAAGACTTCAAATACATACTTATACCTGCATTTTCCAAAAATCATATCTCTTAATCCCGAACTCAGAATTTGACGAATTTGGTATCAATAAAAATATCAAAGGAAGCTATACAACTTTCCAGAAGAACTCAAAATTAAATTAGGTCTCAAAAGAGGTTAAAACCTCAATCAAAGATTCTATCCAAAACAGCTTTTCCTAAACAACTTCCAATTTTTAATCGCTCATAACTCCTAGCCCCGATATCGAAAAATTACAAACTTTATGGCGTCGGAAAGATCGACATACAAGCTACAACTTTCAGTAATACCACTTACTCCAATTCAGACTAAATCCATACGACGAGTAGCCTCGAAGCATAGAATACACAAATCTATACTTAATAACATTTTCAAAACAAAGCATATCTTCAGAAATTCATATCTCTCAATCCCGACATCAAAAAATAGCAAACTTTATGGCCACAGAAAACTCTCAACAAACACTACGAATTTCATGTAGATCATTTTCTCAAATTTTGCCTAGATCAAAAGTCAACTGTCAACCCCAAAAGTCAAACTTTTTACAATTTTTCATATTTTCACACTTTCTCTTTTCAGTCATGATTTTCAACTTAATTTCAATCAACTCATCTTCTTAATTCCATAAACCATACCAATCCACTCAAAACCCCAAAGATATCAAAATCAAATCATTTCTTTTCTTCTTAATATTCTTTAAATTTTAAGTCATCTCTTATACAAGACATACACAAAGCACTCCTTAAATTTCATTTTCATAATTCAAATTTCACTTAAAGATCGGGGTCCAACATTTCTCCCCCTCTTAATAGAATTTCGTCCTCGAAATTCATACTGGATTTTACACTAAGTGACATATTCTTACATATAATTTCTTTTTAAACGAGGATCATCGAATTCTTCCTAATTTCTTTCCAAAATCATTATCAATCGCTTTGTCTTTATCACACATATTTCTACACTTATCTGCACTAATTCACTTCTTGTGTCAAATGCTAATATCACATCAAAAGTATTTAATGCTAATATCATATCAAAGGCACAATCTCCTCAAATCAAATATTTCTCAATTCTTAAATCACTTACCACCCATATCATATATTTTCTTTCCCAACGAAGATAATCAAACTCTTTCCAAACCTCATAATCAATCACTTTTTCTTATCTAATTTCCTCATCATACATACTCTCAATCTCTTCAGAATACTTCACTTCTTGTATTTCATACCACTCATATCATGTCAACTTACTATATCTATAACTCATTATTTCTTCAGATATGGACGCAAGTCAATGGTCCATTTCTTAAGGAACCCTAATCCGGTTCAATCATCATTTAGCAACTAGTCATTCTTTCTTCTTACGGAAGTATAGTTTATATCAATTTCTCCCAATTCATCACGAAATTCAAATCTTAAGTTCCACAAACACATGTTTCTAATCAATCATATTCTTAACACCCAAATCACATAATCACACAAATTCATGAAAATGTCCTTCACATCAAAATCACATTCACTATATAACCTTACAAACTCTTCCAATTTCTTATTCATACACACTTGCCCAAGTAAGACCATATTACTGGGCTCTGACATTCTTACAAATTCAATTTTTATTCTTATACACTCTCATCAATCTTATATGCCCAGTTAAGACCATAGTACTGGGCTCTGACACTTATCCGAAGATTGCCCATGAAACAAACATATCACCCAAGTTCATAATATTGGGCTCTGATACCATAAATGTTGGGACCCGATCCGAGAACTGGATCCCAACCGGAAAACGAAGAACGGAGAACGAAAGTGTCGAAAAGCAAGAAATCGCTAATCAGAATACAAATCGCATCATCGGAGCGAAACAAATACTCGGAAAATTGTGCATCGGAAATACGAATAACAAAGCGGAGAAACTCGAAGGCGTAATTCAATCGAATGCGAATCGAAATAATCAAACTGAAACAAACACCGACATCCGCTTCAAACATGAAGCATAGCAAACTCATCGCGTTGGAAACCTTACGACATTTCAAATCCGGTATAATTTTTTTTTTTCTTTTCTCATCTTATTTATCTTAAAACCATTCTCATACTAATCAAAACCATATCGATTTCCTTTCTAGAAACTATTCCTCATGCAATTCTCAATTTACTTAATTCTTATTAATCATCTTCTTATACATCCATATCCATAGTCGAACTCACTTTTTAAACCCTTTTTACTGAAATTTTGGCAGCATAACGGCTGTAATTTGACAGCCCAAAAATTGCAAAGAGTCAAAAAACACTTCTAAAATGTCCAAACACAATGCAGAATCATCGGACCTCCCGTCCGGAATCCAAACACCAGCAGAAACGCAATCCTATGTCTAACACTTCATAAATTCTCAATTGATCATACAAAATCTCAATCAATCCCATTCATATCCAAATTCATAAGCAAACGCAATTTGGTAATTAAATCCATAATCATACACATATTCAATTCCACAACCTAACTCAAATACATACATCTAGAATTCATAACACATTCTCTACATTTGGACTAAATACACTTTTTTCTGGTTTTCTAACCATCCATAAAATCCAATACGAACATCGAACTTTACACATAAATACAAACATTGCTCGTCTTTCATCCGTTCTCCTGCTTAAAAACCTGGAGATTGGGGATGAAAGGGGGGGTGAGCACTAAGCTCGTGGATAACATATTTATAAATTGAACAATAAGCGAAAAGTGTCCTTTAAAACTTTTCAAACATTTCCTATTTGGAAATTTATCCATACATTCATTTTAAAACCTTTCAAAACATTCATAAACCTTCATCAACATTTTCTAAGATTTCCATATCTTCATTTGTTTCAAAATATTCATAAACATTTACTTTCTCATTTCTCATGTACAATTTCAAATATGAATGCTTCACGTCATAATACAGCACGACATAAACAAAGCAAAATCACATAACACGTAAAGTGGTTTAGTGTTGGACCCCACACCCCACCCGTAGGTGTTTGCAGTTATATCATGGCGTGTGTTTCATGGGTTATACCGCTGCATCCAACACAAATCACATAACACATCAAATGGTTTGGTTTGGTTCTATTAAATAGACGATCGCACATTCTCGCCTAGCGGTTCTGCGGTACCAGAAGCAGAGGGGAGTCCGAGATCGAACTCCTATGCCACTAGCGGCAGCCAGAGAAGGCTATAACAAGTAGAGACAATGACGACTCACAAAGGACCTTACCAAACTCATATAGCACATAAGCAAAACATAATTTCAGATGGCCCGAAGGCACTTTTCAAACATCTTGCTTTTCACATTTTTCATCTCATAACATCAAATTGTGTCAAAAATGACACAAGCATATATTTACATGAATTCACAAAATAAATCTAATGCAATGCACATCACCAAATTAATCACATAATAATCACATTCATGACCAAACATGCACTAATTTCTTTAAATCATTTAAATCATAAATCGAATAATTTGAAACTCATGAATTTCATAAATCTTGTATTTTCTCAAAATCATTTTCATAAAATCATTTATCAAAACTTTGCTTCTTAATTTTTCAAATTCGCATTCTTAGCTTACAATTCAATAAATAAATATACTACCCACCTTAATTTCCTTAAGCTTTTCTTCTCGGACCAAAGACCTTTCTTTTGACTCTAGAATTGGTCAATACCTTGGCTCTTCCTTAATTGCCTCAATTCTCCTTCATCAAACAAAAAAATCCCCAATTTACCAAGAGAACTCAATGCTGAAAATTTTAAAGAATGGGAAAACTTTGACTTTCAACCAAATAATCTCACCTATACTTTAACTAAACCAATAGCATCAACACCTATCCAATTGAATCAAAATTTTCAACAATCTCATGCCTTAAAAAGACCAACATAAATCTGATTTTTTCTTAAACCCCCAAATGCTTTATTTAACCATAATCAAGGTATAAAAATCCTAATGAACATAATGTCACAATGCTGAAATTTTCCTAAGAATGACAAAACTTGAATTGAAACTTTCCTAACTTTGCCGATATTATTCCTAACCTATATCCATCATCACCTCTCTCAAACCTAGTCAATTTTTGTCACAATCTCACTTTAAAGACACTAACCCGAGCTGATTTTTTTTTAACAACCCTTCTTCTTTCCTTTGATTTGGCTCTTGATTGCCTAAAACACAACACAACTCATCAATTTCCATCATCTTCTTGCTAAATTTCGAAATTCCTCTTTTAAAAACCCTAAAAATAAACCTAATTTAATACAAACCTTAATCTAACCTAATCATGCATCTTATAGGTTAGAAAACTCAATCTCTAAAACAAAAATCCAAAAACTCTAGAAAACACTATTCATCTTCTTCTTCACTACATTTTCTCTCACTAAACTTTTCTCCATCATCAACCTAACCCATTTCTTCAACAAGACAAGAAGGAAATGAAAGATCTTACCTTAAAAACCTTGAATCTCCTCCTTTGCCACGAATTTCTCCCTTTTTCTTCAACAAAAACGAGTTTCTCTTCTTCTTTTCTTCCTTCTTTCTTCTCCCCACGTTTCTTCTTCTTTTCTTTCTATTTCCTCTCTTCTTATTCTGCTAATAGTCGACAGCTCCAGCCTCCAAAACGACCATTCCTCTTGAGTTTAAGCCATGTCACTTAAAATGGGGCACAAATGACCCTTATGCCCTCACTTGTTTGCTTATTTTCAAAATTGCCCCTGCAGGAATTTGAAAAACTGATACATTGCGACCTGATTTCAAGCATCTAAACAAAATAATTTGGACAAACTTTCTTCTAGAGAATTGTTCCTCTTGATCTTACAAATCCAATGCCACTGACAACGCTCAATTCGGATCTAAAACAAAGAATTTATAGCCAAAATACTATTGGACCTTCACAAAATTCGAGACTGAACATTAACATAACTTCAGTCCAGAAATGGAAAATCTTAGGGATGCAATTAAATTTCGATCCCTTCATAAGAGTTGTAGCCCTATATCTTAACTTTATTTTCCCTTAAGAATCAACTCAATCGAAGTTGTACAGCTCCCGAAAATTGCAAAATACTGAACCATATTCAGAAAATTATCCAACTTATAACCTATGACTCATCTCTTACTTTGGTTCAATCAATCTCTTTCCATTTAATCTCCTAAAAATCATAATTCTTCATAAAAATGAACGTAATTTTCTTAGGAATCCAACGCTTCGAGACTCAAATCAATCGGATGTCAGACGAAGGATTTATAAGCAAAAGATTACAAAAGGGTCGGAGTTCAAACCAAGTTACAAGACTTCAAATACATACTTATACCTGAATTTTCCAAAAATCATATCTCTTAATCCCGAACTCAGAATTTGACAAATTTGGTATCAATAAAAAGATCAAAGGAAGCTATACAACTTCCCTGAAGAACTCAAAATTAAATTAGGTCTCGAAAGAGGTCAAAACCTCAATCAAAGATTCTATCCAAAACAGCTTTTCCTAAACAACTTCCAATTTTTAATCGCTCATAACTCCTAGCCTCGATATCGAAAAATTACAAACTTTATGGCGTCGGAAAGATCGACATACAAGCTACAACTTTCAGTAATACCACTTACTCCAATTCAGACTAAATCCATACGATGACTAGCCTCGAAGCATAGAATACATAAATCTATACTTAATAACATTTTCAAAACAAAGCATATCTTCAGAAATTCATATCTCTCAATCCCGACATCGAAAAATAGCAAACTTTATGGCCACAGAAAACTCTCAACAAACACTACAAATTTCATGTAGATCATTTTCTCAAATTTTTCCTAGATCAAAAGTCAACTGTCAACCCCAAAAGTCAAACTTTTTATAATTTTTCATATTTTCACACTTTCTCTTTTCAGTCATGATTTTCAACTTAATTTCAATCAATTCATCTTCTTAATTTCATAAACCATACCAATCCACTCAAAACCCCAAAGATATCAAAATCAAATCATTTCTTTTCTTCTTAATATTCTTTAAATTTTAAGTCATCTCTTATACAAGACATACACAAAGCACTCCTTAAATTTCATTTTCATAATTCAAATTTCACTCAAAGATCGGGGTCCAACATTTTATTGGCTCAATGGTGAGAGGCGTCCACATAAAGTGGAATAAAACCTTGAGGTCATGGGTTCGAGTCGTGGCTCAACCATGACCAAAGAGGACAATACTGATTAAGGTTGGATGCCGCGGTATAACCCGCAAACACCCGCCGTGGTATAACCCGCAAACACACGCTGGGTGGGAAATGTTAGCCCAGGTGTGGGGGTGGGGTCCAACATGCTAGGAGTCTTCATTAAGAGACCCTGAGGATATGGCAATCTGATTATTTTAGATGGCAATTGCGGGATCGTTGCCCACTACACCTGACCTGAAAAACCAAGTTGAAGGCTCAAAATCCTTGTCCAAAACTTACATTAGCAAAGGCAAAAAAGGAAATTTGGGTCGGACTTCTTACGCGGTAAGTATGAGGCAAGAGGAATTTAATGGTTATAGTTTACCCTTATCCAATCATGCCAGTTTTTTCTATTTCTAGTTACTACCTCAGTAAAGGCTAAATCTGACATATCTTTCTTGATCACTTCACTTTAGTTCTTGTAAGGTCTCCTTTTTTCTCCTCTTGTAGTCACTAAGGGTAATTTTCTCACAACATTATACCGGAGCAATAGAGGGCCTCCTGCTCACATACCCAAATTACCTAAGCCTTGTCTCTCACAACTTGTCAGCAATACTAGTCACCTGTAGTCTGTCTCTCGTCATATGATTCCGTACCTTATCTCTTTTGGTAATGTCACACATCCACCTAAGCATACACATTTTTGCTACCAATAACTATCTTGTATGTCTACATTTAGTAGGCTAACACTCTGTCCCATATAACATAGTTGGCCAAATCACCATTTTATATAACTTCCCTTTGAGTTTTAAAAGGATCTTTTTATCACATAAAACACCTGATATATTTCACCATTTGACCTACCCAGATCTAATACGATGCACTATATCGTCATCGATATTATCATCACTCTGAATGATGGACCCGAGGTATTTAAAACTTGATTTCTGTGGTATGATGTCAGTACCAATTGCTACCGCTACCTCTTGTACCCTTTGACTTCCCGAAAAGTTGCATTTTTAATATCCATCTTGGACTTGCTCATTCTAAAACCTTTTGATTCTAACGCTTCTCTCCAACATTCTAATTTAACATTGACATCCTTCTTGGTCTCATCCACCAGGATAATATCGTCAGCAAATAATATACACCAAGGTACCTCTCTTTAAATATGTTTAGAAAGCTCACTAACACTAATGTGAACAAAAAAGGGCTTAAGGTCGAGCCTTGGTGTAGTCCAACACCAATAGAAAATGCCTCTGTGTCACCTCATATCATCCTTACGCTAGTCAATGATTCTCCATACATATCCCTAATTATTCTGATATAAGTCATAGGAATGCCTTTCGCCTCCAAGCACCTCCATAGGAGTTTTTTAGGAACCTTATAAGCCTTGTATGCTTGAATTTATCTTGATTCAATTATTAGCCTTAATTTCTTGGACCATAGAAATTCTAAAGTTATAACATCTTCTTTCTTAATATATATGGTTCTTATCCTTAAATTGATTAATTAAAATCTCTTTCAAATCAAAACTCCTATGTATATAATAAAATTAATTCATTTATTAGATTTGACTCTAAAATAAAAAGAGTTATGCGCCTATCTCTAAGATTTTATGCAACTCATATTATTCATGCCAAGATCTATTCATACATATGATTTCTTAATCCCTATAAATGATATTTGAAATTGAATTAAAATTCTATCAAATTTCAATTCAATAATAAGAAATAATTATGAATAATTCACAAAGAAAACTAAATATTTCACTTAATTAAATATTTAATCTAATTGCATAGTTCTAGGGTTTATCCCATCTAGATCTATCACAAGTTAGTCTATCACAAGTTAGTTTGCATTAAGATAAAGAAAACAAATAATAACCATAAAAGAACATAAAACACAAGAACTCATTCTACTAGATCTTAATATCTTAAAGTTTTCCACTTGAGTTTTATTGGAAATCCCTTCTTTTCTCTCTCAAGTTGCTTTATTTTTATCCCAAGACGCTCTAATTTGTGTCTCTAATGATGTGTAGCCTTCTTTCAACTAAGGCTCTCTTTTCTATATAAGAAATCTGTTAGTCTCGTGCTATTTTTTGTACAATAAACTCTTCAATTATGTAAAAATTGCCACCAATATGGATATGTGTTCGACTCATGTTGCTTGACATTTAATACAGCTTTAACATGGTATCATGTTGATGACTTATATTCTGAACCATTCCTTTAAAATCATGCCAAAACTTTTCTAACTTGTTTGAATTTGTTCCTTCTTCATTAGGGAGTTAAAATAAGGCCTATAAACAAATTATAAGTTAAATTTAAGTACCAAATCTAATAAAAATAATCCAAACATAAGAAAAATGCTTCCAAAACCATGCTAAAACATATTTTAATTTAAGCTTATCATTGTTAAAAAAATTCAACCTTTAATTTATATGAATTATATATTGAAGATTTGATTTACTATTTAATTATCTATTACTTTGCGCTATTTATTAAGTTTATGAAAATGAATTATAATTTTTATTATGATGATTTAGAAGTTAATTTATTTAAATTTTCACAAAGCCCTTATATAATGATGAATGTTGACATTTTGGCTATAATTTAATGTTGAGAACAACAAAAAAGGAAGAAGAGAAGTTATTGTTGGGCACCAAATTTTTCTTTATTGATGTTATTAAATATGACTTATGTTGATTGTATGATTTATTGCATAGTTTGATTTTTGAAGTATTAGGTGGAAAATTAGGATGAATTTGAGATTAGTGTGGAATTAGTGGGAACAAAAGAATAAAAGTGTATAAGGGAAAAATTGGCAAGTCACTTAAGTTGGGATGGTTAAAGCCTAACTAGGAGGGGCATTCTAGTCTTTGTGCCTTCATTTAGAGATTAAGGAATTAGAAGAAGAAAAGAAAGAAAGGGAAAGAAAGGAAAGGAGAAGAGGGAGTCGTAGGAAGAGAGGAAGAAGAAGAGGAAGAGAGGAAAGCTAGGTTCAGACGATTTTCGAAGGATTTGAAGTTTCAACAAGTAAGTATGAGTTATTTCTTCTTGTTTAAGGTGGATTATGTAGGAAAATCCCGGTGTGTACATCACATATACACGGTGCGGAAAAACAAAAATTTTTGTTCCGGAACCTTCCCGAAAGCCAGGATCTATGTGTCTATATAACAAAGTCAAACCATAACGACCAAAGGAGACCGTCTCTAACGGTATCCACGCAGAGGTCGGAGAAACTAACCGGGACAAACCCTTTGACCCGGGAATAGCTAGAATAAAGTGAAGACTGCTAGATCTTACCTTATTCTTGGAAAGCTAAGGAGAAGAAGCTTGAAGAAGCTTGGAGAAGGAGAAGATGAAGCTTGGAGAAGATGATGGAGAGCTTGAGAGATGCTTTGGATTTTAAGAACCCTTCTTAAAACCAACGACCATCACCCTTCAAAACCTCCATAAGCCATTTGTCTTTAACAATTTAAGGACATCAAATGCTAAGGTGGTGGTCTTTCCACGTTAGCCTTATATATATATATATATATATATATAATTAAGATAAGG
Source organism: Erythroxylum novogranatense (assembly GCA_029891385.1). Lineage (NCBI taxonomy): Eukaryota > Viridiplantae > Streptophyta > Magnoliopsida > Malpighiales > Erythroxylaceae > Erythroxylum > Erythroxylum novogranatense. Next base: position 37,965,974 of record CM057225.1, read on the forward strand.
CTTCTCCTCTTCCTTCCACGTTGATGATATATGTATATATATATATATATATAATTACTTAATTAATTAATAAGATATATATATATATAAATGTCAAGTGGTCCAAGAACATCGGGTCAATCTTACCGTCCCTTATGGAAAAACATCGAAGACCTGTTTCAGCAATATCGATGTCGCGATCTCATCAGGACATATCTCGATCTAATCAGGATCCATTTAATTCTATTGCTCTCCATTTATTTGATCTCTATCCAAAACTATTTTATGAATTCTCCGAGTCACTCTTATGCGTGTGACCCATTAGGTTCCCGGTTATGTTGGCCACTTAGATTAACACTTAATCCAAACAAGTCATGAGCGGTATCTAGCAACACATCATGACCCCCAATTGACCGGAAAGTAATTGGTTTGACGAATGAACCTATATTCATCACGAACCTTTCCATAGACAATTACTGTGCAATTCGCCTTTTCACCATGCTATACCCCACTTGGTTATGAGTATGGGCAAAGTGTCAACTCTTACTAGACCGACTAAGTCAAATCTAGTCCAGTGATATCAGTTCTTGTCCCGGACTCATTACTTTATATGTCATCAAGACACTCTTCATGGCATATGAACTCCGACGAGATTTCCAAGTAATGACCCCGACAAGAGGCCATGGGTATCATCTTCGCTATCACGTAGTGATGAATCTTTATTGGCTACTCAATTACCTTCAATACCTCAAGTGCACCCAATCACCACCCTATGAGCGACACGTAAGGCAACAAGGAATGGAGTCAAAGCACGTAATCAAGATTCAAGATATCCTCGAGTACCTCAAGTCTAAGGATATTTGCACCATTGCTATGATGAGATTATCAACGACATTAGAATAGGACATCCATGTGATGATCTCATAGTAGGTCATCCAATGTACTTACTACCTCTAGTAAGCATTCACATCTCAACCCTAAACATCTCATATTTACATTTTTTGAGATCCACTGCTTGATCAAATCAAGGAGCCTGAGATGTGTTAGTTTCTCCGGATTAACGATGTCCAGTTTTAGTAATCCTATGACTAGGGATAATTTAGATACTGACATAATTGCACTTGATAGGAATCTCAGTAGTATGATCACATCATAATTTCCTTCATGCTATGTCATGTACCATGGACTTCATTAATTTGCTTATAGATCAATATCAATTCATGAATAATGAACATCAAATTAATGAAATATGCCTTTCTTTATTTATTCATAAAGTATGTACACAACTTTGTACAAAACGCGCTAAAGGCGATTGCCTTTAGGGCACTACTCTAACAGATTAAACCCTAGATTTGCTTGGTTTGAGATGTAATCAATGGTTTAGGGTTTACGGGAAAAATAGGTGAAATCTCTTAGGGTTGATGATCTTGTTGTATTTTTGTTGATGATTTTGTGTTGAATGAGTTTAGAAATGAAGTATCAAGCATGATCTAAAGTTTAAGTGTGTTGCATGAGCAAAGAGTAGGATTGAAGTGGGTAAAAGCAGGAAAAATCGGGTTCGGAGGAAGTTCCCAGACCTGCACGTCACGACGTGCGAAGGTATGCACATCGCTACGTGCGAAATTTTTGCACGTCATGGTGAGTAACTGGCCTTCGTTGCGCGCAGGTCGTTCGCCGCGGCGAACTCCAATTTTTCTGCTCAGAGATGTTTTGATGTTTTGAGCATATCTCTTGCAACAGAAGTCCTATTGAGGTGATTTTTGATGCGTTGTAAACTAGAGACATAGGGATATAAGTTTCATGAGAAAAGAAGTTCTGAATGTAACATCCCGTCATCAATGGGATGGGTACAGTTCATTTTATACGTATTTTTGCATGTGCATGCATTATTGCATTATGTATAATTGGCAATTATTGTATTGACATTCGTACGTACATACATGTATGACATATGTTCGGTTTGATTTGGATAACTTGGATTTGGAGATGATTAGGACTTGTGTGATAATTAAGTTAAATTAGGCTCGAGAATTGAATCTGAGCTAGAAATGAAAGTTAGGAAATTGAATTATGAAATTGGAGTATACGATTATGAGTTTTCTATTTTTGTGGATTTATAGGAATTTTTCTAGAATTTTCGGAGCAATAGGCCCGGACCGGAAAATTGATCAATGACTGGTTAATTGGATTTTCGGTTCCGAAATTGATTATCCAATGACACGGACATATTAGAAATGTGAATTGAGGAATTAGGGTTTAGTTATTGAAATTCGGGAGAAATTAGAATTAGAAATTGGATTGAGGTTGTTCGGATTGGACTTGTGGCAAATGAATTTGCCAAACAAGCCTTTAATCCCTTAGGTTTATAACCTTTCTCCTTTGAAATTGTCAATCACGATGCTTGGCTTTTGAAAGAAGAAATTTTCTCCTTCCTTCATCGTGATCTCTTCCCTTGATTTCTCCTTGGTTTCTTCTTATTCTTTGCTTCCTCTTCCATCTTTAAATCTATCCTTTGGTTTGGTGTTGAAAAGATGGAGTTGGGTTTGGGTTTTAGAGTTACCGTGAGTGTTGATTTGGCTTGAGACTTGGATTATCTTGGTGATTTGGAAGGATTAGAAGCTTAATCAAGTAAGTTCCTACTTATTCATGTTTTAAATAGTTTGATTGGTTGATTTATAGAGTTATTTGGATGATTTAGCATGAATATTTAAGGATTTGGCATTTAGGGTTTCCGATGGTTATTTTCGTTGATTTTAGGGTTGAAATTTTGGGAATAATGGTTGTTTGATGAAATAGAGCTAAGGATTAGTAGTATGATGTGTATGGAATTATTTGAGAGTGGTTTGAAAGGAGAAAATTCGGATTTGGAGTTGTTATTAGTCGAAAATATGAAAATTTCTGGGTTTTCAAGGCGTGTTCATGATTGCACGTCATGGCGACGAAGAACACGCCACAAGGCGAAACAAGCGATGTTACGCCATGACGACAGCTGGAGGCCTTGTGGCAAGCAGAGAGGTCTCAGCGTCGCGATATCTGCGCAATCGTCGCCACGACGAAGAAGGAATCGTTCGCCGCGGCGAGGCGTGCGGACACCGCGACGAAGGCGAAGAGGAAGGAGCTCGCCGCAGCGAGGGAGCAGGCGCCTCGGCGAGGAGGGCCAATTTCTGAAAATGTTATTTTTGAGGTTTTGAATTTTGGGATTTAGGAATTTGATAATTCTATTGGATATGGATTGAATTCAATTTGGAGATTATGGATTCGGGAATTAGAATTGAAATTGGGGGAAATTCGGATTAATGTCGGAAATGTCATAACACGTATAGTACGTACATTATTCGATTCATATGCATCATTGAGCATTGAAATTGCTACAATTAGTAATGTTATTTATATTTTGATTGTTATAGAGGTGCCAGTGGATCGCCGATTGTCCGACGTAGGCGAGACTTCCCGACAATAGCTCGGAAGTTCTGAGGTGAGTAACCTAGTTGGTTTCTCAACCTGTATGTGTTTGTTTTGATTGATTTCGGACCACAGGTGTTCGAAATATTTGGACCTTGCTATAGAAGTGTTAATTGTGAATAAATTGTTCATAATTGGTTTTCAAATGCAAATTGGATAGGAATACTAGGTTGTGCTACGACTAGTGAAAATTGGGGATATGTGCATTCATGCCATTATGCATGATCAGATAAAAGGCATTTGTGACCGGTGCAGCCACCGTATTCAGAGCTTTAAGCTCAATGCATAGGGCTTCATGCCCAACGATTTTCAGAGCCTTATGCTCAACGTATTAGGGCTTCTGAGCCCAATGTTTTCAGAGCTAATGGCTCAACGTATATGAGCTCAGGCTCACGGTCACAACAACGAAAGAAAATAAAAGAGTCACATGTACATTGCATATATGAATGTTCAAATGTGAATTGTATGAAAGGCGTATCGCCTTATAAATGTGAAATCGAATGCATGTAATTTCTATTTGTGATATATGTACGATATTGTGTGATTATTTGAATATGCATGAGTTGGGTGGACCATCGATGATGGTTTCTCACTGAGTTCGCAAACTCACCCAACATTGCATTTATTTTTCAGGACAGCGATAGTGTGACTCCTAGCTCCATATAGTGAGACTTTTCCTGCTGTGTGAGTGCCGACGAGAGGAGCATGGCCCACAGGTCGGTCAGCTGGGATATTTTTGGGGATGATCTAGTTAGGAGTTGCTACTGTTTATTTTGGATGTGTACAGTTGTAAATATGTCCGACTGGTGTACCTATGGTTTTAAGGAATGAAATGAGAAGTACTGTTGGGTTTTAAAAATTTAGTGTATCTGATATTACTGCTTTATTATATTGATGCCATGAGGTTTATAGAATGATCGAATCGTAGTGCACCCTCATCGTAGGTTATGCATCGGTACGACCTACGGGCATTCCGGTGTATACTCTACGGTAAGGGGGCGCTACATTAGGTGGTATCAGAGCATGGTTGGCATCTTTTGGGCATAGTGTATTTTAGGCTTGAATTCTCGCAAGAAAAGTAGAAATTGATCGGAATTGTGGTTTTGTTGTAGGTCATCCGTTCTCGGTGATCAAATAGATCAACCAGCTGACCAAGGATCAGTCGGAGCGAGTAGGGAGTCTCCAGTGCCTCTGTATGAGGAGCAGCCTCCTAGAGTTCCCATGAGACCGGAGCGGAGGTATGATCGTCATGCGTGGCGAGTCAGGATTTCTATGGCAAGACGCACCTGCCGAGGCCGAGGATGGTCGAGAGGACCGAGCGGGTCCTAGATCAGATGGATTGCGACCCTGAGGAGAGATTTGATTATGCAGTCTCTTTGCTATAGGGTCCAGCTTATCAGTGGTGGAAGACTGTCCCGGGTAGTTCCACCAGGCCTTGTGTATTGACTTGGGCTGATTTTCTGAGGGCCTTTCGGGATAATTTCATGCCCAAGGTCTACTTGGAAATGAAGATGCAGGAGTTTTTTGAGCTGAGACAAGAGTCGATGTCAGTGGCCGATTATGAGGTCAGGTTCAATGAGCTGTCAGCATATGCGTCTGTTTTGATTGCCTCTGAGGCTGATAGGTGCCGGAGATTCGAGGGAGGGCTTAATCTGGAGATTCGTGCTGTGTTAGCCCTCGACATATGCACCTTTGTCGAGTTGAGAGCGATTCTGAGAAGGATCGAGCAGACTCTTGAGATGTCGCCTGGCCGAGACCGGTCGAGATCGGGAGGCAAGCGATCTAGTGATGATCGAGGTAGCTCTGGTAGGAGCTGAGCGACGCCGTAATGTGTTCGGATCGGCGAGGATTTAGACAGTTGGGTTCTGTTCAGAGGGGGAGATTTGGGTAGATTGGTAGTGGTAGTAGTAGTGGCAGAGGGGCAGGACAGGCTGTGCCAGTTTGTGTACATTGTGATAAGAGGCATAGTGGAGAGTGCTGGAGAGTGACAGGAGCCTGTCTAGCATGCGGTTCGATGGATCACATGATTCGGAGTTGTCCTCTGACTTTGAGAGTTCAGTCAGTTGCTAGTGGGAGAGCTGGTAGTAGTTCGACGGTGCAACAGAGCCATAGCGGTGGACCTGGATTCAGGGGCCGAGGCAGAGCCCAAGGTAGAGGTGGAGATTCCTTTGTGGGGACCGAGGGACGAGGCAGCAGGCCGCAGTCCCAGGCCAGGGTTTACGCCATGACCAGGCAAGAGGCCCAGGATTCTCTAGATGTGGTTGCAGGTTTGCTTCTGATCTCTAGCATTGAGGTTTATGCATTGATAGATCCAGGGTCCACGCATTCTTTTATTGCACCGCATGTGGCATGTAGATTGCATCTGGATAGGGAGATGTTGCAGTATGGGTTAAAGGTGAGTACGCCTCTAGGCAGTACTACAGTTCTGGGAGAGGTCTGCAAGGGGTTTCTGATTATGATTGATCAGTCGGAGTTGAGTGCAGACCTGATTGTGTTGCCCCTTCGGGAGATTGATTTGATTTTGGGGATAGACTGGCTCACTGCCCATAGGTCTATTATGGATTGTTATACCAAGGAGGTCGTATTGGAGTCTCCTGGTCAGCCGAGGGCTGTGTTTCGAGGCGTTAGTCAGGCAGTGCCAGCCAGGATGATCTCATTCATGAGTGCTCTGAGATTGATGCGAGGTGGTTGTGAGGCCTATTTGGCGCATATAGTGGATTCCAGAGTGCAGCAGAGTTTGCAGGATGTTCCCGTGATCAGGGAATTTCCAGATGTGTTTCCCGAGGAATTACCGGGTTTGCCACCAGATCAAGAGACAGAGTTTGAGATAGACCTCGTTCCAGGTACCGCTCCTATATCGATACCTCCGTATAGGATGGCACTGGTGGAACTGAGGGAGCTTAAGGCTCAGCTGCAGGAGCTGTTGGATAAGGGGTTCATCAGACCGAGTGTTTCGCCATAGGGAGCTCCGGTATTGTTTGTGAAGAAGAAGGACGGGACTTTGAGGCTGTGCATCGATTATAGGCAGCTGAATCGGGTTACAGTTAAGAATAAGTACCCACTGCCTAGGATCGATGATTTATTTGATTAGTTACAGGGAGCTCAGGTGTTTACCAAGTTGGATTTGAGATCCGGATACTATCAGTTGAGGATCGCAAAGGCCGATGTGCCTAAGAGTGCTTTTAGGAGCAGGTATGGGCATTTTGAGTTCTTAGTGATGCCGTTCGGGTTGTCTAATGCCCCGGCAGCCTTCATGGCCTTGATGAATAGAGTCTTTCAGCCCTACCTGGATCAGTTCGTGATTGTGTTTATCGATGATATTTTGGTGTATTCGAGGACTAGGCGGGAGCATGTGGAGCATCTGAGGATAGTGCTGCAGATTATGAGGGATAGACAGTTGTATGTCAAATTCACTAAGTGTGAATTTTGGCTAGATGAGGTGGTGTTTTTAGGCCACATTGTGTCTGGTGAGGGTATCCAGGTGGATCCTCACAAGATTGAGGCAATGAGGAGTTGGGAGATTCCGAGGAATGTGTCAGAGTTGAGGAGTTACCTCGGATTAGCAGGATATTACTGGAGGTTTGTCGAGGGGTTTTCTGTGATTTCAGCCCCTTTGACAAGACTTCTGAGGAAGGGTGTGGCCTTCAATTAGACAGAGGAGTGTCAGAGGAGTTTCGAGGAGCTGATACATCGGTTGACTTCGGCGCCGGTGTTAGCCCTACCATCTGGAGCAGGAGGTTTCGAGGTCTTCAGTGATGCTTCGCAGTTAGGTTTAGCCGTGTGTCTTGATCAAAGATGGGAGAGTTATAGCGTATGCTTCGAGACAGTTGAGATTCCATAAGATTAATTATCCTGTGCATGACTTGGAGTTAGCAGTAGTTATGTTTGCTTTGAAGATCTGGAGACATTATTTGTATGGGGAGACGTTCCAAATCTTCACTGATTATAAGAGCCTGAGATATCTGTTGAGTCAGCGAGAGCTGAATATGAGGCAGAGGAGATGGTTAGAGTTGCTAAAGGACTACGACTGCACTATCGAGTACCACCCCGGGAAGGCTAATGTGGTGGCTGATGCATTGAGTAGGAGATCACATGGTAGTGCAGCTCAGATTCAGGTTTCGAGGTTGCCGTGCTTAGTTCAGTTGAGAGCTCTTAATGTGCAGATGGATTTGGATCAGGATGGAGCTCTGATTGCTACTTTGAGACTCAGGCCGGTATTGCATGATCGGATTAGGAGAGTGCAGGATCAGGATCCAGCATTGGTGAGATTGATGGATAGAGTCAGATCTGGATGGCTTTCTGAGTTTGAGCTGAGAGATGATACTTTGTGGATGGGTCAGAGGCTGTGTGTTCCAGATGTAGATGACTTGAGGTGAGAGATTTTGGAGGAGGCTCATTTGGTTGCTTATGCCATGCATCCTGGTGTCACCAAGATGTATCGCACTCTTAAGTTGCATTTCTGGTGGCCAGGTATGAAGAGGCATGTGGCGGAGTTTATTTCTCGGTGTCTGACGTGCCAGCAGGTTAAGGCTGAGCACCAGGCCCCAGTAGGGAGATTGCATTCATTGCCCATTTCGGAGTGGAAATGGGAACGCATTACGATAGATTTTATTATAGGGTTGCCCAGGACACCGAGGCAGCATGATGCTATCTGGGTCATAGTGGACCGGTTGACTAAATCGGCTCACTTCTTGCCAGTGAGGGAGAGTAATACCCTCGATCAGTTGGCCCAGAAGTATGTGACAGAGATGGTTCAACTGCATGGGGTCCCAGTATCGATAGTGTCAGATAGGGATCCCAGGTTTACTTCGAGGTTCTGGAGGAGTTTGCAGTCGGCTATGGGTACGAGGTTGAACTTGACCTGAAGCTTCATCCTCGAACATGATGGGCGAGTGAGAGGACTATACAAACTGTTGAGGATATGTTGAGAGCCTGCGTATTGGAGTTCCGAGGTGCATGGGATCAGTATTTGCCTCTGGTAGAGTTTGATTATAATAATCAGTACCAGAGCAGCATTGGTATGGCACCGTATGAGGCATTATATGGACAACAGTGTAGATCGCCTCTTTACTAGGATGAAGAGGGTACGAGGATGTTAGAGGGTCCCAAGCTGATCCAGGACACTGTTGATAAGGTACAGCTGATTCGGAGTCGCATCAAGGCGGCTCAGGATAGGCAGAAGAGTTATGTGGATCAGCATCGGAGAGAGATGGAGTATGTTGTGGGTGATAGAGTGTTCCTCAGAGTGTTTCCGTAGAGAGGGGTTCTCCGATTTGGCCATAAGGGCAAGTTGAGTCCTCGGTATATCATTCCTTATGAGATTATCGAGAGGATTAGACCGTTGGCCTATAGATTGGCCTTACCGAGTGAGATGTCGCAGTTTCATGATGTATTCCACGTGAGTATGCTCAGACGTTATAGATCAGACCCGAATCATGTGATTCCGGCTCAGAAGATAGAGATAGCCAGTTATTTGAGTTATGTTGAGGAGCTGGTGCAGATTATTGGATCGCTGGTCAAGCAGTTGAGGTCTCGGGTGATTCCATTGGTGAAAGTCCTTTGGAAGAACCATTCGACTGAGGAGGCGACTTGGGAGACTGAGGAGCACATGAGGAGGCAGTACCCTCATTTGTTCGACCAGTCAGGTAAGAAATTTTGGGACGAAATTTATTTTTAGGAGGGGAGAATTGTAACATCCCGTCATCGATGGGATGGGTACAGTTCATTTTATACGTATTTTGCATGTGCATGCATTATTGCATTATGTATAATTGGCAATTATTGTATTGGCATTTGTACGTACATACATGTATAACATATGTTCGGTTTGATTTGGATAACTTGGATTTGGAAATGATTAGGACTTGTGTGATAATTAAGTTAAATTAGGCTTGAGAATTGAATCCGAGTTAGAAATGAAAGTTAGGAAATTGAATTATGAAATTGGAGTATACGATTATGAGTTTTCTATTTTTTTGGATTTATAGGAATTTTTCTGGAATTTTCGGAGCAATAGACCCGGACCAAAAAATTGATCAATGACTAGTTAATTAGATTTTTGGTTCCGAAATTGATTATCCAATGGCACGGACAGATTAGAAATGTGAATTGAGGAATTAGGGTTTAGCTATTGGAATTCGGGAGAAATTAGAATTAGAAATTGGATTGAGGTTGTTCGGATTGGACTCGTGGCAAATGAATTTGCCAAACAAGCCTTTAATCCCTTAGGTTTATAACCTTTCTCCTTTGAAATTGCCAATCACGATGCTTGGCTTTTGAAAGAAGAAATTTTCTCCTTCCTTCATCGTAATCTCTTCCCTTGATTTCTCCTTGGTTTCTTCTTATTCTTTGCTTCCTCTTCCATCTTTAAATCTATCCTTTGGTTTGGTGTTGAAAAGATGGAGTTGGGTTTGGGTTTTGGAGTTACCGTGAGTGTTGATTTGGCTTGAGACTTGGATTATCTTGGTGATTTGGAAGGAGTAGAAGCTTAATCAAGTAAGTTCCTACTTATTCATGTTTTAAATAGTTTGATTGGTTGATTTATAGAGTTATTTGGATGATTTAGCATGAATATTTAAGGATTTGGCATTTAGGGTTTCCGATGGTTATTTTCGTTGATTTTAGGGTTGAAATTTTGGGAATAATGGTTGTTTGATGAAATAGAGCTAAGGATTAGTAGTATGATGTGTATGGAATTATTTGAGAGTGGTTTGAAAGGAGAAAATTCGGATTTGGAGTTGTTATTAGTCGAAAATCTGAAAATTTCTGAGTTTTCTGGGCGTGTCTGCGATTGCCTTGTGGCGACTGAAGAACACGCAGCAATGAAAGCAAGGCGATCTTGCGCATGCATGACGAAGCGAGGAGGCGGCACGGGCGAAAGCAGGAGAGGTTCAGCGTCTTGACGTCTGTATTTAATCGACGCCATGAAGAAGGAATCGTTACCGCAAGGCGAAGAGGAAGGAGCTCGCCACAATAGTGGAGCAAAGCGCCGCCGGCGAGTGGGCCAATTTTCGAAAATGTTATTTTTGAGGTTTTGAATTTTGGGATTTAGGAATTTGATAATTCTATTAGATATGGATTGAATTCAATTTGGAGATTATGGATTCGGGAATTATAATTGAAATTGGGAGAAATTCAGATTAATGTCGAAAATGTCATAACACGTATAGTACGTACATTATTCGATTCATATGCATCATTGAGCATTGAAATTGCTACAATTAGTAATGTTATTTATATTTTGATTGTTATAGAGGTGCCAGTGGATCGCCGATTGTCCGACGTAGGCGAGACTTCCCGACAATAGCTCGGAAGTTCTGAGGTGAGTAACCTAGTTGGTTTCTCAACCTGTATGTGTTTGTTTTGATTGATTTGGGACCACAGTGTTCAAATATTTGACCTTGCTATAGAAGTGTTAATTGTGAATAAATTGTTCATAATTGGTTTTCAAATGCAAATTGGATAGGAATACTAGGTTGTGCTACGACTAGTGAAAATTGGGGATATGTGCATTCATGCCATTATGCATGATCAGATAAAAGGCATTTGTGACCGGTGCAGCCACCGTATTCAGAGCTTTAAGCTCAATGCATAGGGCTTCATGCCCAACGATTTTCAGAGCCTTATGCTCAACGTATTAAGGCTTCTGAGCCCAATGTTTTCAGAGCCAATGGCTCAACGTATATGAGCTCAGGCGCACGGTCACAACAATGAGAGAAAATGAAAGAGTCACATGTACATTGCATATATGAATGTTCAAATGTGAATTGTATGAAAGGCGTATCGCCTTATAAATGTGAAATCGAAAGCATGTAATTTCTGTTTGTGATATATGTACGATATTGTGTGATTATTTGAATATGCATGAGTTGGGTGGACCATCGATGATGGTTTCTCATTGAGTTCGCAAACTCACCTAACATTGCATTTATTTTTCAAGACAGCGATAGTGTGACTCCTAGCTCCAGATAGTGAGACTTTTCCTGCTGTGTGAGTGCCGACGAGAGGAGCATGGCCCACAGGTCGGTCAGCTGGGATATTTTTGGGGATGATCTAGTTAGGAGTTGCTACTGTTTATTTTGGGTGTGTACAGTTGTAAATATGTCCGACTGGTGTACTTATGGTTTTAAGGAATGAAATGAGAAGTACTGTTGGGTTTTAAAAATTTAGTGTATCTGATATTACTGCTTTATTATATTGATGCCATGAGGTTTATAGAATGATCGAATCGTAGTGCACCCTCATCGTAGGTCATGCATTGGTACGACCTACGGGCGTCCCGGTGTATACTCTACGGTAAGGGAGCGCTACACTGAATCAGTCTCTAAAGATATCAAATTGTGGATGAAAGTTGAGGATGAAATTCTTGTTTCAGTTTTGATTATGGTTTGAATTGCCAAGGTTCGACTTTCTATTTTCAACACCAAATTGATTAGGATTTTGGTTTTTGATTAAGGAAATCAAGTGAGGCAAGAGGATCAAGAGGTTCAAGAGGAAACTCATTCCTAGGCAAGAACAAGCAAGGAATTCAAGGTGGGTTCATATTTATAATAGAGTAAATAAGTCACTCATTGTTTTGTTCAAATCAAGAAATATTTAATGATTTCTAATTGCATCATCAATGTTGTCTTATCTGCTATTGTGAAATGATTATAGGTTACTATATGATTTGTATTCATGATTTATAATAAGGTTTCAAAAGGGTTTTCTCTTTTCAATAATACATGCACATGAAATCATGTTTTACGAGATGTATGAAAAATAAGTTTACAAGCAAGTGCCAGTTTGGCAATCAAGTTTTCAAGACTATGAATCATGCATGTTATGTGGGTTTGTGATAGTCCCAAGAACCGTCACGTGCACGTTGCCCGCTAGTGGCATGGAACTCCCCACAAGGACTCCAACCACGACTACACAGGACCATATAGATGGAAATGTGTAGTACGTCATGAACCCGGACTAACCCAAACCATTATGATATGCTTATGTGTTTATGATCTGTTATTATGTTTCATGCGTCATGAATTGTTCAAGATTCAGGCATTTCAATAAAATGACTCATACATACTCTTTCGCTATGATTTCAACAATTACCACGGCAATGAGTTATTTTTGCATACTTTTGCTTATTTCTATATTATAAATATGTTCCCACGAGCTTTATAGCTCACCCCCTCTATCCTCCCCCATTCAGGTGACGAGCAAGAGATCGAGTGAGTCATGTGTTATGGCAGCACTCCATTTTTTTTTGTTATGATGTATTTCTGGAAGTTAAGGCTTTAGTTACATTTCAAGTTTATTGGTTCAAGTGTATTTTGTATTTTTGGCTCTTGAACTCAAGTTGTAATTTGGTTTGAAATGTTATTAAAGCTTTGTAAAACTCATCTTTTGGATAATGATTTATGGATGTGTTTGTTTTAATCATGAAAGCAAGTTTTGAGTTTGTTCATGGTGGGTCCATTGAGCTTCCGATGGTCTTTTTCCTTAATCGTTTAATTTACACGTTCCACCTCACGCATCAAACATCACGCTCTCATGTCTGATGTTGGGTTCCAAAAACGGGGTCCAACATGTTGTGGTACCAGAGAGCCTAGGTTTTGGTATAGGGCTGCATAACATTGCTTTCAAGGACTTGCATTGTTTTACATGATTTGAACTATTTTTGCATGCTTTGGGAATTGTTTTACTTGAACTAAAGTTTTCAATGGTTTTATATTGAAGGAGTGAAAATGCCACCTCAAAAGAGAACTCGGGGAGCTATGGGTCGATCTCATTCTCGTCAAGGGAGCACGGATGAATCCCATGTTCCTCGTGATGTTTGGACACATTCTCAACATCCTGCTATCAAGTAGCAAGGGTATTATGGTAATATTGGGTCATACTTGATAGATTTCACCGCATTCACCGATCGAACATACTCGGGCCTCTGATCATGAGGAACATGTTCTTGCATATGCATTTATTCATAGGTACATGCATTCATGATTTTCGGTATTTGATTGTGAGTAAGAACTGACTGAGTTGACTGGAACTGACTGGATTGTAATTATTTGAGAAATTAGAGTAATTGGGTTCAATTGACTGATTTTATATTGGTTACGAGTGATTGGTAATTTTAGTGGTTTATAGAAAATTTTCGAAATTCGGAGAAAATGCCCTAATCGAAAATATTTGGGTGATTGATGATCGATCAGATATTACCGAAAGAACTGTCAAATGGCAATGAAAAATTAGAATTTTTACCGATAGAAATAAATATGATGAGCCATTGAAATTTAGAGACCAAATTTGGTGATATGGAGACTTAGGTCTATAAATAGTTAGGGTTTAGCATTTTGGGGAAATATTTGCTAAGGCATTTGAGCTTCTCCTCTCCCCCTCTACGGCGTTCTTGATTTCCTCTCATTGGTGAGGATTTCTTGATTTTCTCTTATGGGTTCTCTTCATTGATGTTAGTCTAACATGTTATAATGGTTGTTAAAGGTTGGAAGCTTTGATATTGGTAGATTGGAGGATTTGAAGGATTTCTAGGGTTTACGGTGGATTTTGAGAGTTGTGGATCGATCTGTGATTTTGGTAAGTTTTAAGAGTATTAATGTTGTTATTTATGGTTTCTACTGCATTTATGGCTTTTATTATAGTAGATTTGAGTGGTTGGAGTGTTTTAATGGAGGTTATTAATGACTTTCATGGTGGAAGGCCGATCGGAGAAGACGACCTGTGACTCGCACGTCGCAACGTGCCTGAAGCCTCGCCGCAGCGAAAGGATTATTATTTCATTAAGGCGAGTGCAAAAAGGTTTCACGCCACGGCGATGGAGAAGGGGACGTCGCGGCGAGCGTCATTTGGTTGACGCCGCGACGAGCCCGCTTCACCTCATGCAAGAGTGGCGTGAGGCATTCGCCATGCAGCGAAGGTGTTACACGCCATGGCGAAGCGACCCGCTCAGGGCAAGGCGAAGGCCGCAAGGTCGCAAGCGAGAGGGACTGCTCCATTGGATTAAAATTGGTTTATTGGGTATAACTTTTGGTGTAGACTTCATCGAGGCGATTCAGTTTGTTATGAACTAGGAAAGAGGTCTACAATCGAGGATAATTAGAGGATTGGAATTTAATTTAATTGGTATTGATTTACCGAGATTAGGGTCAATTAGAGTTCATAGTGTGACCTAAATGTCAAATTGAGACTATTGGAGTTTTGATTGGGAATTGTAATTGAGGTTTTGACCCGATATATAGGAAATGGCTATAGGGGATTCGAATTGAGGAAAATTGACTGGATCTTAAGAATGGATCAAATAATTGTCGACCCATTGATCAAAGAGATAGGATTGGGCTTAATGTACCGAAATTGAGATTTAGCACCGGAAAATCGTGATCATGTACATTATTTCACTGAGACATATGCATTATTAAACTGTTTAATTGGGCAATTAGTAATGGACTGTATTTTTACTATTATAGAGGCACCGTTGGACCGTCGTTCTACGGATATTGCTTTGGGACTTCAGCAAGAGTTCGGAAGTTACAGGTGAGTAACCTAGTTGGTTTCTCAAATTCCTGATTGTTTATATGCTCTGTATGAATTACTTGCAAAGGTGAATCGCATTATTCTCGGCGTGATTAGGATCGAAATGCATGCTACTACCGAATTGGACCGACTATTACCGATTAATAAATTGATTGGATTGAATTGCATGCTTTATCAGATCGAACTAGATCATCCGTATGATTACCGAAATATACATGATTGGATGGTATGCCTCATCAGATTAGATCGTGAAATTGCATGATCACTTTCATCAGATCGATTGGATTACCGTCTCGACTCGAATTATCGTATGTTACCGAGAAATACAATACCGGGCTTTTATAGCCATATATTGAATCATCGAATACAATTATCAATATTGCACCGCATGCATAAATGCATGATCGATAATGGACGTGTCCCAAGTTGCTATTATCATCGAAAAGAGCCTCGAGCTCAACATCGCATCGTTCGGGCTTAGCCCGAGGGGAGAAATCTCGACGCGCGTCCCCATCGAACACCGATCGAGCACTTGGGCACAATCTCAATAATCGGAAAGAGTCTCATATGCATTATATACATGACCGATTGAATTGTTAAATTGTGTGACGATTCTCGAATCGTGATGCCATGATTTATCAGATATTGTGATGCAATCACGTGAACTGCATTAAGCTACCGTAATATTGTTACCGATATCGCATAATCGATATAGACTCATCGTACCTTTGTTATATAATACTGTTAATTGATGTTACTGTGTCGTGCTGTACGCAATTTACGTAATGCATGATTTGAGTGAACCATCGATGATGGTTTCTCACTGAGTTCGCAAACTCACCCAAAATTGCAACATATTTTTCAGGACTGATAGAGTAGACTCCTAGCTCCAAAGATACTCCTTCCTGCCGTGTGAGCCGCGGCAAGGATGCGGCGGCACATGTGTCGGTTGGGTTAGCTTTTGAGGATGACTTAGATAGATGTCAGACGCTTCCTTTTGGTTTTGTTAGAGACCGATAGACTTGTCTATTCGACATTGGATGACTGTATGCAGATGATCATTATTTTGGATTCAAATTTCATCGATTTACTGCGATTGTGATATTTTATAGTTTTTCTTATTGCGATGCCATGTGGATATTATTGGTTAATGTTCGGTAGGCACCCTTATCAGGATACGTGTCGGAGCGACCTTCGGTTTTCCGATATGTACCCTACGATGAGGGCGCTACATTTAGGGTATCGTCGAGCATGGTTTGGCATCTTTTAGGGATTAGTGAAATTTAAGTCGAATTACGGAAAGGATAGTGGAACCGATCGAATTTCTTGTCTGCTTTAGGTCATCCGCATCGAGAGATCGAGTTGAGTTACCAAATGACCAGAATCGGTAGGAGCTAGTAGGAGTCTCCTGCTACTGCTCGTTGAGGAGTTGCTTCCTCGAGTTCCCCGCAAGACGGAACGGAGATATGATTTATCACAAAGGGGGGGCGTTGACTTTATGGTAGCACCGACCCTACGGAGGCCGAGGAATGGCTAGAGAGGACTGAGAGAGTCCTCGATCAGATGGACTGTGACCCGGATGAGCGTTTCGACTACGCGGTTTCTCTTCTGTGGTTCTCGCATATCAAGAAGGGAAGACTGCTTTGGGCAAGCACTACCTGCACTCGCACAATCGACATGGACTGACTTTCTGAGGGCGTTCAAGGACAATTTCATGCCCAAGATTTATCTGGACATGAAGTTACAAGAGTTCCTAGAGTTGAGACAGGGCGCTGACCGTGGGCCGACTATGAGTCTGCGATTCAACAAGTCGTTAGTTTACGCTTCTCACCGGTGGCTTCGAGCCCGACAAGTGTCGGCGTTGAGGGCGGACTCAACTGAGATCCGCACCCTCTTGGCCAGTCTCGACATGGGCAATTTCATCGAGTGAGGGTGCGCAGAAGAAGGATAGAAACATTCGAGACAACAGATGACCGAGACCGGTCAGGGACCCGCTATAAGAGATCTAGTGATAGCCGTGAAAATGCTTTGGCAGAGAGTACAGCAAGCGTCAGAGTAGGCCCTTCAAGTCCGCAGGAGGGGCTAGACAGACAGTACATGGACAGAGAGATAGCTTTGCATGCATCGGTAGTGACAGAGGTCAGAACATCCCTCTCCTATAGAAAAGGGTATTTTGGTAATTAGGACGGTTCGATATTAAATTATATCTCGGCATGCACATACAAAGATATAGCCTTTCGACATCATTGGTTGCACATGCA